>JANJGN010000029.1:5324947-5416041 GCA_026770705.1 Isurus oxyrinchus | reverse complement strand
GAGGGTGAGGTGGAGGGTTAGAGAGGAGAGGGTGAGGTGGAAGGGGGTTAGAGAGGGAGGGAAGTGAGGTGGAGGGTTAGAGAGGGAGGGGGTGAGGTGGAGGGTTAGAGAGGGAGGGAGGGGAGTGAGGTGGAGGGTTTAGAGAGAGAGAGGGGGGAGTGAGGTGGAGGGTTTAGAGAGGGAGGGGGGTGAGGTGGGGGGGGTTAGAGAGGGAGGGGGGGTGAGGAGGGGGTGTTAGAGAGGGAGGGGGGTGAGGGAGGCTTAGAGAGAGAGGGGGATGAGGGGGGGGTTAGTGAGTGAGGGGGGTGAGGGGTGTTTAGAGAGGGAGGGAGGGGGGTGGTGAGGGGGGGGTTAGACGAGGGAGTGAGTGGGGTGAGGTGGGGGGGGTTTAGGGAGGGAGGGGGTGAGGTGGGGGGGTTAGAGAGGGAGGGGGGTGAGGTGGGGGGGGTTAGAGAGGATGGGGTGGGGGTGTTAGGGAGGGGAGGGCGGTGAGGTGGGGGGGGGTTAGACAGGGAGGGAGGGGCGGTGAGGTGGGGGGTTAGGGAGGGAGGGCAGTGAGGTGGGGGGGGGGTTAGAGAGGGAGGGGGGGTGAGGTGGGGAGTTTAAAGAGGGAGGGGGGGTGAGGTGGGGTGGTTAGAGAGGTAGGGGGGTGAGGTGGGGGGGGTTAGAGAGGGAGGGGGTGAGGTGTGGGCGGTTAGAGAGGGAGGGGGTGAGGTGGGGGGGTTAGAGAGGAAAGATGTGAGGTGGGGGGTTTTAGAAAGGGAGGGCATGAGGTGGGGGGGGGGTTAGAGAGGGAAGGGGTGAGGTGGGGGGTTTAGAGAGGGAGGGGATGAGGTGGGCGGGTTTAGAGAGGGAGGGGGATGAGGTGGGGGAGTTAGAGATGGAGGGGGTGAGGTGGGGGGATTAGGGAGGGAGGGGGGTGAGGTGGGGGGGTTGGGAACGGATGAGGTGGGGGTGTTAGGGAGGGAATGAGGTGGGGGGTTAGAGAGGGAGAGGATGAGGTGGGGGGGTTAGGAGGGAGGTGATGAGGTGGGGGTGTTAGGGAGGGAGGCGATGAGGTGGGGGTGTTAGGGAGGGAGGGGATGAGGTGGGGGGGCTAGGGAGGGAGGGGATGAGGTGGGGGGTGGGTTAGGGAGGGAGGGGAATAAGTGGGGGGGTTAGGGAGGGAGGGGATGAGGTGGGTGGGTTAGGAGGGAGGGGATGAGGTGGGGGGGGTTAGGGAGGGAGGGGATGTGGTGGGAGGGTTAGGGAGGAGGGGATGAGGTGGAGGGGTTAGGGAGGGAGGGGATGAGGTGGAGGGGTTAGGGAAGGAGGGGATGAGGTGGGGGGGTTAGGGAGGGAGGGAATGAGGTGGGGAGGTTAGGGAGGGAGGGGATGAGATGGGGGGGTTAGGGAGGGAGGGATGAGGTGGGGGTTAGGGAGGGAGGGAATGAGGTGGGGGGTTAGGGAGGGAGGGGTGAGGTGGGGGGTTTGAGAGGGAGGGGGTGAGGTGGGGCGGTTAGAGAGGGAGGTGGTGAGGTGCGGGGTTAGAGGGGAGGGGGAGAGGTGGGGGGTTAGAGAGGGAAGCGGTGAGGTGGGGGGGGTTAGAGAGGGAATGGGTGAGGTGGGGGGGGTTAGAGAGGGAGGGGCTGAGGTGGGTAGGTTAGAGAGGGAGGGGGTGAGGTGGGGGGGGGTTAGAGAGGGAGGGGGTGAGGTGGGGGGGGTCAGGGAGGGAGGGGATGAGGTGGGTGTGTTAGGGAGGGAATGAGTTGGAGTTTTAGGGAGGGAGGGGATGTGGAGGGTTTAGAGAGGGAGGAAGGGGTGAGATGGGGAGTTAGAGAGGGAGGGAAGGGGTGAGGTGGGGGGTTTAGAGGGGGAGGGAAGGGGTGAGGTGGGGGTTTAGAGAGGGAGGGGGTGAGGTGGGGGGTTAGTGAGGGAGGGGGGTGAGGTGGGGGGGTTAGGGAGGAGGAAGTGGTGGGTTGGGGGGTTAAGGCTGGGGTTAGGGTTAGGGAAGAGGGGTTAGTGTTAGGTTTAGGGAAGGGGGGTTAGTGTTAGGTTTAGGGAAGGGGGGGTTAGGGTTAGGTTTAGGGAAGGGGGATTAGGGTTAGGTTTAGGGAAGGGGGGTTAGGGTTAGGTTTAGGGAAGGGGGGTTAGGGTTAGGTTTAGGAAGGGGGATTAGGGTTAGGTTTTGGGAAGGGGGGTTAGGGTTAGGTTTAGGGAAGGGGGGGTTAGGGTTAGGTTTAGAGAAGAGGGGTTAGGGTTAGGTTTAAGGAAGAGAAGTTAGGGTTAGGGAAGAGAGGTTGGAGAGGCAGGGGGTGAGGTGTTGATAGGGAGGGGGTGAGGGTAGGGGATGGTAGGGAGGGGGGGTGAGGGTGGGGGATGTTAGGGAGGGAGTGAGGGTGGGGGATGTAAGGGAGGGGGTGTGGTGGGTGATGTTAGGGAGGGGGTGAAGGGGAAGGAGGGGGGTTAGAGAGGGAGGGCTGAGTTGGTGGGGGTTAGAGAGGGAGGGGTGAGGTGGGGGGCTGTTAGTGAGGGAGGGGGTGAGTTGGGTTTAGAGAGGGAGGGGTTGAGGTGGGGGGGTCAGAGAGGGAGGGGGTGGGTTTGGTTAGAGAGGGAGGGGGTGAGGTGGGGGTGTTTGGGGAGGTTAGAGAGGGGGGTTTAGGTGGGGTTAGATAGGGAGGTTTAGGGAGGGGGTGTCGGGGGGTTTAGGGAGTGGGAGCTTCATTTAGAGAGAGGGGGTTAGCGAGAGGGAGGGAGACAGGGATGGGGAGGGGGGCAGTGGGGTTGGGAGTGGAGACAGCGGGGGGGGAGGACAGTGAGTGGGGTAGGGCGGGAGGTGGGAATGGGGAGGAGGGAGGAGGTATATGGAGAGGGGAGAGAGTGGGGGGAGAGAGGGAGAGGCGAGGGGGATGGGGAGATGAGTGAATGGGGGGACAGAGAGGGGTGAATGGGGGGGAGAGAGGGAGGGGTGAATGGGGGAGAGGGAGGGAGGGGGTGGATGGGGGAGAGAGAGGGAGGGAGGGGTGGATGGGGGAGAGAGAGGGAGGGAGGGGTGGAGTGGAGGGGAGAGAGAGGGAGGTAGGGGTGGATGGGGGAGAGAGGAGGGAGGGGTGGATGGGGGAGAGAGAGGGAGGTAGGGGTGGATGGGGGGAGAGAGGGAGGGAGGGGTGGATGGGGGAGAGAGAGAGGGAGGGAGGGGTGGATGGGGGAGGAGAGAGGGAGGGAGGGGTGGATGGGGGAGAGAGAGGGAGGGAGGGGTGGGATGGGGGAGAGAGAGGGAGGTAGGGTGGATGGGGGAGAGAGGGAGGGAGGGTGGATGGGGGAGAGAGAGGGAGGGGAGGGGGTGGATGGGGGAGAGAGAGGGAGGGAGGGGTGGATGGAGGGAGAGGGAGGGAGGGAGGGGGTGGATGGAGGAGAGGGAGGGAGGGAGGGGTGGATGGGAGGAGAGGGAGGGAGGGGTGGATGGGGAGAGAGAGGGAGGGAGGGTGGATGGGGGAGAGAGAGGGAGGGAGGGGGTGGATGGGGGAGAGGAGGGGGAGGGGTGGATGGGGGAGAGAGGGAGGGAGGGGTGGAGGGGGGTGAGAGAGGGAGGGAGGGGTGGATGGGGAGGGAGTGAGGAGGGTGGATGGGGAGAGAGGTGGGAGGGGGTGGATGGGGGAGAGAGGGAGGGAGGGGTGGATGGGGGAGAGAGAGGGGGGAGGGGTGGTGGGGGGAGAGAGAGGGGAGGGAGGGGTGGATGGGGGAGAGAGAGGGAGGGAGGGGTGGGTGGTTGGGGAGAGAGAGGGGGATGGGGGTTGTGGGAGGGGGGGTGGATGGGGGGAGAGAGTGAGGGAGGGAGGGTGTGGATGGGGTGTGTGAGTGGGTGGGAGGGGTGGATGGGGGAGAGAGGGAGGGGTGATGGGGGAGGGGGGTGGTGGGGGGAGTGTGAGAGTGGAGGGAGGTGGGTGGATGGGGGTGAGAGGGAGGGTGGGTGGGTGGGGGGTGTGAGAGGGGAGGGAGGGGTGGTTGGGGTGGGGGTGGGAGGGGTGGTTGGAGAGTGAGGGGTGGAGGGGTGGTGGGGGAAGAGCAGAGGTGGGGGGGGAAAGAGGGGTGGGAGAGGGGGTTAGGGGAGGGTGCTGGGGAGTGAATGGGTGAGGAGGGTAGGTAAGGAGGGAGTGGGAGGGGAATGGGTAGGGAGGGGGACAGGTATGGAGGGAGAATGAGATGGGCTTGGAGGGGTTGCATAGGGAGGGAGAGGCGAGGGTGGGGGCAGCGGGGCTGTGTGGGCATGATGGAGCTGGTGGGGCATCCAGGACTGAGGTAGAGCAGGGTGTGAGGGAGAGGGAGATGTGGGGGCAGGGTGAGGGAAGGTGAGGGGGCAGGAGTCTGCTGGGGCTGGGCGGGTGGGGAGACAGTGTGTTGGGTATGGTGAGGGTGTGGGGCTGGGAGTTGGCAAGTTGGAGGGCAGTTAGGGGCTGAGGAGGGGAGGAGAGGGGGATGGGGTGGCGGGGAGCAGTTTGGGGATTGGTTTGAAGGGGCATGGAGGCATTTTAGGGGGCAGGGTCAGGAAGAGAGTGAGGGAGAGGGTGGTCTGCGGGGGTGAGTGGTGAGTATGTGAGGGGCTGGGGATGGTATGTGGAGGGTAGGTAGGGTGTGATGGGATGGTATGAGGGAGAGAGAAATGATAGGGGGTGTGGGCAGTGAAGAATGCTAATTGTGTGGGAGGGAGGAGGATTGGTAGAGCAGGGTTCTGGATGCTGAGGATAATGGGAGGGGCTGCAACCTGTGAGAGATGAATGGATGGAGGAAACGGATACAGAACGGGAGTGAAATACAGACAGGCCCTGAAATTCTTTGTGTGGCATTTTTCCCAGAGTTTCCTGTTTGTCTTGTAAACGGTGGAACAAGGCTAACACTAACAATGTATATCTACAGAGAGCCTTTAACATCAGAAGATGTTCGATGGGGCTTTATAGGGGCATTGTAAAGCAAAACTGGACACCCACTGACATGAGATATTAGAATAGATGACAGAACTTGGTCAAAAGGTTATCTTTTATGGAGTGTCTTAAAGGACAAAAGAGAGTTAGAGAGCTTTAAGACGGGCGTAGGAATTGGCTGCAGCCACCAATGGTGGAACAATTAAAATTGGGGATGCTCGAGGCCAGAATCAGTGGTGTGCAGATATCTTGGAGGGTTAGTGGGCTGGAGGAGATTAGAGATTAGAGATAAGGAGGGGCGAGACCATGGAGGAATTTGTGATCAAGGATATTGAGGTATAAAGGATATTAAGATATAAAATTGTGATGCTGCTTAACTAGGAGCCAATGTAGGTCAGTGAGCACTGGGTGATAGAGGAATGGGACAAAATGAATGTGCAATCAGAAGGTTATCTTAGGGTCAAATATGGCACCAACATTGTGACCGGCCTGGTTGAGTTCCAGACAGTTGAGAGGGATGGAGCTGGTAGCTCGGGAGTGGAGTTCATATAGCAGGGTGGAAGATGATGGCTTCTGTCTTTCAATAATTAATTGGAGGAAGTTTCTTTTCATCCAGTATTGGATGTCAAGTAAGCAGTGTCATGGTTTAATAACAGTGGAGGAGTTGAGAGAGGTGGTGGTGGGGTATAAAGGATATTAAGATATAAAATTGTGTTGCTGCTTAACTGGGAGCCAATGTAGGTCAGTGAGCACTGGGTGATAGAGGAACAGGACAAAATGAATGCGCAATCAGAAGGTTATGGTCAAAAAAGAGAGCTGAGTGTCATCAGTGGATATGTGAAAACCCATGCTGTGTTTCAGGATGCTGTAGCTGTGGGGCAGTGTGTGGGTGAGGAGGGGGATTCAAGGATGAATTCTTGTGGAACACGAGAGGTAAACGTTGCAGGAGGGGAAAGTGGGGCAACACACGGTTGGAGCTAGGAGTGGGAACTTTCTTTACCAGGCATTCCCGATTGGGCTCAGTCAGGATTCAGTGTGTCACACCACCTGTAGATGTGCTCCAATAGAGGACCAGTAACCTGTTAAACCCACAGAGTGAGGCAGTTCTTTACTAAAACCTTAATCTGTTTCTGCTCTGTCTTTCCAACATTTTCTGTTTAGCTGACATCGATAGTTAATTTTCCATATTACTTGTAATTTTGGGAACTCTACGTTATAAAAGCAGCAATATTTATATAGAGAAAGCAACAAAAATCTGAAAAAGGCAAGGAAATTTGAGAGTTGTTCAAAATCATGAATGGTTTTGATTGAGTAAGTAAGAGTCAGTCACCAAAGGATTTACAGTGATTGGCAAAAGAGCCAGAGACCACATGAGGAAACAGTTTTTGCACAGTGTTATGATCTGGAGTGCACTGCCACAAGGAATAGTGGAAGCAGATTCAGCAGTAACTTTCACATGATGTTTGCATGAAGGTAATGCAAAAGAATTCTGGGTTATGGGGAAAGAGCAGGGGTGCAGGACTAATGAGAGAGCTCCACCAAAGGGTCCACACACACATGATGGGCTGAATGGCTTCCTTCTGGTGCTGTATTATTTTGTTAATCTTAAATCAGAAAGTTGCTGGATATATTCGGGCCTGATGGCATCCATGGAGAGAACAAACCACTTCATGCTTTTCGTGTAGACCTTCAGATTCAAATCAAGGTTTTGCATGTGAGAACTTGCCTGTTCTCTCCACCCATGCTGAATGTGTTTTTCCAGTGTTGTTTGTTTGTGAAAACACACATCGTGTGCCCAGTGCAGCCAACCTGCAACTTATTACAGTATTTACATTTCAAACATTTTCTCAACTAGAGTGACCTTGTATCTCCCTTTTATGTCTGGTGAGCACCACAGTGTGTGGAGTGCCTAATTGATAAGCTATCATTCTGGATTAGCATTATGGTTTTCTTTTAGTTAACCAGACTTTCAAATTGTCATAATTAGTGAAGCCCCCTAAATGGGGGCATTTGTAGAGCTGCTTTTCCACTGGTAACACTTTGGCAACCCAATATTATTGGATTATTTAAAGTGGGCATCAAGGAAACCAAAAGGGAGTTTATGGTTTTGGGTATAACCTCCTCACATATGTGCTTCCACCAGCTGTATTTGTATAAGAGCGAGTGACCTGGAGAATAGTGCCGCATCAGTTGGAACTTGCCTATCTTTATTTCTAAGTGTGATCTGAAAGGTTAACCAGCCATTGCCCTTTTACAGATTCTGAGTGACTGGCTGTAATGTATTTCTAGCAGTTTATGCTTTATCTAGCTCCTTGAAACTTTAATTTGCATGATAAATCGAGGGGTGAGCGACTCGCGCTCTCAGCTAGAGGGGAAAAGACCAGAAATAAAAATGGTCAAACCCTCCCCTCCCAATATCGTCAGAAAATCTCTGGTTCGCTCCCCTGGTCCAAAAAATGGTGGTTGGAGCTAGCAGAGTTAGATTAATCAGTTGCTTCTCTTTTGGAGATGCTGACTGACCAGCAGTCCCTTTCTAGCACTTTTTGCTCTTTATCTCCAGATTTGCAAGGTTATTCTGATGGAGAAAATGGTTCAAGTATTAATATTAGAAGACACAGCAGGCCTTGTGATACAGTGCACTAACCTCAGGATACACCATTTTATCAACCTGACTTTTACTGTGTGATGTATGGGATTACATTTTGGTGAAATAAATCGTGGAGCTTTTCTAGGAATGGATTGTTGTTAACTCAACAATTGACACTTCAGTAACTCATCAACCACAGTGTGGTTTACCGTGTGGTGGGAGTGGTGTATGAATACTGATCAGGGGAACAGAAAAATGTGCTGGATGGACAGTTTAGGGGGAGCGGGTGGTGTTTTGGGGTGACAGAAGTGCTGAGGAATGGAGTTGGAGGGTGAGGGTGACACAGGATACGGGGCACATCATTTTGTGACTTCAAGTCAGTATTTTAGGTGGTGAGACTGGCAGTGTGAGTGTTGGCAAAATCACATTGCAAGGTGATTCAGAAACATGGATTTAGATTCTCAGGATAATGCAGAGATGGACTGAATTTTTTGTGTGTGTTTATTGGAGGTGGGGGTTGCTGGCAAGGCCACCATTTGTTGCTCATCCCTAATTGCTCTTGAAGATGGTGGCAAGCTGCTGCCTTAAAGTGCTGTAGTCCATGTGGTGTTGGTACATCCACAGTGGATAGTGAAGCCGAGCTTGGAATCGAGTGCTATTCTGCACCTGTAGACTGACTCCCTTTAGTCTCTCTCTTTTCAAAGCAGAAGCCTATTGGTGTTTGTAAAAACTGCAGTGGATGACTCTGGTTACACAATCATTAAACTAGAGGAGTATTGGTTGAATTAGTTCAGGATGACTTAAACAGCCTTGATCTACATTAAAGGCCAGTTACATATGAGAAGACCATTTGGCAGATTTCAGTTAATTTATCGAGATATTTCAAAGCCCACATTTCAGTACTTAGTTGTTTCTTCAAGGTTCCTGTGTGTTTAGCTTCCAGTCTACTGTCTGGAAGAATGTTTCAGACATTGATCCTTCATTGTGTTGTTCAGAATTTCATAACAGTCTTAAATCTATCTCTTACTAGCTTGAACTTGGGTCCATTCTTTTGCCATCAATTTAGTTGAAAGTGATATTCCAGATTTGCCTATGTCACTCTCTTGTCCAGTCCTATAAATCACCTATCCTCCAGGCTGACAAACCTGAGCGTTCCTAATCTGGTCTCCGCTGGGGGAATCAACTTTGTGATTCCTTATGCATTGCCTGCAAGGTTTCAATGTCATTTTGGTAGGAAGCTGCCATTGAGAGTTTTGTGTGATTTGGGCAAATAAGAGAAATTGCCGTTACAGTCGTGTGTTATGGATCATGGATGCTCAGGACCCAAGCAAAATTAGTTTGTTAGATGGTCCAAATTCTCAAATCAATTAATTTGTTAGTGAATCTGGTTTGAGCGGTTTACTAATTGCCTCGGTCCGCGAATTGAGCCTGGATTAGGCAGTGACTGTTTTTGACTGTAGTGAATCGAGACTGGATTAGGCAGTGATTGTTTTTGACTGTAGTGAATCGAGCCTGGATTAGGCAGTGACTGTTTTTGACTGTAGTGAATCGAGCCTGGATTAGGCAGTGACTGTTTTTGACTGTAGTGAATCGAGCCTGGATTAGGCAGTGACTGTTTTTGACTGTAGTGAATCGAGCCTGGATTAGGCAGTGACTGTTTTTGACTAGTGAATCGAGCCTGGATTAGGCAGTGACTGTTTTTGACTGTAGTGAATCGAGCCTGGATTAGGCAGTGACTGTTTTTGACTGTAGTGAATCGAGCCTGGATTAGGCAGTGACTGTTTTTGACTGTAGTGAATCGAGCCTGGATTAGGCAGTGACTGTTTTTGACTAGTGAATCGAGCCTGGATTAGGCAGTGACTGTTTTTGACTGTAGTGAATCGAGCCTGGATTAGGCAGTGACTGCTTTTGACTGTAGTGAATCGAGACTGGATTAGGCAGTGACTGTTTTTGACTGTAGTGAATCGAGCCTGGATTAAGCAGTGACTGTTTTTGACTGTAGTGAATCGAGCCTAGATTAGGCAGTGACTGTTTTTGACTCTAGTGAATCGAGCCTGGATTAGGCAGTGACTGTTTTTGACTCTAGTGAATCGAGCCTGGATTAGGCAGTGAGTGTTTTTGACTGTAGTGAATCGAGCCTGGATTAGGCAGTGACTGTTTCTGACTGTAGTGAATCGAGCCTGGATTAGGCAGTGACTGTTTTTGACTGTAGTGAATCGAGCCTGGATTAGGCAGTGACTGTTTTTGACTGTAGTGAATCGAGCCTGGATTAGGCAGTGACTGTTTTTGACTGTAGTGAATCGAGCCTGGATTAGGCAGTGACTGTTTTTGACTGTAGTGAATCGAGCCTGGATTAGGCAGTGACTGTTTTTGACTGTAGTGAATCGAGCCTGGATTAGGCAGTGACTGTTTTTGACTGTAGTGAATCGAGCCTGGATTAGGCAGTGAATGTTTTTGACTGTAGTGAATCGAGCCTGGATTAGGCAGTGACTGTTTTTGACTGTAGTGAATCGAGCCTGGATTAGGCAGTGACTGTTTTTGACTGTAGTGAATCGAGCCTGGATTAGGCAGTGACTGTTTTTGACTGTAGTGAATCGAGCCTGGATTAGGCAGTGACTGTTTTTGACTGTAGTGAATCGAGCCTGGATTAGGCAGTGACTGTTTTTGACTGTAGTGAATCGAGCCTGGATTAGGCAGTGACTGTTTTTGACTGTAGTGAATCGAGCCTGGATTAGGCAGTGACTGTTTTTGACTGTAGTGAATCGAGCCAGGATTAAGCAGTGACTGTTTTTGACTGTAGTGAATCGAGCCTGGATTAGGCAGTGACTGTTTTTGACTGTAGTGAATCGAGCCTGGATTAGGCAGTGACTGTTTTTGACTGTAGTGAATCGAGCCTGGATTAAGCAGTGACTGTTTTTGACTGTAGTGAATCGAGCCTGGATTAGGCAGTGACTGTTTTTGACTGTAGTGAATCGAGCCTGGATTAAGCAGTGACTGTTTTTGCCTGTAGTGAATCGAGCCTGGATTAGGCAGTGACTGTGTTTGACTGTAGTGAATCGAGCCTAGATGAGGCAGTGACTGTTTTTGACTGTAGTGAATCGAGCCTGGATTAAGCTGTGACTGTTTTTGACTGTAGTGAATCGAGCCTGGATTAAGCTGTGACTGTTTTTGACTCTAGTGAATCGAGCCTGGATTAGGCAGTGACTGTTTTTGACTGTCGTGAATCGAGCCTGGATTAGGCAGTGACTGTTTTTGACTGTAGTGAATCGAGTCTGGATTAGGCACTGACTGTTTTTGACTGTCGTGAATCGAGCCTGGATTAGGCACTGACTGTTTTTGACTGTCGTGAATCGAGCCTGGATTAGGCACTGACTGTTTTTGACTGTAGTGAATCGAGCCTGGATTAGGCAGTGACTCTGTTTGACTGTAGTGAATCGAGCCTGGATGAGGCAGTGACTGTTTTTGACTCTAGTGAATCGAGCCTGGATTAAGCTGTGACTGTTTTTGACTGTAGTGAATCGAGCCTGGATTAGGCAGTGACTGTTTTTGACTGTAGTGAATCGAGCCAGGATTAGGCAGTGACTGTTTTTGACTCTAGTGAATCGAGCCTGGATTAGGCAGTGACTGTTTTTGACTGTCGTGAATCGAGCCTGGATTAGGCAGTGACTCTGTTTGACTCTAGTGAATCGAGCCTGAATGAGGCAGTGACTGTTTTTGACTGTAGTGAATCGAGCCTGGATTAAGCTGTGACTGTTTTTGACTGTAGTGAATCGAGCCTGGATTAGGCAGTGACTGTTTTTGACTGTAGTGAATCGAGCCTGGATTAGGCAGTGACTGTTTTTGACTGTAGTGAATCGAGCCAGGATGAGTCAGTGACTGTTTTTGACTCTAGTGAATCGAGCCTGGATTAGGCAGTGACTGTTTTTGACTGTAGTGAATCGAGCCTGGATTAGGCAGTGACTGTTTTTGACTGTCGTGAATCGAGCCTGGATTAGGCAGTGACTGTTTTTGACTGTAGTGAATCGAGCCTGGATTAAGCAGTGACTTTTTTTGACTGTGTTGAATCGAGCCTGGATTAGGCAGTGACTGTTTTTGACTGTTGTGAATCGAGCCTGGATTAGGCAGTGACTGTTTTTGACTGTAGTGAATCGAGCCTGGATTAGGCAGTGACTGTTCTTGACTGTAGTGAATCGAGCCTGGATGAGTCAGTGACTGTTTTTGACTCTAGTGAATCGAGCCTGGATTAAGCTGTGACTGTTTTTGACTGTAGTGAATCGAGCCTGGATTAGGCAGTGACTTTTTTTGACTGTAGTGAATTGAGCTTGGATTAGGCAGTGACTGTTTTTGACTGTTGTGAATCGAGCCTGGATTAAGCAGTGACTGTTTTTGACTGTAGTGAATCGAGCCTGGATTAAGCAGTGACTGTTCTTGACTGTAGTGAATCGAGCCTGGATGAGTCAGTGACTGTGTTTGACTCTAGTGAATCGAGCCTGGATTAAACTGTGACTGTTTTTGACTGTAGTGAATCGAGCCTGGATTAAGCAGTGACTTTTTTTGACTGTAGTGAATCAAGCCTGGATTAGGCAGTGACTGTTTTTGACTGTTGTGAATCGAGCCTGGATTAGGCAGTGACTGTTTTTGACTGTAGTGAATCGAGCCTGGATTAGGCAGTGACTGTTTTTGACTGTAGTGAATCGAGCCTGGATTAGGCAGTGACTGTTTTTGACTGTAGTGAATCGAGCCTGGATTAAGCAGTGACTGTTCTTGACTGTAGTGAATCGAGCCTAGATTAGGCAGTGACTCTGTTTGACTGTAGTGAATCGAGCCTGGATTAGGCAGTGACTGTTTTTGACTGTAGTGAATCGAGCCTGGATTAGGCAGTGACTGTTTTTGACTGTAGTGAATCGAGCCTGGATTAAGCAGTGACTGTTTTTGACTCTAGTGAATCGAGCCTGGATTAAGCAGTGACTGTTTTTGACTGTCGTGAATTGAGTCTGGATTAGGCAGTGACTGTATCTTTGACTGTAGTGAATCGAGCCTGGATTAAGCAGTGACGGTATCTTTGACTGTAGTGAATCGAGCCTGGATTAAGCAGTGACGGTATCTTTGACTGTAGTGAATCGAGCCTGGATTAAGCAGTGACGGTATCTTTGACTGTAGTGAATCGAGTCTGGATTAAGCAGTGACGGTATCTTTGGCTGTAGTGAATCGAGCCTGGATTAAGTAGTGATGGTATCTTTGACTGTAGTGGATTAAGCAGTGATGGTATCTTTGACTGTAGTGAATCGAGCCTGGATTTGGTGGTGACTATTTTTGACTGTAGTGAATCGAGCCTGGATTAAGCAGTGATGGTATCTTTGACTGTTGTGAATCGAGCCTGGATTAAGCAGTGACGCTGTTTTTCGTTGTCAAGAATCAAACCTGGTTTAGGCAGTGATTGTTTTTGACTGTAGTGAATCGAGCCTGGATTCAGCGGTGATGGTATCTTTGTCGTGAATCAAGACTGGATTGGGCAGTGACTGCGTTTTTCACTAGTGAATCGAGTCTTGATTAGGCAGTGACTGTTTTTTTGATTGTAGTGAATTGAATCTGGATTAGGCAGTGATAGCGCTTTTGATCAGAATGAATCAAGACTGGAATAGGCAGCAACCATATTTTTGGTTCTACTTGGAGCAACTTAACTTGACAATTTTAGCACTTCAGAGTGGTTCAGTTGATTTTGCACTTGCTCCTGAGTCAGCCAGCTGGAAGTTTAGACCTGTCCTGTTTAAATCTGTCATTCAGAGGAGTTGAGAGAGTCCTTTGCCATTCCCCCTGCCTCACAACTCTTTAAAATAGTTAACTGCTCGCTTCTGATTTGCTGTTTGAGAGACCTTGCTGTGTGAAAATTGGCTTTCCCAGATGTTTCACAGCGGTAACTGTTCAGAAAAGTAATTTGCGGATTCTGCTTAGGGCCATTTTGAGGATGATGTGCAAATTCTTGTTTTTAATCCTACAAAAACCTATCACAAAAGCATTAAAATAGATTGGTTTAAGCATGCTTGTACCCATTGTTGGTACTGAGAGGAGTGAAGGTGATTCTTAGAACGAAGCACTGTTAGCACATCCTGTGGTGAGAAGACAGGCTGTGATGCTGCATTGAGGTCACGTTGTTGCAGTGTCTGAGCTGGAAACCTCTTTCCTATTCCATTCGCCTGGCTGAATTTTCCTCCTCAATAAAGGAAAGCCTTTTGACAAGCGAGCCTCCGCAGGTTAAAGATCTTGAGAGATTTCTACCTGGTTGTATTTGTGAGAGCCAAAGACATGTTTCTCCAGCATTAGAGCCAATGTGGTTACAATACAGAAAACCAATTCCTTTGAAACATATCAGTTTGTGCCACCTTGCCTATTTAGTTGCATTCCTGTGTGAGGTTTGTAACTAGTGGATGAGGCGATAGTGGCATGAGCAGAAGCAAGGTTACAGAGGAGAGGAAAGGGCTGCAGTTAGCTACCACTTGTACCCGCCTGTATATGTTGTACTGAGACTGGCCTTGACATGCACCATGTAGAGCATGATAGTGAGTTTGAGAGAAATGTAGGTGTCCTTTCTGACGAATGTATTCGAAAATGAATCCATCACTGATGGAGGAAAAATTGGAGCAGAAATCGTGGAGAAATCCTGAACTTGCCTGTGTGACCCTTTCAGGGTCCTTTGTCTACTTGGACTTCAGAGTGTGTCCATTGGATTTGTGAAGAGATGATGATGTTTGGATCTTGCTCATTTTATGCTTTTGCTGCAAGTGTGAAATATTATGACTAACAGCACCTCTGTTACTGGCTGTTTATTATTACAGAAGCACAGAATTGTTACTGCACAGGAGAAGGCCATTTGGCCTATCATGTCTGCTCTCCGAATGAGCAACTCACCTAGCACCATTCCCCCACTGCCTTCCTGTAACCCTGCACATTCTTTATTTTCAGAAAACAGTCTTAATTTCCTTTTGAATGCTTCAATTGAACCTGCCTCCACCACCTTCAGACGGTGCATTTCAAACCCTAACCACTTGCTGAGTAAAAAGGTTTCTCCTCGTATCACTTTTGCCTCTTTTACTAATTACTTTAAATCTGTGCCCTCTCCTTCTCGATCCTTTCACATATGGGCACAGTTTCTCCCTGTCTAATAAGTCCAGACCCCTCATGATTTTGAACACTATCAAATCTCCTCTCAGCTGCCTTTTCTCTGTAGGCTTTGGCTTATTGCCAATATTGGAGTTTAGGCAGAGTATTTTCCCTCTTTTATTTTCCTTCCTTATCCTAGAGAAACCTCAGCCAACAGTGTTAACTGGCAGTTTGACTGGGCAGGGTAGGGTCTGGAAGCTAGCTGATTTTTTTTTCCCTCCAAATTGCTTGTGCATATGTGTTGGGCTCAGTGTGGTTGACCACCACCACCTGTCGAATCATAGAGTGATTACAGCGCAGGACGAGACCACTTGGCCCTTCGTATCTGTGCTAACTCTCAGCAAGGGCAACTCAGCTAATCCCATTCGCATGCCTTTTCCCTGAGGCCCTGCAATTTATTTTCTTTTCAGGTGATTATCCAATTGGCTTTTGAAAGACTCAACTGAATCTATCTCCACCACATTCTCAGGCAGTGCATCCCAGATCCTAACCCCTTGCTGTGTGAAAAAGTTTTCCCTCTTCACCATTGCTTCTTTTTGCCAATTACCTTAAATCTGTGCCCTCTGGTTCACTATCCTTCCACTAATGAGAACAGTTTTTCCCTGTCTACTCTGTCCAGACCCCTTATGATTTTGAACACCTCTAACAATTCTCCTTCTCAACCTTCTTCTTCTAAAGGAGAACCACTCCCAGCTTCTCCAATCTGTCCACATAACTAAAATCCCTCACCTCCTGAACAATCCTTGTAAACCTTTTCTGCACCTTCTCTGACACCTTCACGTACTTTCTAAAGTGTGGTGCCCAGAATTGGACAAAAAAACTCCAGTTTAGGCTGAACCAGTGTTTTATAAAGGTTCATCGTAACTTCCTTGCTTTGTACTCTATACCTCTGTCTATAAAGGATCCTGTATGTCTTTTTAACCATTTTCCCTACCTTAAAATGATTTGCACACATATACCTCCAGGTCTGTCTGTTCTGGCATTCCCTTGAGTTATGTCTTTATTTTCTATTGCCTCTGGTCATTCTTCTCACCAAAGCATTATCATTTCACACTTCTCTGCATTAAATTTCATCTGCCACATGTCTACCCACTCCACCAGTGTCTCATTATTCATCTCACATTCACAGTACTTCCAAGTTTTGTCATCTGCAGATGTTGAAATTGTGTCCTGTACATCCAAGTCTAGGTTATTAATGTGGATTGTGAAAAGATAGACCTGCATTTATATTGCACTTCTCATGACTACTGTGAATTATTTTTGAAGTGTAGTAACTGTTGTCATATAGGAAGCTTGGCCAGTAAGGTTCCACACACAGCAATATGATCATGACCAGGTAATCAGTCTTCGGGATGTTGACTGAGGAATGAATATTGGCCAGGCCAATGGGGGTGACTCCCCTGCTCTTTTTTGAAATTGTGCCATGGTATCTTTTATGTCCACCCGAGAGGACAGACGGGACCTCAGTTTAATGTCTCATTTGGAAGACAGTGCCTCTGACAGTATAGCACCCCCTCACCACCTGCACCAGAATGTCAATTTTGATCTTTGTCCTCCTGCTCTGGAGTGGTATTTGAACTTGGAACCTTGTAACCTAGAGGTTGGAGTGCTACTATCTGGGGCACTGCATGTCAACTTGGCTTTGTACTGACCCCTGGAGAACCCCATTGTATACCTTCCTCCAGTCTGAAAAACCAACTGTTCACTGCTCTGTTTCTTGTCACTCAGCTAACTTTGTATCCATGCTCCTACTGTCTCTTTTTTATTTCATGGGCTTCAGCTTTTCTGGCAAGTTTATTATGTGGCACTGCATCAGTTGCCTTTTGGAAGTCCATCTATACCATGTTGACTGCATTACCCTCATCAGCCATCTCTGTTACCTCTTTAAAAAGTTCAATCAAGTTATTTAAACTCGATTTGCCTTCAACAAATTCATGCTGGCTTTTCCTAATTAGCTTGCACTTGTTAAGGTAACTCTTGTCCTGGATTAGAATTTCGAAAAGCTTTCTTACCACTTAGGTTTAGGTGACGGACCTGTTGTTGCTGGGTAACTCCTTTTGAACAAGGGTGCAACATTTGCAAATCTCCAATCCTCTGACACAAGCCCCTAATTAAGGAAGATTGAAAGTGCTTCTGTACTTTCCTCCCTTCCCTTTGTATCTTTGGAAACATCTCATCTGGCCCTTGTGACTTTAATTACAACAAGCCTTTTTGATATCTCCTCTTGATCAATTCTTAGACCATCCATTATCTCAACTATACCTCTTCCACTGACTTGGGCAGCATCTTCTTTGCTAAATTCAGATGGATCTAGTACCTCAACCCTGCAGTCTGCCTCTACATGTAGATCTCTTTTTGGTCCCTAACCAGCCTCTCTCCTCCTAACCAGCCTCCTAACCAGCCCTAACCAGCCTCTCTCCTCCTCTCAAAACCCTTTTACTATTTACTTGCTTATAGAGGATGTCTGGATTCCATTTAATGTTAGCTGCCAGTCTCTTCTCGTACACTTTCTTTCCCCCTCTGATTTCTTTTTTCACTTCCCCTCTGGACTTTCTATATTCAGCCTGGTTCTCAACTTGTTCTGTTTTCTGTTAAAGCCAGTTGGTGAAGTCGAAACCAAGACACAGAGCTTTTCTTTGAGAGTTTATTGACTTTGTTCAGTCTCTCAGCTCTGCTTCCACACATCCAGTGTCCCAGCTGTCCCCTATTTATAAGCTCGTTTTGAAACCAATAAAATAAACAAATTAATGCCCCTTAAAGGGGCACTGTAACAAAACTCAAAATGCTGTTCCTGGGACCGTTGATAAACTCCAGCCTCTGTAACACCCCCTGGTCGCGGAAGGCCTTAAGCGTGCCAGTGGAAACCGCCTGCCCCCTCTTCAGGGACACCCGGGCGTGAACGTAACTGCAGAAGAAGGGCAGACGTTCTGGTCTAGTGACCCGCTCCATGGCCTGTTGCCTGGACCTGTTAATTTGATGTGCTCCAAGTGCTTAATTAGTAATGGTCTTCAACTGTGTCTCCTCACAATATAAGTAGTGTACCATTAATATTACCTACCTGGCATGTCATATGCACCCTTTTTGTGCTTCATCCGTGTACTTTATTTCTCTTATCATCCATCTGCTTTTGTTGCCCTGCCTTAGCCCAACTGTACCTGAACTATTTAAGCTATAAGGGTAGCCCATTGTACGGTTGCATATTTGCCTGCCAATTTGTGGTTCCAACTTATCTGGGCCAGATCTGTTTTTGCCCCCCTTGAAATTGTTCCTCCTCCAATGAAGTATTCTTACTCTGGATTGCTCCTTGTCCTTCTCCATAGCTAATCTAAATCTTATGATGCAATGATCACTGTCACCTAAATGTTTCTCTACTGACACAGTTACCAATTTAAACCACTTTGTTCCCCACAACCAGATGCAGCTATGCCTCCTTCCCTGTTGCGCTGGGAACATAATGATTAAGGAAATTCTGATGAACACACTTCTGAAGTCATCTGGCTGCAATCAGCTATCTCTGCAGTTATGGGACAGGATCGGAGACCTTTCCAGCCGTGCTGAATGTGTTCTTCCATTCCAACTCCTTGCTATCCAGCTTCCTGTTCTAGGTCCCAGTAATCA
Source organism: Isurus oxyrinchus (assembly GCA_026770705.1). Taxonomy (NCBI): domain Eukaryota; kingdom Metazoa; phylum Chordata; class Chondrichthyes; order Lamniformes; family Lamnidae; genus Isurus; species Isurus oxyrinchus. The sequence continues at coordinate 5,397,780 of JANJGN010000029.1, read as the reverse complement.
GTGTAATGGTTTTTGGGTATTTAACACCAGCCATTTTCTCATGTTCAGTTTCATCCCTGTGTGGACCCCATATGTTTTATGCTCTCTGAATATAGCACATTCTTTCTGACCAATAGTTAGGTAAAAGATGGCATGATTGTAACAGTGAAGCTCCATCTCCCAGTTACTGGAAAGCGTGAAGTGCTGCCACATTAATTTTCCCTTTATAAATGGTGGTTACCAATTTAAGGGCTAGTTACCAATTTAAGATACAGCCTTGAATCAATGTGTTATTTTTAAAAAATTATGATGGATGACTGAGCATAACCCTCCTGCCCTCCAAGAGTCAGTCTCGTCCCACAGTGTGGATTTAATCGAACAGTACCTTAAGGTGTTCTGTGTTGTGGACCTTTCCTGTCAGCTCATGACCTATAAGATAGTATGTGCTGCCAGCCTGCTGATATTGAAAGGAGCAGTCGATAAGAGTTATCTGACGAATCAACTGGTGAGACCCAGGAATGGTGTCTACGTGTGTGTGTGTGTGACGGGCCTAGTGATTTTGGAGTGGGGGGTGATGTGGCGTGGCACAGCAATGAACTCAAAGCTTCCCTATGGTGTCAAAAGGTGGTGGAATAGGAGCAAAAAACTGCTTTTGGTGGAAATATTTATGCACCTGTCAAGAAATAACTTTTTCTAGAGTCTCTACCCTATCTTGCAAACCCTGCCCTGGAGATGTTCTGCAGGCTCCAGCTGTTTTTCAATTATTTTCTGGCAATAGGGAAACTAGACAAGAAGGAATGGTGTTTGATTTAAACAACTAATTTAATCTCAACTCAAGATTAGGTAAGGGACAAAGGGTATAAACAAAACCCATCCTACCCTTCCTGTGACCCATGTTCAGAGGTTGGTGGGTACATTGTGGACTAAGCCCTTACTGCTTTCTCCCCCCACTGAAACCCTCTACTGGCCCATTCTGTTTATACTGTACAATGAAGGATTCTGTAATATTCCTTCCACCTGTGGTGTCTGGACCACTCACTGGAAACTCTCTGTGGCTCTGAATTGGCTGGCAGGGGACCAGCATAATTAGTCAAAGGCTTTGACACTGATTTTTCTCTTTGTGTCTTCCAGTCCTTGATAGTGCCACCGCCCCTTCCCATCCCTCATTCCGCCTCCACCATTTTGAGGGAACGCCTGGTCTCTGCTAGCTGATAGGAATCTGTTACACTCACCACGTTCAGCATTCAATCTTTTTAAGGACTGTTGGGAACTGCAGGGTGTTCTAATTTTATAATGGGCAGTTTGAGTGATGAGCTGATAGGTGCAAGTTTTCAGGCTGGTTTTCTCATGCGAGCTATACTATGTGTTGTAATTCTAAAAGCTGCATTTGTGTAGCAGTTTAGTACACCTGTGTGGAATGGAAAATGACATTGTGCACATTCTTTATTGATGCTCCCTCAAACTCATAGTAACTAAGTCAACTTGATTTCTCGCAGCTTTTCCCTGTGGTTGCGTCCTGGGGGCAAGACCTGGTTTTCCGATTTCAAGCTCCGCATGTTGGGAAGCTGGACAGATGTGAATGTGGAGTCTGTATGGTGAGTGAGCAAGTACGTTTCTGACGTGAGCAGTGTTCTTTTTGTATACATGGATGACAGGAATCAAACAGAAGAGGTACTAGTGATCAGTTACAGGTCAGACCGTAACACCAAATGGTATCCATAATTAAAATAGATGGGCAGAGATTGTTTACAGCTCACCTCTGTTTGTATAGATTTAATGAACTGCCACAAATCCCGTGTTTGATTTGAATGTTCAAACCTTGTCAGCTGTTTAGAGAGCTTCCAGTTTAGAGAGCTATTTATCACTAGCTTTATTGAGCTTATTTTCTTGTGACACTGCCCATAGTCAGTCAGAGGATGTTTCAGAAGGACAGGAGCTTTATACCACATGTGTCCCTTTAAGGGTCTGAGTTGTGTTTGTGATGCCCACTTGAGTCACTTACATTCTAATTATTTTTGAGCAGATTCCGCAGAATATTAGAGGATTCTAAATGACTCCTGAAGTTAATGAATTATTTTCTATAGGTGGGAATTATTCTGTACTCTGGAGTAATTGGTTGCTATTCTCTGACTATGATGCACTATTTGCCATTGTCCTCAACCTGCTGCCTTTGTGGTCAGCCGTACAATGCTTTCCTATTGTCATTTCCCTTGGTTACACTTTTACCTGTCCTGAAGTAAGAGTGAGCATCTTCAGCACTGGCTTCTCTTCCCATTCCTGTACCAATCCTTAATATTTTCCAATAATGTGTCCTTGGACCCATTCTCTTCCTTCTCTACACACTGCACCTTGATTACGTAGCCTGCAGGCGTGGGGTTATAACCTTGGTAACCTATACAACTTGAGTTTGAGTGACTTGTATTTTATCCATTACATAGGTCGCCTTCTTCCACCTCCAAGAATGTGCCCCTGAAATCTTTATCACCTCCAGACTCAATTATTTCAATGTACTCCTAGCCCATCTGCCATCTTCTACCCTCCATTAACTTTATTTCATCCGAAATTCTGCTGCACTATCCTGTCTTGCTTGCCCAGTACCCTGACCTGGCTGACTCTTCAATGCCTCAGTTCTAAAATTCCGAACCTCATGTTTAAATTTCTTCATGGTTTTGTGCCTCCCTCTCTCCGTAACCTACTTCAGCCCTAGACCCATCTTTCATTCCCAAACTCTCTGTTCTCCTGACCCTTTCGCACTTCCCCCTTCATTTAGCCCACCGTTGGGAGCTGTGCCTTCAGCTTGTGGTTTATCAGGTAGACACGTGCAACAGCTTTCTTAAAACTGAAATTGGGAAAAAGAATCCCATGTACTTCAAGGTATTGTCATGTTGAATGTTACTTTGTCCATCACACTAGAGTGAGACAGTGGATTAATGGTAATATCACTGGACTAGTAACCCAGGCTAATGCTCTGGGGACATGGGTTCAAATCCCGCCAAGGCAGCTGGTGGAATTTAAATTAATTAAATCTGGAATTGAAAACTACTCTCAGTAATGTTGACCATGGCAACTATCACTGTTGTAAAAACCCATCTGGTTCTCTAATGTCTTTTAGGGAAGGAAATCTGCCATCCTTGTCTGGTCTGGCCTACATGTGACCCCAGGTTGACTCTTAACTGCCCTCTGAAATGGCCAAGCAAGCCACTCAGTTCAAGGGCAATTAAGGATGGGCAACAAATGCTGATTTGCCGGTGACGCCCACATCCCACGAAAGAATAAATGAAAACCACTAGAACCATTACAAATACTTGCCTTTTGTACCCTACAGCTCAAACCACTAGAACCATTACAAATACTTGCCTTTTGTACCCTACAGCTCAAACCACTAGAACCATTACAAATACTTGCCTTTTGTACCCTACAGCTCAAACCTGTCAACTTCAAAGGAAAAACATTTAAAATTGTATTGCTGAATGATTTTCACAATTCAAGCTGATTAACATGAGTATTTGACACACCCGCTATTCATGGCATTAACATGCAAGTATGTAATGGGAAGCATAAATGTGTAATAAATATATTGAAAATGGTCTGTTGCCCCAGGAGGCCTGAAACTATGTGTCATGACTTTAGGGAATTCTTGCCCATTATTAAGTTGATTTCTGTAAATGCCAGCTTTCTTTAAGATAGACTATCGTTTAGACACAAACTATCAATCCCGCATCGGATTAAAGATATGGAATTAGTCAAGGCTTTCGAGATATGTATAGACATGAATGATCAAATTCACCATTAAATGATGTAGGTTCAGTGAGATTGTAGGGTTCTCTGGTACAACTGGAACAATGTAAATCGTAAAATTTGACATCCTTGCAGAGATCATTGACTTCTCTTGAAGGTGGTAAAATTTGTAATAGAGCCAGGAATGAAAAAACTTTGAGGAGAATTATTTTATGGTAACTGTGGCTAAAATTATTTTTGTGCCCTGGTTTGTTGATATGAGAGGGGGTGCAATGGCATAGTGGTATTGTCACTGGGTTAGTGCACCAGATACCCAGAGTAATGCTCTGAGGACCTGGTTCGAATCCCACCATGGCAGATGGTGAAATTTGAATTCAATAAAAAATCTGGAATTAAAAGTCTAATAATGACCATGAAACCATTGTAGATTTTTGTCAAAACCCATCTGGTTCACTAATGTCCATTAGGGAAGGATATCTGCCATCCTTACCTGGTCTGGCCTACATGTGACTCCAGACCCACAGCATATGTGGTTGACTCTTAAATGGCCTAGCAAGCCACTCAGTTCTGATGGGCAATAAATGCTGGCCCAGCCAGCAATACCCACAACCCATGAACAAATTAAGAAAAATGAGGAGAAATGTTTTCACGCAGCGGGTGGTTAGGGCCTGGAATGTGCTGCCCGAGTGTGTGGTGGAGGCAGGTTCGATTGAAGCATTCAAAAGGGAATTAGACTGTTATCTGAGAAGAGAATGTGTAGGGTTACGAGGAGAAGGTGGAGGAATGGCACTAGATGAGTTGCTCATTCTGAGAGAAGGCGCAGACACGATCAGCCAAATGGTGATTTCCTGTGCCATAACAATTCTGTGGTATGTGGGGCTGGCAGGGAATAATTTTTTTTAATATTGACCCATTGACATTGTATTTTGTGATGTGAGCAAGTTGAGTTAACACCAGCCTAGGTTTCTTTTCCTACTTCCCTTGGTGAATGTCTGGTTTCTTTGTGGTGACAAGTGGTGATTGGGCATGTGAGGTATCAGAAGTACAGTATTAATTCCTTTCTTCAAAATAAACAGTTTTACTAAAAATTGGGAAATGGAGTTATAACTTCTGAATTCATTGCATCTGCCAAGAATGCAGTCTTGAAGTAAAATTTCTATTTCCCACAATTAAAAATGATCTCTTTGCCCTCATCTTTTAATAGCAATTTAATTGTTGCTGCCTTTGAATTGTTTTACATAAGAAACAAAACATAAGAAATAGGAGCATGAGTAGGCCATTCGGCCCCTCGAGCCAGTTCCACCATTCAATAAGATCATGGCTGAATCTGATCGTGGCCTCAACTCTGCTTTCTTGCCAATCCCCTGTAACCCTTGACTCCCTTATAGATCAAAAATTTGTCTAACTTGGCCTTGAATGTATTCAATGACCCAGCCTTCACTGCTCTCTGGGGTATAGAATTTCAGAGATTAACAACTCTTGAGAGAAGTTGTTCCTGCTTGCCTCCTAAATGGAAATCTCTTGTTCTGAAACCGTGCCCTGTAGTTCTAGATTTTCTCACAAGGGGAAACATCCTTTCAGCCTCTACCCTGTCAAGCCCCTCAGAATCTAGTCTAGTTTTAATAAGATCACCTTATTCTTCCTAACTCCAATGAGTATAGGCCCAACTTGCTCAACCTCTCCCCATAAGACAATTGTTTCATCCCTAGAATCAATCTCATTAACCTTCACTGAATTCCCTTAAATGCAAGCAAAAACCTCCTTTGGTAAGAAGATCAAAACTGGTTGCAGTACTCTAGATGTGGTCTTGCCAACGCTCTATACAAATGTAGCAAGGCATCCCTACTTTTATAGTCTGTGCAATAAAGGCCAATGTCCCATTTGCCTTCCTAATTACTTGCTGTACCTGCATGCTAACTCTTTTATGATTCATGTACGAGGGCGTCCAGATCCCTCTGCACCACAGCATTCTGTAGCGCCTCTCCATTTTAATAATATTTGACTTTTCTATTCTTCCTACCACAGTGTCAACCTTGAATTTTCCCACATTATACTCCCGTCTGACAAATTATAGCCCACTTACTTCACCTATGTCAGTTTGGAGACTCTTTGTATCCTTCTCACAACTTGCTTTTCTACCTATCTTTGTATCACAAGCAAATTTAGCTGCAAGACAGAAGGTCCCTTCATCAAATGCATTAATATAGATTGTAAATAGGTCCCAGCACTGATCCCTAGAATTCCACTAGCCACACTTACCCAACCTGAACATGACCCATTTCTCCTGACCCTCTGTTTCCTGTTAGTTAACTAATCCTCTATCCATGCTAATATATCACCCCCAATATCATGAGCTCTTACCTTGTGCTGTAATCTTTTAAGTGGGACTTTTTTGAATGTCTTTTGGAAATCTGAATACACTGTCTACTAGTTCCTGTTTGTCGACCCTGCTTGTTGCATCTTCAAAGAAGTCTAAATTTGTCAAACACAATTTCTTTTTATAAAACTATATTGACTCTGCCTGATTTGCATTATGATTTTCTAAATGTCCTGCTATTATTTCCTTAATAATGGATTCCAACAGTTTCCAAATGACTGAGCCAGTTAGCCTAACATCTCAGTTTCCTGCTTCCGGTCTCCCTCCTTTCTTGAATAACACTATTGCATTTGTGGTTTCCCAATCCACTGGGACCTTTCCAGAATCTAGAATTTTGGAAGTTTGCAGCCAATGCAGCCATTATCTCTGCAGCCACTTCTTTTAAGACCCTAGGATGCCGGCCATTGGGTCCAGGGGACTTGTCAGACTTTAGTCCAGTTAGCTTTTCTAGTACTTCTCTAGTGATTGTGATTGATTTAAGTTCCTCCTTCCCTTTTCCCCTTGATTTTCTACTAATATTGGGATGCCTTTGTTGTCTTCAATGGGGAGACAGGTATGCTTTCCATGACTTCAATGGGGAGACAGGTATGCTTTCCATGACTTCAATGGGGAGACAGGTATGCTTTCCATGACTTCAATGGGGAGACAGGTATGCTTTCCATGACTTCAATGGGGAGACAGGTATGCTTTCCATGTCTTCAATGGGGAGACAGGTCCAAAAACTTTTTCAAAATCTCAGCCAATTCCTTGTTTCCCATTATTAGTTCCCCAGTCTCATCCTGTAAGGGACCAACATGTAGCTATTTTCCTTTTTTATGCTTACAGAAGCCCTTACTGTCTGTTTTTATATTTTTTGCTAGTTTATTTGCATTCTAATCTTTTTTTTAAAATCGTATTTTGCTGATTTCTAAAATGTTCCCAACATTCTGGCCTACCACTGATCATCTCAGCATTATATGCCATTTCTTTCCATTTGATATCATCTTTAGCTACTTCAGTTGCCCACAGATGATGCATCCATCTTCTAGATTCTTTCTTTCTCGATGGAATATATCTGGGAGTTATGAAATATCTGCCACTGCTTCTCTATCATCTTGCCTTTTAAATTACTTTCCTAGTCTTTTTGAGCCAACTTTATCTTCATATCTTTGTGATTGCCTTTATTTAAGTTTAAGACATTATTTTCAGACCCAAGTTCCTTACCTTCAAAATGAATGTGAAATGTTATCATGTTATGACCACACTTGGCCTGGAGAATCTTTCACAGAGACCATTAATGAATTATCCTGTCACATTACACATGACCATCTATGCTTAAACTACTGTTGCCTGGCTGGTAGCAGAAAAATATTGTTCCAAGAAACTGTTCCAAATACACTCGATGAACTCATCCCCCAGACTACCTTTGCCAATTTGATTTGTCCAATCCATATGAAGATGAAAGCCTCCCAAGCTGATTGAGGTACCTTTCTTGCAAGTCTGCATTATCTTTTGATTTGCACTCTCTCTTCAGCATAGCGGCTATGAACCTTAACCTTGTGCTATGAACCTTAACCTTGTGCCAACAGACAGTGCTGAGCTTGAGGTTTTTTGGAGGTATTGTACGTGTTATTCTCCTGTCACTTTAGGGGGTAGTGCATTATTACACCACCCTACAGGGTTGCTGTTTTGTGGAAGGTTGAATTTAATGTTGAATTGAAATGCAAGTTAAGAAATGTGCAGTTTGTGGGATTTAGGGTGAAATCAGTGGCCGGTTCTTCGATGTGTTGTGTCATGAAGCTGCACATCAGGTGGTTGCTCCTACAACAACCCTGAGCCAGCAGTGGTAAAATCTAGAACATAAATGGCTGCATGTGCTGATTGGGCCAAGTGGCCTGTTTCTGTGTTGTATATTCTGTCATTTTATGCTTCCGTAATGCAGTAGCCTGGACTAATCATCCAGAAAATGTGAGATATAATTTGAATGTGGCAACTTGAAAGTTTGAGTTAAGTTTAAAATAATGCTGGTATCAGTAAAAGTGAGCATGTTGTAAAAAGCCACTGAGTTCAATCATGTCCTTCAGGACAGGAATCTGAGGTGAATTTGATCTCATACAAAGAGAGAAAGTGAATTTATGTTGCAACCTCAATATTTCAAAGCTGTTTCCAGGCAGTTAAGTGTAATCACTGTCATCATTTACATTGACAACTACCAATTTTCACATCCACAAACAAATGAGATTAAAGAGCAAATCTCAGTCTCAGTGATGTTGACAAATTGATATTGGCCAGGGAACTGGGAGACCTTCCCTTCGTTGTCCAGTTAGTGCCATGGCATCTTTTACATCTACCTGTGAGGGCGGACTGGGCTTGCTGTGACATCTCATCACAAAGTTACCTCCCTGCAATGAGGTGTCACTTTAAATTAGGTGCTCAAGTCTCTATAGTAGGGTTTGAACCCAGAACCTGCTGATCCAGTTGTGTGCGTTACCATTGTTTGGAGAGTTACACCGGTATATTGGTGGAAGCTCTCCATCGTAGAGGTGACAAATCTGAAGGTAAAAAAACTGAACGATGCTGTGAAAGCTGTAACAAGTACTGTTAGTGATAGTGACAGAGAGCACATCAACGTCTGATGCATTTAAAACAAAACAATTATTCTGCAAAACTACTGTGACACACGCAGAATTTTTCTGTTGGTTCCTCTGTGGTAATGTCCATGATTTACCACAAAGGTGCCATTGTATACTAACTGGTAACTGTTTATTCACATCTGAAATTTAGAATAATTAGTTCCATTGCAAAAAGTCATAAAAGTAGTATTCTATAGCAGTGACCAGCCTCAGAGTAACACTAATTCTGTCTCCAAAATGGTCCATCTCAAGTGATTTGTTGCTTCTAGCCTTAGTAAATTAAATTCTAGTGGCCACCAGTATCTTGAAGGATCACTTTTCAGATTGATGGCGAGTTCTAATTCATCAGGTATCAGACATTTGAAAGTAAGATCTGATGCAGATAAAAATAAACGAACACACGAATGCTGAATGGAGGTTAGGAAGAGTGCTCTGGGTCTAGATAGTGCACCTGGGTTGGAGCAGTGTGACAGTGTGCTGTGTTAGATGGGGTCTGGGTTAGGGCAGTGTGTCAGTGTGCTGTGTTAGATGGGGTCTGGGTTAGGGCAGTGTGTCAGTGTGCTGTGTTAGATGGGGTCTGGGTTAGGACAGTGTGCTGTGTTAGATGGGGCCTGGGTTAGGGCAGTGTGTCAGTGTGCTGTGTTAGATGGGGCCTGGGTTACAAGAGTGTGTCAGTGTGCTGTGTTAGATGGGGTCTGGGTTACGACAGTGTGATGTGTAGATGGGGTCTGGGTTACGGCAGTGTGCTGTGTAGATGGGGTCTGGGTTAGGGCAGTGTGCTGTGTAGATGGGGTCTGGGTTACGGCAGTGTGCTGTGTAGATGGGGTCTGGGTTACGGCAGTGTGCTGTGTAGATGGGGTCTGGGTTACGGCAGTGTGCTGTGTAGATGGGGTTTGGATTAGGGCTGTGTGTCAGTGTGCTGTGTTAGATGGAGTCTGGGTTAGGGCAGTGGATCAGTGTGCTGTGTTAGATTGGGTCTGGGTTACGGCAGTGTGCTGTGTAGATGGGGTCTGGGTTACGGCAGTGTGCTGTGTAGATGGGGTTTGGGTTAGGGCTGTGTGTCAGTGTGCTGTGTTAGATGGAGTCTGGGTTAGGGCAGTGGGTCAGTGTGCTGTGTTAGATTGGGTCTGGGTTAGGGCAGTGTGACAGTGTGCTGTGTTAGATGGGGTCTGGGTTAGGGCAGTGTGACAGTGTGCTGTGTTAGATGGGGTCTGGGTTAGGGCAGTGTGTCAGTGTGCTGTGTTAGATGGGGTCTGGGTTAGGGCAGTGTGTCAGTGTGCTTTGTTAGATGGGGCCTGCGTTACAGGAGTGTGTCAGTGTGCTTTGTTTGATTGAGTCTAGGTTAGGGCAGTGTGTCCTTGTGCTGTGTAGATGGGGTCTGGGTTCGGAAAGTGTGCCAGTGTTCTGTGTAGATGAGGTCCGGGTTAGGGCAGTGTGCTGTGTTAGATGGGGTCTGGGTTAGGGCAGTGTGTCAGTGTGCTGTGATAGATGGGGTCTGGGTTAGGGCAGTGTGTCAGTTTGCTGTGTTAGATGGGGTCTGGGTTAGGGCAGTGTGTCAGTGTGCTGTGTTAGATGAGGTCTGGCTTAGGGCAGTGTGTCAGTGTGCTGTGTTAAATGGGGTCTGGGTTAGGGCAGTGTGTCAGTGTGCTGTGTTAGATGGAGTCTGGGTTAGGGCAGTGTGTCAGTTTGCTGTGATAGATGGGGTCTGGGTTAGGGCAGTGTGTCAGTGTGCTGTGTTAGATGGGGTCTAGGTTAGGGCAGTGTGTCAGTGTACTGTGTAGATGGGGTCTAGGTTAGGGCAGTGTGTCAGTGTGCTGTGTTAGATGGTGTCTGGGTTAGGGCAGTGTGTCAGTGTGCTGTGTAGATGGGGTCTGGGTTAGGGCAGTGTGTCAGTGTACTGTGTAGATGGGGTCTGGGTTAGGGCAGTGTGTCAGTGTACTGTGTAGATGGGGTCTGGGTTAGGGCATTGTGTCAGTTTGCTGTGATAGATGGGGTCTGGGTTAGAGCAGTGTGTCAGTGTGCTGTGGTGATGGGGTCTGGGTTAGGGCAGTGTGCTGTGTAGATGGGGTCTGGGTTACGGCAGTGTGCTGTGTAGATGGGGTCTGGATTACGGCAGTGTGCTGTGTAGATGCGGTCTGGGTTACGGCAGTGTGCTGTGGTGTTGGGGTCTGGGTTACGGCAGTGTGCTGTGTAGATGGGGTCTGGATTAGGGCATTGTGTCAGTGTGCTGTGTTGATGGGGTCTGGGTTAGGGCGTTGTGTCAGTGTGCTGTGTTGGATGGGGTCTGGGTTAGAGTAGTGTGCTGTGTAGATGGGGTCTGGGTTACGGCAGTGTGCTGTGTAGATAGGGCCTGGATTAGGGCAGTGTGCTGTGTAGATGGGACCTGGGTTAGGCCTGTGTGTCAGTGTGCTGTGGAGATGGGGTCTGGATTAGGGCAGTGTGTCAGTGAGCTGTGTAGATGGGGTCTGGGTTAGTGCAGTGTGTCAGTGTGCTCTGTAGACGATGCCTGGGTTAGGGCATTGTGTTAGTGTGCTGTGTAGATGGGGTCTGGAGTAGGGCATTGTGTCAGTGTGCTGTGTAGATGAGGTCTGGGTTAGGGCGTTGTGTCAGTGTGCTGTGTTGGATGGGGTCTGGGTTAGGGTAGTGTGCTGTGTAGATGGGGTCTGGGTTACGGCAGTGTGCTGTGTAGATGGGGTCTGGGTTACGGCAGTGTGCTGTGTAGATGGGGTCTGGGTTACGGCAGTGTGCTGTGTAGATGGGGTCTGGGTTACGGCAATGTGCTGTGTAGATGGGGTCTGGATTAGGGCAGTGTGCTGTGTCGATTGGGCCTGGGTTAGTGCAGTGTGTCAGTGTGCTGTGTAGATGGGGTCTGGGTTAGGGCGTTGTGTCAGTGTGCTGTGTTGGATGGGGTCTGGGTTAGGGTAGTGTGCTGTGTTTGATGGGGTCTCGGTTAGGGCAGTGTGCTGTGTAGATGGGGTCTGGGTTAGGGCAGTGTGTCAGTTTGCTGTGTTAGATGGGGTCTGGGTTAGGGCAGTGTGTCAGTGTGCTGTGTTAAATGGGGTCTGGGTTAGGGCAGTGTGTCAGTGTGCTGTGTTAGATGGTGTCTGGGTTAGGGCAGTGTGTCAGTGTGCTGTGTTAGATGGAGTCTGTGTTGGGCAGTGTGTCAGTTTGCTGTGATAGATGGGGTCTGGGTTAGTGCAGTGTGTCAGTGTGCTGTGTTAGATGGGGTCTAGGTTAGGGCAGTGTGTCAGTGTACTGTGTAGATGGGGTCTAGGTTAGGGCAGTGTGTCAGTGTGCTGTGTTAGATGGTGTCTGGGTTAGGGCAGTGTGTCAGTGTGCTGTGTAGATGGGGTCTGGGTTAGGGCAGTGTGTCAGTGTACTGTGTAGATGGGGTCTGGGTTAGGGCAGTGTGTCAGTGTACTGTGTAGATGGGGTCTGGGTTAGGGCATTGTGTCAGTTTGCTGTGATAGATGGTGTCTGGGTTAGAGCAGTGTGTCAGTGTGCTGTGGTGATGGGGTCTGGGTTAGGGCAGTGTGCTGTGTTAGATGGAGTCTGGGTTAGGGCAGTGTGTCAGTGTGCTGTGTTAGATGAGGTCTGGGTTAGGTCAGTGTGTCAGTGTGCTGTGTTAGATGAGGTCTGGGTTAGGGCAGTGTGTCAGTGTGCTGTGTTGGATGGGGTCTGGGTTACGGCAGTGTGCTGTGTAGATGGGGTCTGGGTTATGGCAGTGTGCTGTGTAGATGGGGTCTGGATTACGGCAGTGTGCTGTGTAGATGCGGTCTGGGTTACGGCAGTGTGCTGTGGTGATGGAGTCTGGGTTACGGCAGTGTGCTGTGTAGATGGGGTCTGGGTTACGGCAGTGTGCTGTGTAGATGGGGTCTGGATTAGGGCATTGTGTCAGTGTGCTGTGTTGATGGGGTCTGGGTTAGGGCGTTGTGTCATTGTGCTGTGTTGGATGGGGTCTGGGTTAGAGTAGTGTGCTGTGTAGATGGGGTCTGGGTTACGGCAGTGTGCTGTGTAGATGGGGCCTGGATTAGGGCAGTGTGCTGTGTAGATGGGACCTGGGTTAGGCCTGTGTGTCAGTGTGCTGTGGAGATGGGGTCTGGATTAGGGCCGTGTGTCAATGTGCTGTGTTAGATGGGGCCTGGGTTAGTGCAGTGTGTCAGTGTGCTCTGTAGACGGGGCCTGGGTTAGGGCATTGTGTTAGTGTGCTGTGTAGATGGGGTCTGGAGTAGGGCATTGTGTCAGTGTGCTGTGTAGATGGGGTCTGGGTTAGGGCGTTGTGTCAGTGTGCTGTGTTGGATGGGGTCTGGGTTAGGGCATTGTGTTAGTGTGCTGTGTAGATGGGGTCTGGAGTAGGGCATTGTGTCAGTGTGCTGTGTAGATGGGGTCTGGGTTAGGGCGTTGTGTCAGTGTGCTGTGTTGGATGGGGTCTGGGTTAGGGTAGTGTGCTGTGTAGATGGGGTCTGGGTTACGGCAGTGTGCTGTGTAGATGGGGTCTGGGTTACGGCAGTGTGCTGTGTAGATGGGGTCTGGGTTACGGCAGTGTGCTGTGTAGATGGGGTCTGGGTTACGGCAATGTGCTGTGTAGATGGGGTCTGGATTAGGGCAGTGTGCCGTGTCGATTGGGCCTGGGTTAGTGCAGTGTGTCAGTGTGCTGTGTAGATGGGGTCTGGGTTAGGGCGTTGTGTCAGTGTGCTGTGTTGGATGGGGTCTGGGTTAGGGTAGTGTGCTGTGTTTGATGGGGTCTCGGTTAGGGCAGTGTGCTGTGTAGATGGGGTCTGGGTTAGGGCAGTGTGTTGTGTAGAATGGGTCTGGATTAGGGCTGTGTGCTGTGTAGCTGGGGTCTGTGTTACGGCAGTGTGTCAGTGTGCTGTGTTAGATGGGGTCTGGGCTTGGGCAGTGTGTCAGTGTGCTTTGTTAGATGGGGTCTGGGTTCGGAAAGTGTGCCAGTGTTCTGTGTAGATGAGGTCCGGGTTAGGGCAGTGTGCTGTGTTAGATGGGGTCTGGGTTAGGGCAGTGGGTTAGTGTACTGTGTTAGATGGGGTCTGGGTTAGGGCAGTGTGTCAGTGTGCTGTGTTCGATGGGGTCTGGGTTAGGGCATTGTGTCAGTGTGCTGTGGTGATGGGGTCTGGCTTAGTGCAGTGTGTCAGTGTGTTGTGTTGATGGAGTCTGGGTAGGGCCGTGTGTCAGTGTGCTGTGTTAGATGGGGTCTGGCTTAGGGCAGTGTGTCAGTGTGCTGTGTTAAATGGAGTCTGGGTTCGGGCAGTGTGTCAGTGTGCTGTGTTAGATGAGGTCTGGGTTAGGGCAGTGTGTCAGTGTGCTGTGTTAGATCGGGTCTGGATTAGGGCAGTGTGTCAGTGTGCTGTGTTAGATGGGGTCTGGGTTAGGGCAGTGTGTCAGTGTGCTTTGTTAGATGGGGCCTGCGTTACAGGAGTGTGTCAGTGTGCTTTGTTTGATTGAGTCTAGGTTAGGGCAGTGTGCTGTGTTAGATGAGGTCTGGGTTAGGGCAGTGTGTCAGTGTGCTGTGTTAGATGAGGTCTGGCTTAGGGCAGTGTGTCAGTGTGCTGTGTAGATGGGGTCTGGGTTACGGTAGTGTGCTGTGTAGATGGGGTCTGGATTACGGCAGTGTGCTGTGTCGATGGGTTCTGGATTACGGCAGTGTGCTGTGTAGATGGGTTCTGGATTAGGGCAGTGTGCTGTGTTTGATGGGGTCTTGTTTTGAGCAGTGTGTCAGTGTGCTGTGTTGGATGGGGTCTGCGTTAGGACAGTGTGCTGTGTTAGATGGGGTCTGCATTAGAGCAGTGTGCTGTGGTGATGGGGTCTGGGTTAGGGCAGTGTGTCAGTTTGCTGTGATAGATGGGCTCTGGGTTAGGGCAGTGTGTCAGTGTGCTTTGTTAGATGAGGTCTGGGTTAGGGCCGTGTGTCAGTGTGCTGTGTTAAATGGAGTCTGGGTTAGGACAGTGTGCTGTGTTAGATGAGGTCTGGGTTAGGGCAGTGTGTCAGTGTGCTGTGTTAGATGAGGTCTGGCTTAGGGCAGTGTGTCAGTGTGCTGTGTTAGATGAGGTCTGGGTTAGGGCAGTGTGTCAGTGTGCTGTGTAGATGAGGTCTAGGTGACGGCAGTGTGTCAGTGTGCTGTGATGGATGGGGTCTGGGTTACGGTAGTGTGCTGTGTAGATGGGGTCATGATTAGGGCAGTGTGCTGTGTAGATGGGGTCTGGGTTACGGTAGTGTGCTGTGTAGATGGGGTCTGGGTTACGGTAGTGTGCTGTGTAGATGGGGTCATGATTAGGGCAGTGTGCTGTGTTTGATGGGGTCTGGGTTAGGGCAGTGTGTCAGTGTGCTGTGTTGGATAGGGTCTGCGTTAGGGCAGTGTGCTGTGTTAGATGGGGTCTGCATTAGAGCAGTGTGTCAGTGTGCTGTGTAGATGGGGTCCGGGTTAGGGCAGTGTGCTGTGTTAGATGGGGTCTGGGTTAGGGCAGTGTGTCAGTGTGCTGTGTAGATGGGGCCTGGGTTAGGGCAGTGTGTCAGTGTCCTGTGATGGATGGGGTCTGGGTTAGGGCAGTGTGTCAGTGTGCTGTGATGGATGGGGTCTGGGTTAGGGCAGTGTGCTGTGTTAGATGGGGTCTGGGTTAGGGCAGTGTGCTGTTTTAGGTGGGGTCTGGGTTAGGGCAGTGTGACAGTGTGCTGTGATGGATGGGGTCTGGGTTACGGCAGTGTGCTGTGGAGATGGGGTCTGGGTTAGGGCAGTGTGCTGTGTAGAATGGGTCTGGATTAGGGCTTTGTGGTGTGTAGATGGGGTCTGGGTTTCAGCAGTGGGTCAGTGTGCTGTGTTAGATGAGGTCGGGCTAGGGCAGTGTGCTGTGTTGATGGGGTCTGGGTTAGGGCAGTGTGCTGTGTTGATGGGGTCTGTGTTAGGGCAGTGGGTCAGTGTGCTGTGTTGATGGTGTCTGGGTTAGGGCAGTGTGTCAGTGTGCTGTTTTGATGGGGTCTGGGTTTCAGCAGTGGGTCAGTGTGCTGTGTTAGATGGGGTCAGGCTAGGGCAGTGTGCTGTGTTGATGGGGTCTGGGTTAGGGCAGTGTGCTGTGTTGATGGGATCTGGGTTAGGGCAGTGTGCTGTGTTGATGGGGTCTGGGTTAGGGCTGTGTGTCAGTGTGCTGTGTTAGATGGGGTCTTGGCTAGGGCAGTGTGCTGTGTTGGTGGTGTCTGGGTTAGGGCAGTGTGTCAGTGTGCTGTGTTAGATGGGGTCTGGGTTAGGGCAGTGTGTCAGTGTGCTTTGTTAGATGGGGCCTGCGTTACAGGAGTGTGTCAGTGTGCTTTGTTTGATTGAGTCTACGTTAGGTCAGTGTGTCCTTGTGCTGTATAGATGGGGTCTGGGTTCGGAAAGTGTGCCAGTGTTCTGTGTAGATGGGGTCCGGGTTAGGGCAGTGTGCTGTGTTAGATGGGGTCTGGGTTAGGGCAGTGTGTCAATGTGCTGTGTTAGATGAGGTCTGGCTTAGGGCAGTGTGTCAGTGTGCTGTGTTAGATGAGGTCTGGGTTAGGGCAGTGTGTCAGTGTGCTGTGATAGATGAGGTCGGGGTTAGGGCAGTGTGTCAGTGTGCTGTGTTAGATGAGGTCGGGGTTAGGGCAGTGTGGCAGTGTGCTGTGTTAGATGAGGTCTTCGTTAGGGCAGTGTGTCAGTGTGCTGTGTTCGATGGGGTCTGGGTTAGGGCAGTGTGCTGTGTTGATGGGGTCTGTGTTAGGGCAGTGGGTCAGTGTGCTGTGTTGATGGTGTCTGGGTTAGGGCAGTGTGTCAGTGTGCTGTTTTGATGGGGTCTGGGTTTCAGCAGTGGGTCAGTGTGCTGTGTTAGATGGGGTCAGGCTAGGGCAGTGTGCTGTGTTGATGGGGTCTGGGTTAGGGCAGTGTGCTGTGTTGATGGGATCTGGGTTAGGGCAGTGTGCTGTGTTGATGGGGTCTGGGTTAGGGCTGTGTGTCAGTGTGCTGTGTTAGATGGGGTCTTGGCTAGGGCAGTGTGCTGTGTTGGTGGTGTCTGGGTTAGGGCAGTGTGTCAGTGTGCTGTGTTAGATGGGGTCTGGGTTAGGGCAGTGTGTCAGTGTGCTTTGTTAGATGGGGCCTGCGTTACAGGAGTGTGTCAGTGTGCTTTGTTTGATTGAGTCTACGTTAGGTCAGTGTGTCCTTGTGCTGTATAGATGGGGTCTGGGTTCGGAAAGTGTGCCAGTGTTCTGTGTAGATGGGGTCCGGGTTAGGGCAGTGTGCTGTGTTAGATGGGGTCTGGGTTAGGGCAGTGTGTCAGTGTGCTGTGTTAGATGAGGTCTGGCTTAGGGCAGTGTGTCAGTGTGCTGTGTTAGATGAGGTCTGGGTTAGGGCAGTGTGTCAGTGTGCTGTGATAGATGAGGTCGGGGTTAGGGCAGTGTGTCAGTGTGCTGTGTTAGATGAGGTCGGGGTTAGGGCAGTGTGGCAGTGTGCTGTGTTAGATGAGGTCTTCGTTAGGGCAGTGTGTCAGTGTGCTGTGTTCGATGGGGTCTGGGTTAGGGCAGTGTGTCAGTGTGCTGTGTTAGATGAGGTCTGGGTTAGGGCAGTGTGTCAGTGTGCTGTGTTAGGTGGGGTCTCGTTTAATGCAGTGTGTCAGTGTGCTGTGTTAGATGGGGTCTTGGCTAGGGCAGTGTGCTGTGTTGGTGGTGTCTGGGTTAGGGCAGTGTGTCAGTGTGCTGTGTTAGATGGGGTCAGGGTTAGGGCAGTGTGTCAGTGTGCTTTGTTAGATGAGGCCTGCGTTACAGGAGCGTGTCAGTGTGCTTTGTTTGATTGAGTCTACGTTAGCTCAGTGTGTCCTTGTGCTGTATAGATGGGGTCTGTGTTCGGAAGGTGTGCCAGTGTTCTGTGTAGATGGGGTCCAGGTTAGGGCAGTGTGCTGTGTTAGATGGGGTCTGGGTTCGGAAAGTGTGTCAGTGTGCTGTGTTAGATGAGGTCTGGCTTAGGGCAGTGTGTCAGTGTGCTGTGTTAGATGAGGTCTGGGTTAGGGCAGTGTGTCAGTGTGCTGTGATAGATGGGGTCTTGGTTAGGGCAGTGTATCAGTGTGCTGTGTTAGATGAGGTCTGGGTTAGGGCAGTGTGTCAGTGTGCTGTGTTAGGTGGGGTCTCGTTTAATGCAATGTGTCAGTGTGCTGTGTTAGATGAGGTCTGGGTTAGGGCAGTGTGTCAGTGTGCTGTGTTAGGTGGGGTCTCGTTTAATGCAATGTGTCAGTGTGCTGTGTTAGATGAGGTCTGGGTTAGGGCAGTGTGTCAGTGTGCTGTGTTAGATCGGGTCTGGGTTATGGTAGTGTGTCAGCGTGCTGTGGTGGATGGGGTCTGCCTTAGGGCTGTGTGTCAGTGTGCTGCGTAGATGGGGTCTGGGTTACGTTAGTGTGCTGTGTAGATGAGGTCATGATTAGGGCAATGTGCTGTGTAGATGGGGTCTGGGTTACGGTAGTGTGCTGTGTAGATGGGGTCATGATAAGGGCAGTGTGCTGTGTAGATGGGGTCTAGTTTAGGACAGTGTGTCAGTGTGCTGTGTTGGATGGGGTCTGCGTTAGGGCAGTGTGCTGTGTTAGATGGGGTCTGCATTAGAGCAGTGTGTCAGTGTGCTGTGGTGATGGCGTCTGGGTTAGGGCAGTGTGTCAGTGTGCTGTGTAGATGGTGTCTGGGTTAGGGCTGTCTGTCAGTGTGCTGTGTTAGATGGGGTCTGGGTTAGGGCAGTGTGTCAGTGTGCTGTGTAGATGGTGCCTGGGTTAGGGCAGTGTGTCAGTGTGCTGTGTTAGATGGGGTCTGCATTAGAGCAGTGTGTCAGTGTGCTGTGGTGATGGCGTCTGGGTTAGGGCAGTGTGTCAGTGTGCTGTGTAGATGGTGTCTGGGTTAGGGCTGTCTGTCAGTGTGCTGTGTTAGATGGTGCCTGGGTTTGGGCATTGTGTCAGTGTGCTGTGTTAGATGAGGTCTGGGTTACGGCTGTGTGCTGTGTAGATGGGGTCTGGGTTACGGCAGTGAGCTGTGTAGATGGGGTCTGGGTTACGGCAGTGTGCTGTGTAGATGGGGCCTGGGTTACGGCAGTGTGCTGAGTAGATGAGGCCTGGGTTACGGCAGTGTGCTGAGTAGATGGGGCCTGGGTTACGGCAGTGTGCTGTGTAGATGGGGTCTGGGTTACGGCAGTGTGCTGTGTAGATGGGGTCTGGATTAGGGCATTGTGTCAGTGTGCTGTGTTGATGGGGTCTGGGTTAGGGCGTTGTGTCAGTGTGCTGTGTTGATGGGGTCTGGGTTAGGGCGTTGTGTCAGTGTGCTGTGTTGATGGGGTCTGGGTTAGGGCGTTGTGTCAGTGTGCTGTGTTGGATGGTGGGGTCTGGGTTAGAGTAGTGTGCTGTGTAGATGGGGTCTGGGTTACGGCAGTGTGCTGTGTAGATGGGGTCTGGATTAGGGCAGTGTGCTGTGTAGATGGGGCCTGGGTTAGGCCTGTGTGTCAGTGTGCTGTGGAGATGGGGTCTGGATTAGGGCAGTGTGTCAGTGAGCTGTGTAGATGGGGTCTGGGTTACGGCAGTGTGCTGTGTAGATGGGGTCTGGATTAGGGCAGATGCTGTGTAGATGGGGCCTGGGTTAGGGCAGTGTGTCAGTGTGCTGTGTTAGATGGGGCCTGGGTTACGGCAGTGTGCTGTGTAGATGGTGTCTGGGTTACGGCAGTGTGCTGTGTAGATGGGGTCTGGGTTACGGCAGTGTGCTGTGTAGATGCGGTCTGGGTTACGGCAGTGTGCTGAGTAGATGGGGCCTGGGTTACAGCAGTGTGCTGTGTAGATGGGGTCTGGGTTAGTGCAGTGTGCTGTGTAGATGGAGTCTGGGTTACGGCAGTGTGCTGTGTAGATGGAGTCTGGGTTACGGCAGTGTGCTGTGTAGATGGGGTCTGGGTTACGGCAGTGTGCTGTGTAGATGGGGTCTGGATTAGGGCATTGTGTCAGTGTGCTGTGTTGATGGGGTCTGGGTTAGGGTGTTGTGTCAGTGTGCTGTGTAGATGGGGTCTGGGTTAGGGCAGTGTGACAGTGTGCTGTGATAGATGGAGTCTGGGTTAGGGCAGTGTGTCAGTGTGCTGTGTAGATGGGGCCTGGGTTTGGGCATTGTGTCAGTGTGCTGTGTAGATGAGGTCTGGGTTACGGCAGTGAGCTGTGTAGATGGGGTCTGGGTTACGGCAGTGTGCTGTGTAGATGGGGCCTGGGTTACGGCAGTGTGCTGAGTAGATGAGGCCTGGGTTACGGCAGTGTGCTGAGTAGATGGGGCCTGGGTTACGGCAGTGTGCTGTGTAGATGGGGTCTGGGTTACGGCAGTGTGCTGTGTAGATGGGGTCTGGATTAGGGCATTGTGTCAGTGTGCTGTGTTGATGAGGTCTGGGTTAGGGCGTTGTGTCAGTGTGCTGTGTTGGATGGTGGGGTCTGGGTTAGAGTAGTGTGCTGTGTAGATGGGGTCTGGGTTAGGGCAGTGTGCTGTGTAGATGGGGTCTGGATTAGGGCAGTGTGCTGTGTAGATGGGGCCTGGGTTAGGCCTGTGTGTCAGTGTGCTGTGGAGATGGGGTCTGGATTAGGGCAGTGTGTCAGTGAGCTGTGTAGATGGGGTCTGGGTTACGGCAGTGTGCTGTGTAGATGGGGTCTGGATTAGGGCAGATGCTGTGTAGATGGGGCCTGGGTTAGGGCAGTGTGTCAGTGTGCTGTGTTAGATGGGGCCTGGGTTACGGCAGTGTGCTGTGTAGATGGTGTCTGGGTTACGGCAGTGTGCTGTGTAGATGGGGTCTGGGTTAGGGCAGTGTGCTGTGTAGATGGGGTCTGGGTTAGGGCAGTGTGCTGTGTAGATGGGGTCTGGGTTATGGCAGTGTGCTGTGTAGATGGGGTCTGGGTTAGGGCAGTGTGCTGTGTAGATGGGGTCTGGGTTACGGCAGTGTGCTGTGTAGATGCGGTCTGGGTTACGGCAGTGTGCTGAGTAGATGGGGCCTGGGTTACAGCAGTGTGCTGTGTAGATGGGGTCTGGGTTACAGCAGTGTGCTGTGTAGATGGGGTCTGGATTAGGGCATTGTGTCAGTGTGCTGTGTTGATGGGGTCTGGGTTAGGGCTTTTTGTCAGTGTGCTGTGTTGGATGGGGTCTGGGTTAGAGTAGTGTGCTGTGTAGATGGGGTCTGGTTTACGGCAGTGTGCTGTGTAGATGGGGTCTGGATTAGGGCAGTGTGCTGTGTAGATGGGACCTGGGTTAGGCCTGTGTGTCAGTGTGCTGTGGAGATGGGGTCTGGATTAGGGCAGTGTGTCAATGTGCTGTGTTAGATGGGGCCTGGGTTAGGGCAGTGTGTCAGTGTGCTGTGTAGATGGGGCCTGGGTTAGGGCATTGTGTCAGTGTGCTGTGTAGATGGGGTCTGGGTTAGGGAGTTGTGTCAGTGTGCTGTGTTGGATGGGGTCTGGGTTAGAGTAGTGTGCTGTGTAGATGGGGTCTGGGTTACGGCAGTGTGCTGTGTAGATGGGGTCTGGGTTAGGGCAGTGTGCTGTGTTAGATGAGGTCTGGGTTACGGCAGTGTGCTGTGTAGATGGGGTCTGGGTTACGGCAGTGTGCTGTGTAGATGGGGTCTGGGTTACGGCATTGTGTCAGTGTGCTGTGTTGATGGGGTCTGGGTTACAGCAGTGTGCTGTGTAGATGGGGTCTGGATTAGGGCATTGTGTCAGTGTGCTGTGTTGATGGGGTCGGGGTTAGGGCGTTTTGTCAGTGTGCTGTGTTGGATGGGGTCTGGGTTAGAGTAGTGTGCTGTGTAGATGGGGTCTGGTTTACGGCAGTGTGCTGTGTAGATGGGGTCGGGATTAGGGCAGTGTGCTGTGTAGATGGGACCTGGGTTAGGCCTGTGTGTCAGTGTGCTGTGTAGATGGGGTCTGGATTAGGGCCGTGTGTCAATGTGCTGTGTTAGATGGGGCCTGGGTTAGGGCCGTGTGTCAATGTGCTGTGTTAGATGGGGCCTGGGTTAGTGCAGTGTGTCAGTGTGCTGTGTTGATGGGGTCTGGGTTAGGGCGTTGTGTCAGTGTGCTGTTTTGGATGGGGTCTGGGTTAGAGTAGTGTGCTGTGTAGATGGGGTCTGGGTTACGGCAGTGTGCTGTGTAGATGGGGTCTGGGTTACGGCAGTGTGCTGTGTAGATGGGGTCTGGGTTACGGCAATGTGCTCTGTAGATGGGGTCTGGGTTACGGCAGTGTGCTGTGTAGATGGGGTCTGGGTTACGGCAGTGTGCTGTGTAGATGGGGTCTGGGTTACGGCAATGTGCTCTGTAGATGGGGTCTGGATTAGGGCAGTGTGCTGTGTCGATGGGGCCTGGGTTAGTGCAGTGTGTCAGTGTGCTGTGTAGATGGGGTCTGAGTTAGGGCGTTGTGTCAGTGTGCTGTGTTGGATGGGGTCTGGGTTAGGGTAGTGTGCTGTGTTAGATGGGGTCTGGGTTACGGCAGTGTGTCAGTGTGCTGTGTAGATGGGGTCTGGGTTAGGGCAGTGTGTCAGTGTGCTGTGTTTGATGGGGTCTCGGTTAGGACAGTGTGCTGTGTAGATGGGGTCTGGGTTAGGGCAGTGTGTTGTGTAGAATGGGTCTGGATTAGGGCTGTGTGCTGTGTAGCTGGGGTCTGTGTTACGGCAGTGTGTCAGTGTGCTGTGTTAGATGGGGTCTGGGCTAGGGCAGTGTGCTGTGTTGATGGGGTCTGGGTTAGGGCAGTGGGTCAGTGTGCTGTGTTAGATGGGGTCTGGGCTAGGGCAGTGTGCTGTGTTGATGGTGTGTGGGTTAGGGCAGTGTGTCAGTGTGCTGTGTTAGATGGGGTCTGGGTTAGGGCAGTGTGTCAGTGTGCTTTGTTAGATGGGGCCTGCGTTACAGGAGTGTGTCAGTGTGCTTTGTTTGATTGAGTCTAGGTTAGGGCAGTGTGTCCTTGGGCTGTGTAGATGGGGTCTGGGTTCGGAAAGTGTGCCAGTGTTCCGTGTAGATGAGGTCCGGGTTAGGGCAGTGTGCTGTGTTAGATGGGGTCTGGGTTAGGGCAGTGTGTCAGTGTGCTGTGTTAGATGGGGTCTGGGTTAGGGCAGTGTGTCAGTGTGCTGTGTTAGATGAGGTCTGGGTTAGGGCAGTGTGTCAGTGTGCTGTGTTAGATGAGGTCTGGGTTAGGGCAGTGTGTCAGTGTGCTGTGTAGATGAGGTCTAGGTGACGGCAGTGTGCTGTGTAGATGGGGTCATGATTAGGGCAGTGTGCTGTGTAGATGGGGTCTGGGTTACGGTAGTGTGCTGTGTAGATGGGGTCTGGGTTATGGTAGTGTGCTGTGTAGATGGGGTCATGATTTGGGCAGTGTGCTGTGTTTGATGGGGTCTGGGTTAGGGCAGTGTGTCAGTGTGCTGTGTTAGATGGGGTCTGCATTAGAGCAGTGTGTCAGTGTGCTGTGTAGATGGGGTCCAGGTTACGGCAGTGTGCTGTGTAGATGGGGTCTGGATTAGGGCATTGTGTCAGTGTGCTGTGTTGATGGGGTCTGGGTTAGGGCGTTGTGTCAGTGTGCTGTGTTGGATGGTGGGGTCTGGGTTAGAGTAGTGTGCTGTGTAGATGGGGTCTGGGTTAGGGCAGTGTGCTGTGTAGATGGGGTCTGGATTAGGGCAGTGTGCTGTGTAGATGGGGCCTGGGTTAGGCCTGTGTGTCAGTGTGCTGTGGAGATGGGGTCTGGATTAGGGCAGTGTGTCAGTGAGCTGTGTAGATGGGGTCTGGGTTACGGCAGTGTGCTGTGTAGATGGGGTCTGGATTAGGGCAGATGCTGTGTAGATGGGGCCTGGGTTAGGGCAGTGTGTCAGTGTGCTGTGTTAGATGGGGCCTGGGTTACGGCAGTGTGCTGTGTAGATGGTGTCTGGGTTACGGCAGTGTGCTGTGTAGATGGGGTCTGGGTTAGGGCAGTGTGCTGTGTAGATGGGGTCTGGGTTAGGGCAGTGTGCTGTGTAGATGGGGTCTGGGTTACGGCAGTGTGCTGTGTAGATGGGGTCTGGGTTAGGGCAGTGTGCTGTGTAGATGGGGTCTGGGTTACGGCAGTGTGCTGTGTAGATGCGGTCTGGGTTACGGCAGTGTGCTGAGTAGATGGGGCCTGGGTTGCAGCAGTGTGCTGTGTAGATGGGGTCTGGGTTACAGCAGTGTGCTGTGTAGATGGGGTCTGGATTAGGGCATTGTGTCAGTGTGCTGTGTTGATGGGGTCTGGGTTAGGGCTTTTTGTCAGTGTGCTGTGTTGGATGGGGTCTGGGTTAGAGTAGTGTGCTGTGTAGATGGGGTCTGGTTTACGGCAGTGTGCTGTGTAGATGGGGTCTGGATTAGGGCAGTGTGCTGTGTAGATGGGACCTGGGTTAGGCCTGTGTGTCAGTGTGCTGTGGAGATGGGGTCTGGATTAGGGCAGTGTGTCAATGTGCTGTGTTAGATGGGGCCTGGGTTAGGGCAGTGTGTCAGTGTGCTGTGTAGATGGGGCCTGGGTTAGGGCATTGTGTCAGTGTGCTGTGTAGATGGGGTCTGGGTTAGGGAGTTGTGTCAGTGTGCTGTGTTGGATGGGGTCTGGGTTAGAGTAGTGTGCTGTGTAGATGGGGTCTGGGTTACGGCAGTGTGCTGTGTAGATGGGGTCTGGGTTACGGCAGTGTGCTGTGTAGATGGGGTCTGGGTTACGGCATTGTGTCAGTGTGCTATGTTGATGGGGTCTGGGTTACAGCAGTGTGCTGTGTAGATGGGGTCTGGATTAGGGCATTGTGTCAGTGTGCTGTGTTGATGGGGTCTGGGTTAGGGCGTTTTGTCAGTGTGCTGTGTTGGATGGGGTCTGGGTTAGAGTAGTGTGCTGTGTAGATGGGGTCTGGTTTACGGCAGTGTGCTGTGTAGATGGGGTCGGGATTAGGGCAGTGTGCTGTGTAGATGGGACCTGGGTTAGGCCTGTGTGTCAGTGTGCTGTGTAGATGGGGTCTGGATTAGGGCCGTGTGTCAATGTGCTGTGTTAGATGGGGCCTGGGTTAGGGCCGTGTGTCAATGTGCTGTGTTAGATGGGGCCTGGGTTAGTGCAGTGTGTCAGTGTGCTGTGTAGATGGGGCCTGGGTTAGGGCGTTGTGTCAGTGTGCTGTTTTGGATGGGGTCTGGGTTAGAGTAGTGTGCTGTGTAGATGGGGTCTGGGTTACGGCAGTGTGCTGTGTAGATGGGGTCTGGGTTACGGCAGTGTGCTGTGTAGATGGGGTCTGGGTTACGGCAATGTGCTCTGTAGATGGGGTCTGGATTAGGGCAGTGTGCTGTGTCGATGGAGCCTGGGTTAGTGCAGTGTGTCAGTGTGCTGTGTAGATGGGGTCTGAGTTAGGGCGTTGTGTCAGTGTGCTGTGTTGGATGGGGTCTGGGTTAGGGTAGTGTGCTGTGTTAGATGGGGTCTGGGTTACGGCAGTGTGTCAGTGTGCTGTGTAGATGGGGTCTGGGTTAGGGCAGTGTGTCAGTGTGCTGTGTTTGATGGGGTCTCGGTTAGGACAGTGTGCTGTGTAGATGGGGTCTGGGTTAGGGCAGTGTGTTGTGTAGAATGGGTCTGGATTAGGGCTGTGTGCTGTGTAGCTGGGGTCTGTGTTACGGCAGTGTGTCAGTGTGCTGTGTTAGATGGGGTCTGGGCTAGGGCAGTGTCCTGTGTTGATGGGGTCTGGGTTAGGGCAGTGGGTCAGTGTGCTGTGTTAGATGGGGTCTGGGCTAGGGCAGTGTGCTGTGTTGATGGGGTCTGGGTTAGGGCAGTGTGTCAGTGTGCTTTGTTAGATGGGGCCTGCGTTACAGGAGTGTGTCAGTGTGCTTTGTTTGATTGAGTCTAGGTTAGGGCAGTGTGTCCTTGGGCTGTGTAGATGAGGTCTGGGTTCGGAAAGTGTGCCAGTGTTCCGTGTAGATGAGGTCCGGGTTAGGGCAGTGTGCTGTGTTAGATGGGGTCTGGGTTAGGGCAGTGTGTCAGTGTGCTGTGTTCGATGGGGTCTGGGTTAGGGCATTGTGTCAGTGTGCTGTGTTAAATGGAGTCTGGGTTAGGGCAGTGTGTCAGTGTGCTGTGTTAGATGAGGTCTGGGTTAGGGCAGTGTGTTAGTGTGTTGTGTTGATGGGGTCTGGGTAGGGCCGTGTGTCAGTGTGCTGTGTTAGATGGGGTCTGGGTTGGGGCAGTGTGTCAGTGTGCTGTGTTAAATGGAGTCTGGGTTAGGGCAGTGTGTCAGTGTGCTGTGTTAGATGAGGTCTGGGTTAGGGCAGTGTGTCAGTGTGCTGTGTTAGATCGGGTCTGGATTAGGGCAGTGTGTCAGTGTGCTGTGTTAGATGGGGTCTGGGTTAGGGCAGTGTGTCAGTGTGCTTTGTTAGATGGGTCCTGCGTTACAGGAGTGTGTCAGTGTGCTTTGTTTGATTGAGTCTAGGTTAGGGCAGTGTGTCCTTGGGCTGTGTAGATGGGGTCTGGGTTACGGCAGTGTGCTGTGTAGATGGGTTCTGGATTACGGCAGTGTGCTGTGTAGATGGGTTCTGGATTAGGGCAGTGTGCTGTGTTTGATGGGGTCTTGTTTTGAGCAGTGTGTCAGTGTGCTGTGTTGGATGGGGTCTGCGTTAGGACAGTGTGCTGTGTTAGATGGGGTCTGCATTAGAGCAGTGTGCCAGTGTGCTGTGGTGATGGGGTCTGGGTTAGGGCAGTGTGTCAGTTTGCTGTGATAGATGGGCTCTGGGTTAGGGCAGTGTGTCAGTGTGCTTTGTTAGATGAGGTCTGGGTTAGGGCCGTGTGTTAGTGTGCTGTGTTAGATGAGGTCTGGGTTAGGGCCGTGTGTCAGTGTGCTGTGTTAAATGGAGTCTGGGTTAGGGCAGTGTGCTGTGTTAGATGAGGTCTGGGTTAGGGCAGTGTGTCAGTGTGGTGTGTAGATGGGGTCTGGGTTAGGGCAGTGTGTCAGTGTGCTGTGTTAGATGGGGTCTGGGTTAGGGCAGTGTGTCAGTGTGCTGTGTTAGATGAGGTCTGGGTTAGGGCAGTGTGTCAGTGTGCTGTGTTAGATGAGGTCTGGGTTAGGGCAGTGTGTCAGTGTGCTGTGTAGATGAGGTCTAGGTGACGGCAGTGTGCTGTGTAGATGGGGTCATGATTAGGGCAGTGTGCTGTGTAGATGGGGTCTGGGTTACGGTAGTGTGCTGTGTAGATGGGGTCTGGGTTATGGTAGTGTGCTGTGTAGATGGGGTCATGATTTGGGCAGTGTGCTGTGTTTGATGGGGTCTGGGTTAGGGCAGTGTGTCAGTGTGCTGTGTTAGATGGGGTCTGCATTAGAGCAGTGTGTCAGTGTGCTGTGTAGATGGGGTCCAGGTTAGGGCAGTGTGCTGTGTTAGATGGGGTCTGGGTTTGGGCAGTGTGTCAGTGTGCTGTGTAAATGGGGCCTGGGTTAGGGCAGTGTGTCAGTGTCCTGTGATGGATGGGGTCTGGGTTAGGGCAGTGTGTCTTTGTGCTGTGATGGATGGGGTCTGGGTTAGGGCAGTGTGCTGTGTGAGATGGGGTCTGGGTTAGGGCAGTGTGCTGTTTTAGGTGGGGTCTGGGTTAGGGCAGTGTGACAGTGTGCTGTGATGGATGGGGTCTGGGTTACGGCAGTGTGCTGTGGAGATGGGGTCTGGGTTACGGCAGTGTGCTGTGTAGATGGGGTCTGGGTTAGGGCAGTGTGCTGTGTAGAATGGGTCTGGATTAGGGCTCTGTGGTGTGTAGATGGGGTCTGGGTTTCAGCAGTGGGTCAGTGTGCTGTGTTAGATGAGGTCGGGCTAGGGCAGTGTGCTGTGTTGATGGGGTCTGGGTTAGGGCAGTGTGCTGTGTTGATGGGGTCTGGGTTAGGGCAGTGGGTCAGTGTGCTGTGTTGATGGGGTCTGGGTTAGGGCAGTGTGTCAGTGTGCTGTTTTGATGGGGTCTGGGTTTCAGCAGTGGGTCAGTGTGCTGTGTTAGATGGGGTCAGGCTAGGGCAGTGTGCTGTGTTGATGGGGTCTGGGTTAGGGCAGTGTGCTGTGTTGATGGGATCTGGGTTAGGGCAGTGTGCTGTGTTGATGGGGTCTGGGTTAGGGCAGTGTGTCAGTGTGCTGTGTTAGATGGGGTCTTGGCTAGGGCAGTGTGCTGTGTTGGTGGTGTCTGGGTTAGGGCAGTGTGTCAGTGTGCTGTGTTAGATGGGGTCTGGGTTAGGGCAGTGTGTCAGTGTGCTTTGTTAGATGGGGCCTGCGTTACAGGTGTGTGTCAGTGTGCTTTGTTTAATTGAGTCTACGTTAGGTCAGTGTGTCCTTGTGCTGTATAGATGGGGTCTGGGTTCGGAAAGTGTGCCAGTGTTCTGTGTAGATGGGGTCCGGGTTAGGGCAGTGTGCTGTGTTAGATGGGGTCTGGGTTAGGGCAGTGTGTCAGTGTGCTGTGTTAGATGAGGTCTGGCTTAGGGCAGTGTGTCAGTGTGCTGTGTTAGATGAGGTCTGGGTTAGGGCAGTGTGTCAGTGTGCTGTGTTAGATGAGGTCGGGGTTAGGGCAGTGTGGCAGTGTGCTGTGTTAGATGAGGTCTTCGTTAGGGCAGTGTGTCAGTGTGCTGTGTTGATGGGGTCTGGGTTAGGGCAGTGTGTCAGTGTGCTGTTTTGATGGGGTCTGGGTTTCAGCAGTGGGTCAGTGTGCTGTGTTAGATGGGGTCAGGCTAGGGCAGTGTGCTGTGTTGATGGGGTCTGGGTTAGGGCAGTGTGCTGTGTTGATTGGGTCTGGGTTAGGGCAGTGTGTCAGTGTGCTGTGTTAGATGGGGTCTGGGTTAGGGCAGTGTGTCAGTGTGCTTTGTTAGATGGGGCCTGCGTTACAGGAGTGTGTCAGTGTGCTTTGTTTGATTGAGTCTACGTTAGGTCAGTGTGTCCTTGTGCTGTATAGATGGGGTCTGGGTTCGGAAAGTGTGCCAGTGTTCTGTGTAGATGGGGTCCGGGTTAGGGCAGTGTGCTGTGTTAGATGGGGTCTGGGTTAGGGCAGTGTGTCAGTGTGCTGTGTTAGATGAGGTCTGGGTTAGGGCAGTGTGTCAGTGTGCTGTGATAGATGGGGTCTTGGTTAGGGCAGTGTGTCAGTGTGCTGTGTTAGATGAGGTCGGGGTTAGGGCAGTGTGGCAGTGTGCTGTGTTAGATGAGGTCTGGGTTAGGGCAGTGTGTCAGTGTGCTGTGTTCGATGGGGTCTGGGTTAGGACAGTGTGTCAGTGTGCTGTGTTAGATGAGGTCTGGGTTAGGGCAGTGTGTCAGTGTGCTGTGTTAGGTGGGGTCTCGTTTAATGCAATGTGTCAGTGTGCTGTGTTAGATGAGGTCTGGGTTAGGGCAGTGTGTCAGTGTGCTGTGTTAGGTGGGGTCTCGTTTAATGCAATGTGTCAGTGTGCTGTGTTAGGTGAGGTCTGGGTTAGGGCAGTGTGTCAGTGTGCTGTGTTAGATCGGGTCTGGGTTATGGTAGTGTGTCAGCGTGCTGTGTTGGATGGGGTCTGCCTTAGGGCTGTGTGTCAGTGTGCTGCGTAGATGGAGTCTGGGTTACGTTAGTGTGCTGTGTAGATGAGGTCATGATTAGGGCAATGTGCTGTGTAGATGGGGTCTGGGTTACGGTAGTGTGCTGTGTAGATGGGGTCATGATAAGGGCAGTGTGCTGTGTAGATAGGGTCTAGTTTAGGACAGTGTGTCAGTGTGCTGTGTTGGATGGGGTCTGCGTTAGGGCAGTGTGCTGTGTTAGATGGGGTCTGCATTAGAGCAGTGTGTCAGTGTGCTGTGGTGATGGGGTCTGGGTTAGGGCAGTGTGTCAGTGTGCTGTGTAGATGGGGTCTGGGTTAGGGCTGTCTGTCAGTGTGCTGTGTTAGATTGGGTCTGGGTTAGGGCAGTGTGTCAGTGTGCTGTGTAGATGGGGTCATGATTAGGGCAGTGTGCTGTGTTTGATGGAGTCTGGGTTAGGGCAGTGTGTCAGTGTGCTGTGTTAAATGGAGTCTGGGTTAGGGCAGTGTGTCAGTGTACTGTGTTAGATGGGGTCTGGGTTACGGTAGTGTGCTGTGTAGATGGGGTCATGATTAGGGCAGTGTGCTGTGTTAGATGGGGTCTGCGTTAGGGCAGTGTGCTGTGTTAGATGGGGTCTGCATTAGAGCTGTGTGTCAGTGTGCTGTGGTGATAGGGTCTGGGTTAGGGCAGTGTGTCAGTGTGCTGTGTAGATGGGGTCTGGGTTAGGGCTGTCTGTCAGTGTGCTGTGTTAGATGGGGTCTGGGTTAGGGCAGTGTGTCAGTGTGCTGTGTTAGATGGGGTCTGGGTTAGGGCAGTGTGTCAGTTTGCTGTGTTAGATGGAGTCTGGGTTAGGGCAGTGTGGCAGTGTGCTGTGATGGATGGGGTCTGGGTTAGGGCAGTGTGCTGTTTTAGGTGGGGTCCGGGTTAGGGCAGTGTGTCAGTGTGCTGTGTTAGATGAGGTCTGGGTTACGGCTGTGTGCTGTGTAGATGGGGTCTGGGTTACGGCAGTGAGCTGTGTAGATGGGGTCTGGGTTACGGCAGTGTGCTGTGTAGATGGGGCCTGGGTTACGGCAGTTTGCTGAGTAGATGGGGCCTGGGTTACGGCAGTGTGCTGAGTAGATGGGGCCTGGGTTACGGCAGTGTGCTGTGTAGATGGGGTCTGGGTTACGGCAGTGTGCTGTGTAGATGGAGTCTGGATTAGGGCATTGTGTCAGTGTGCTGTGTTGATGGGGTCTGGGTTAGGGCGTTGTGGCAGTGTGCTGTGTTGGATGGGGTCTGGGTTAGAGTAGTGTGCTGTGTAGATGGGGTCTGGGTTACGGCAGTGTGCTGTGTAGATGGGGTCTGGATTTGGGCAGTGTGCTGTGTTAGATGGGGTCTGCATTAGAGCAGTGTGTCAGTGTGCTGTGGTGATGGGGTCTGGGTTAGGGCAGTGTGTCAGTGTGCTGTGTAGATGGGGTCTTGCTTAGGGCTGTCTGTCAGTGTGCTGTGTTAGATGGGGTCTGGGTTAGGGCAGTGTGTCTGTGTGCTGTGTAGATGGGGTCATGATTAGGGCAGTGTGCTGTGTTTGATGGGGTCTGGGTTAGGGCAGTGTGTCAGTGTGCTGTGTTAAATGGAGTCTGGGTTAGGGCAGTGTGTCAGTGTACTGTGTTAGATGGGGTCTGGGTTACGGTAGTGTGCTGTGTAGATGGGGTCATGATTAGGGCAGTGTGCTGTGTTAGATGGGGTCTGCGTTAGGGCAGTGTGCTGTGTTAGATGGGGTCTGCAATAGAGCTGTGTGTCAGTGTGCTGTGGTGATAGGGTCTTGGTTAGGGCAGTGTGTCAGTGTGCTGTGTAGATGGGGTCTGGGTTAGGGCTGTCTGTCAGTGTGCTGTGTTAGATGGGGTCTGGGTTAGGGCAGTGTGTCAGTGTGCTGTGTTAGATGGGGTCTGGGTTAGGGCAGTGTGTCAGTTTGCTGTGTTAGATGGAGTCTGGGTTAGGGCAGTGTGGCAGTGTGCTGTGATGGATGGGGTCTGGGTTAGGGCAGTGTGCTGTTTTAGGTGGGGTCCGGGTTAGGGCAGTGTGTCAGTGTGCTGTGTTAGATGAGGTCTGGGTTACGGCTGTGTGCTGTGTAGATGGGGTCTGGGTTACGGCAGTGAGCTGTGTAGATGGGGTCTGGGTTACGGCAGTGTGCTGTGTAGATGGGGCCTGGGTTACGGCAGTTTGCTGAGTAGATGGGGCCTGGGTTACGGCAGTGTGCTGAGTAGATGGGGCCTGGGTTACGGCAGTGTGCTGTGTAGATGGGGTCTGGGTTACGGCAGTGTGCTGTGTAGATGGAGTCTGGATTAGGGCATTGTGTCAGTGTGCTGTGTTGATGGGGTCTGGGTTAGGGCGTTGTGGCAGTGTGCTGTGTTGGATGGGGTCTGAGTTAGAGTAGTGTGCTGTGTAGATGGGGTCTGGGTTACGGCAGTGTGCTGTGTAGATGGGGTCTGGATTTGGGCAGTGTGCTGTGTTAGATGGGGTCTGCATTAGAGCAGTGTGTCAGTGTGCTGTGGTGATGGGGTCTGGGTTAGGGCAGTGTGTCAGTGTGCTGTGTAGATGGGGTCTTGCTTTGGGCTGTCTGTCAGTGTGCTGTGTTAGATGGGGTCTGGGTTAGGGCAGTGTGTCTGTGTGCTGTGTAGATGGGGTCATGATTAGGGCAGTGTGCTGTGTTTGATGGGGTCTGGGTTAGGGCAGTGTGTCAGTGTGCTGTGTTAAATGGAGTCTGGGTTAGGGCAGTGTGTCAGTGTACTGTGTTAGATGGGGTCTGGGTTACGGTAGTGTGCTGTGTAGATGGGGTCATGATTAGGGCAGTGTGCTGTGTTAGATGGGGTCTGCGTTAGGGCAGTGTGCTGTGTTAGATGGGGTCTGCATTAGAGCTGTGTGTCAGTGAGCTGTGTAGATGGGGTCTGGGTTACGGCTGTGTAGAAGGGGTCTGGATTAGGGCAGATGCTGTGTAGATGGGGCCTGGGTTAGGGCAGTGTGTCAGTGTGCTGTGTTAGATGGGGCCTGGGTTAGTGCAGTGTGTCAGTGTGCTTTGTAGATGGGTCTGGGTTAGGGCAGTGTGTCAGTGTGCTGTGTAGATGGGGTCTGGGTTAGGGCAGTGTGTCAGTGTGCTGTGTAGATGGGGTCTGGGTTAGGGCGTTGTGTCAGTGTGCTGTGTTAGATGGGGTATGGGTTACGGCAGTGTGCTGTGTAGGTGGGGTCTGGGTTAGGGCAGTGTGTCAGCGTGCTGTGTTAGATCCGGTCTGGGTTAGGGCAGTGTGTCAGCGTGCTGTGTTGGATGGGGTCTGGTTTTGGGCTGTGTGTCAGTGTACTGTGTTTGATGGGGTCTCGGTTAGGGCAGTGTGCTGTGTAGATGGGGTCTGGGTTAGGGCAGTGTGTTGTGTAGAATGGGTCTGGATTAGGGCTGTGTGCTGTGTAGATGGGGTCTGTGTTACGGCAGTGTGTCAGTGTGCTGTGTTAGATGGGGTCTGGGTTAGGGCAGTGTGTCACTGTGCTGTGTTAGGTGGGGTCTCATTTAATGCAATGTGTCAGTGTGCTGTGTTAGATGAGGTCTGGGTTAGGGCAGTGTGTCAGTGTGCTGTGTTAGATCGGGTCTGGGTTATGGTAGTGTGTCAGCGTGCTGTGTTGGATGGGGTCTGCCTTTGGGCTGTGTGTCAGTGTGCTGGTAGATGGGGTCTGGGTTACGGTAGTGTGCTGTGTAGATTGGGTCATGATTAGGGCAGTGTGCTGTGTAGATGGAGTCTGGGTTACGGTAGTGTGCTGTATAGATTGGGTCATGATTAGGGCAGTGTGCTGTGTAGATCGGGTCTAGTTTACGGCAGTGTGTCAGTGTGCTGTGTTGGATGGGGTCTGCGTTAGGGCAGTGTGCTGTGTTAGATGGGGTCTGCATTAGAGCAGTGTGTCAGTGTGCTGTGGTGATGGGGTCTGGGTTAGGGCAGTGTGTCAGTGTGCTGTGTAGATGGGGTCTGGGTTAGGGTTGTCTGTCAGTGTGCTGTGTTAGATGGGGTCTGGGTTAGGGCAGTGTGTCAGTTTGCTGTGTTAGATGGAGTCTGGGTTAGGGCAGTGTGGCAGTGTGCTGTGATGGATGGGGTCTGGGTTAGGGCAGTTTGCTGTTTTAGGTGGGGTCTGGGTTAGGGCAGTGTGTCAGTGTGCTGTGTTAGATGAGGTCTGGGTTACGGCTGTGTGCTGTGTAGATGGGGTCTGGGTTACGGCAGTGAGCTGTGTAGATGGGGTCTGGGTTACGGCAGTGTGCTGTGTAGGTGGGGCCTGGGTTACGGCAGTTTGCTGAGTAGATGGGGCCTGGCTTACGGCAGTGTGCTGAGTAGATGGGGCCTGGGTTACGGCAGTGTGCTGTGTAGATGGGGTCTGGGTTACGGCAGTGTGCTGTGTAGATGGGGTCTGGATTAGGGCATTGTGTCAGTGTGCTGTGTTGATGGGGTCTGGGTTAGGGCGTTGTGGCAGTGTGCTGTGTTGGATGGGGTCTGGGTTAGAGTAGTGTGCTGCGTAGATGGGGTCTGGATTAGGGCAGTGTGTCAGTGAGCTGTGTAGATGGGGTCTGGGTTACGGCAGTGTGCTGTGTAGATGGGGTCTGGATTAGGGCAGATGCTGTGTAGATGGGGCCTGGGTTAGGGCAGTGTGTCAGTGTGCTGTGTTAGATGGGGCCTGGGTTAGGGCCGTGTGTCAGTGTGCTGTGTTAAATGGAGTCTGGGTTAGGGCAGTGTGTCAGTGTGCTGTGTTAGATGGGGTCTGGGTTAGGGCAGTGGTTTAGTGTACTGTGTTAGATGGGGTCTAGGTTAGGGCAGTGTGTCAGTGTGCTGTGTTAGATGAGGTCTGGGTTAGGGCAGTGTGTCAGTGTGCTGTGTTAGGTGAGGTCTTGGTTAGGGCAGTGTGTCAGTGTGCTGTGTTAGATGGGGTCTGGATTACGGCAGTGTGCTGTGTAGATGGGTTCTGGATTAGGGCAGTGTGCTGTGTAGATGGGGTCTGGTTTAGAGCAGTGTGTCAGTGTGCTGTGTTGGATGGGGTCTGCGTTAGGACCGTGTGCTGTGTTAGATGGGGTCTGCATTAGAGCAGTGTGCCAGTGTGCTGTGGTGATGGGGTCTGGGTTAGGGCAGTGTGGCAGTGTGCTGTGTTAGATGAGGTCTGTGTTAGGGCAGTGTGTCAGTGTGCTGTGTAGATGGGGTCTGGGTTACGGCAGTCTGCTGTGTAGATGGGGTCTGAGTTATGGCAGTGTGCTGTGTAGATGGGGTCTGGCTTACGGCAATGTGCTGTGTAGATGAGGTCTGGGTTAGGGCAATGTGTCAGTGTGCTGTGTTAGATGGGGTCTGGGTTAGGGCAGTGTGTCAGTGTGCTGTGTTAGATGGTGTCTGGGTTAGGGCAGTGTGTCAGTGTGCTGTGTTAGATGGGGCCTGGGTTACGGCAGTGTGCTGTAGTGATGGGGTCTGGTTTAGTGCAGTGTGTCAGTGTGTTGTGTAGATGGGGTCTGGGTTAGGGCAGTGTGTCAGTGTGTTGTGTTAAATGGTGTCTGGGTTAGGGCAGTGTGTCAGTGTGCTATGTTAGATGGGGTCTGGGTTACGGTAGTGTGCTGTGTAGATGGGGTCATGATTAGGGCAGTGTGCTGTGTTTGGGGTCTAGGTTAGGGCAGTGTGTCAGTGTGCTGTGTTAAATGGAGTCTGGGTTAGGGCAGTGTGTCAGTGTGCTGTGTTAAATGGAGTCTGGGTTAGGGCAGTGTGTCAGTGTGCTGTGTTAAATGGAGTCTGGGTTAGGGCAGTGTGTCAGTGTGCTGTGTTAGATGAGGTCTGGGTTAGGGCAATGTGTCAGTGCGCTGTGATGGATGGGGTCTGGGTTAGGGCAGTGTGCTGTTTTAGGTGGGGTCTGGGTTAGGGCAATGTGTCAGTGTTCTGTGTTTGATGAGGTCTGGGTTAGGGCAGTGTGTCACTGCTGTGTTGGATGGGGTCTGGGTTACGGCAGTGTGCTGTGTAGATGGGGTCTGGGTTACGGCAGTGTGCTGTGGAGATGGGGTCTGGGTTACGGCAGTGTGCTGTGTAGATGTGTCTGGGTTACGGCAGTGTGCTGTGTAGATGGGTTCTGGGCTACGGCAGTGTGCTGTGTAGATTGGGTCTGGGTTACGGCAGTTTGCTGTGTTAATGGGGTCTGGATTAGGGCATTGTGTCAGTGTGCTGTGTTGATGGGGTCTGGGTTAGGGCGTTGTGTCAGTGTGCTGTGTTTGATGGGGTCTGGGTTACAGTAGTATGCTGTGTAGATGGGATCTGGGTTACGGCAGTGTTCTGTGTAGATGGGGTCTGGATTACGGCAGTGTGCTGTGTAGATGGGTTCTGGATTAGGGCAGTGTGCTGTGTAGATGGGGTCTGGTTTAGAGCAGTGTGTCAGTGTGCTGTGTTGGATGGGGTCTGCGTTAGGACAGTGTGCTGTGTTAGATGGGGTCTGCATTAGAGCAGTGTGCCAGTGAGCTGTGGTGATGGGGTCTGGGTTAGGGCAGTGTGTCAGTGTGCTGTGATGGATGGGGTCTGGGTTAGGGAAGTGTGGCAGTGTGCTGTGTTAGATGAGGTCTGTGTTAGGGCAGTGTGTCAGTGTGCTGTGTAGATGGGGTCTGGGTTACGGCAGTGTGCTGTGTAGATGGGGTCTGGGTTACGGCAGTGTGCTGTGTAGATGGGGTCTGGGTTATGGCAATGTGCTGTGTAGATGAGGTCTGGGTTAGGGCAATGTGTCAGTGTGCTGTGTTAGATGGGGTCTGGGTTAGGGCAGTGTGTCAGTGTGCTGTGTTAGATGGTGTCTGGGTTGGAGCAGTGTGTCAGTGTGCTGTGTTAGATGGTGTCTGGGTTGGAGCAGTGTGTCAGTGTGCTGTGTTAGATGGGGCCTGGGTTACGGCAGTGTGCTGTGGTGATGGGGTCTGGGTTAGTGCAGTGTGTCAGTGTGTTGTGTAGATGGGGTCTGGGTTAGGGCAGTGTGTCAGTGTGCTGTGTTTGATGGGGTCTGGTTTAGGGCAGTGTGTCAGTGTGCTGTGTTAAATGGAGTCTTCGTTAGGGCAGTGTGTCAGTGTCCTGTGTTAGATGGGGTCTGGGTTACGGTAGTGTGCTGTGTAGATGGGGTCGTGATTTGGGCAGTGTGCTGTGTTTGATGGGGTCTGGGTTAGGGCAGTGGGTTAGTGTACTGTGTTTGATGGGGTCTGGGTTAGGGCAGTATGTCAGTGTGCTGTGTTAGATGGGGTCTGGGTTAGGGCGTTGTGTCAGTGTGCTGTGGTGATGGGGTCTGGGTAGGGCCGTGTGTCAGTGTGCTGTGTTAAATGGAGTCTGGGTTAGGGCAGTGTGTCAGTGTGCTGTGTTAGATGGGGTCTGGGTTAGGGCAGTGGTTTAGTGTACTGTGTTAGATGGGGTCTAGGTTAGGGCAGTGTGTCAGTGTGCTGTGTTAGATAAGGTCTGGGTTAGGGCAGTGTGTCAGTGTGCTGTGTTAGATGAGGTCTTGGTTAGGGCAGTGTGTCAGTGTGCTGTGTTAGATGGGGTCTGGGTTAGGGCGTTGTGTCAGTGTGCTGTGTTAGATGGGGTCTGGGTTACGGCAGTGTGCTGTGTAGGTGGGGTCTGGGTTAGGGCAGTATGTCAGTGTGCTGTGTTAGATGGGGTCTGGGTTAGGGCAGTGTGTCAGCGTGCTGTGTTGGATGGGGTCTGGGTTTGGGCTGTGTGTCAGTGTACTGTGTTTGATGGGGTCTCGGTTCGGGCAGTGTGCTGTGTAGATGGGGTCTGGGTTAGGGCAGTGTGTTGTGTAGAATGGGTCTGGATTAGGGCTGTGTGCTATGTAGATGGGGTCTGTGTTACGGCAGTGTGCTGTGTAGATGGGGTCTGGATTAGGGCAGATGCTGTGTAGATGGGGCCTGGGTTAGGGCAGTGTGTCAGTGTGCTGTGTTAGATGGGGCCTGGGTTAGTGCAGTGTGTCAGTGTGCTGTGTAGATGGGGTCTGGGTTAGGGCGTTGTCAGTGTGCTGTGTTAGATGGGGTCTGGGTTACGGCAGTGTGCT
Organism: Isurus oxyrinchus; assembly: GCA_026770705.1. Classification (NCBI taxonomy): domain Eukaryota; kingdom Metazoa; phylum Chordata; class Chondrichthyes; order Lamniformes; family Lamnidae; genus Isurus; species Isurus oxyrinchus. Next base: position 5,360,554 of record JANJGN010000029.1, on the reverse strand, counting down.
GTGTAGGTGGGGTCTGGGTTAGGGCAGTGTGTCAGCGTGCTGTGTTAGATGGGGTCTGGGTTAGGGCAGTGTGTCAGCGTGCTGTGTTGGATGGGGTCTGGGTTTGGGCTGTGTGTCAGTGTACTGTGTTTGATGGGGTCTCGGTTCGGGCAGTGTGCTGTGTAGATGGGGTCTGGGTTAGGGCAGTGTGTTGTGTAGAATGGGTCTGGATTAGGCCTGTGTGCTGTGTAGAATGGGTCTGGATTAGGGCTGTGTGCTGTGTAGATGGGGTCTGTGTTACGGCAGTGTGTCAGTGTGCTGTGTTAGATGGGGTCTGGGTTAGGGCAGTGTGTCAGTGTGCTGTGTTAGATGGGGTCTGGGTTAGGGCAGTTGGTCAGTGTGCTGTGTTAGATGGGGTCTGGGCTAGGGCAGTGTGCTGTGTTAGATGGGGTCTGGGCTAGGCCAGTGTGCTGTGTTAGATGGGGTCTGGGTTTGGGCTGTGTGTCAGTGTACTGTGTTTGATGGGGTCTCGGTTAGGGCAGTGTGCTGTGTAGATGGGGTCTGGGTTAGGGCAGTGTGTTGTGTAGAATGGGTCTGGATTAGGGCTGTGTGCTCTGTAGATGGGGTCTGTGTTACGGCAGTGTGTCAGTGTGCTGTGTTAGATGGGGTCTGGGTTAGGGCAGTGTGTCAGTGTGCTGTGATGGATGGGGTCTGGGTTAGGGTAGTGTGGCAGTGTGCTGTGTTAGATGAGGTCTGTGTTAGGGCAGTGTGTCAGTGTGCTGTGTAGATGGGGTCTGGGTTACGGCAGTGTGCTGTGTAGATGGGGTCTGGGTTACGGCAGTGTGCTGTGTAGATGGGGTCTGGGTTACGGCAATGTGCTGTGTAGATGAGGTCTGGGTTAGGGCAATGTGTCAGTGTGCTGTGTTAGATGGGGTCTGGGTTGGAGCAGTGTGTCAGTGTGCTGTGTTAGATGGGGCCTGGGTTACGGCAGTGTGCTGTGGTGATGGGGTCTGGGTTAGTGCAGTGTGTCAGTGTGTTGTGTAGATGGGGTCTGGGTTCGGGCAGTGTGTCAGTGTGCTGTGTTTGATGGGGTCTGGTTTAGGGCAGTGTGTCAGTGTGCTGTGTTAAATGGAGTCTGGGTTAGGGCAGTGTGTCAGTGTCCTGTGTTAGATGGGGTCTGGGTTACGGTAGTGTGCTGTGTAGATGGGGTCGTGATTTGGGCAGTGTGCTGTGTTTGATGGGGTCTGGGTTAGGGCAGTGGGTTAGTGTACTGTGTTTGATGGGGTCTGGGTTAGGGCAGTATGTCAGTGTGCTGTGTTAGATGGGGTCTGGGTTAGGGCGTTGCGTCAGTGTGCTGTGGTGATGGGGTCTGGGTAGGGCCGTGTGTCAGTGTGCTGTGTTAAATGGAGTCTGGGTTAGGGCAGTGTGTCAGTGTGCTGTGTTAGATGGGGTCTGGGTTAGGGCAGTGGTTTAGTGTACTGTGTTAGATGGGGTCTAGGTTAGGGCAGTGTGTCAGTGTGCTGTGTTAGATGAGGTCTGGGTTAGGGCAGTGTGTCAGTGTGCTGTGTTAGGTGAGGTCTTGGTTAGGGCAGTGTGTCAGTGTGCTGTGTTAGATGGGGTCTGGATTACGGCAGTGTGCTGTGTAGATGGGTTCTGGATTAGGGCAGTGTGCTGTGTAGATGGGGTCTGGTTTAGAGCAGTGTGTCAGTGTGCTGTGTTGGATGGGGTCTGCGTTAGGACCGTGTGCTGTGTTAGATGGGGTCTGCATTAGAGCAGTGTGCCAGTGTGCTGTGGTGATGGGGTCTGGGTTAGGGCAGTGTGGCAGTGTGCTGTGTTAGATGAGGTCTGTGTTAGGGCAGTGTGTCAGTGTGCTGTGTAGATGGGGTCTGGGTTACGGCAGTCTGCTGTGTAGATGGGGTCTGAGTTATGGCAGTGTGCTGTGTAGATGGGGTCTGGCTTACGGCAATGTGCTGTGTAGATGAGGTCTGGGTTAGGGCAATGTGTCAGTGTGCTGTGTTAGATGGGGTCTGGGTTAGGGCAGTGTGTCAGTGTGCTGTGTTAGATGGTGTCTGGGTTAGGGCAGTGTGTCAGTGTGCTGTGTTAGATGGGGCCTGGGTTACGGCAGTGTGCTGTAGTGATGGGGTCTGGTTTAGTGCAGTGTGTCAGTGTGTTGTGTAGTTGGGGTCTGGGTTAGGGCAGTGTGTCAGTGTGTTGTGTTAAATGGTGTCTGGGTTAGGGCAGTGTGTCAGTGTGCTATGTTAGATGGGGTCTGGGTTACGGTAGTGTGCTGTGTAGATGGGGTCATGATTAGGGCAGTGTGCTGTGTTTGGGGTCTAGGTTAGGGCAGTGTGTCAGTGTGCTGTGTTAAATGGAGTCTGGGTTAGGGCAGTGTGTCAGTGTGCTGTGTTAAATGGAGTCTGGGTTAGGGCAGTGTGTCAGTGTGCTGTGTTAAATGGAGTCTGGGTTAGGGCAGTGTGTCAGTGTGCTGTGTTAGATGAGGTCTGGGTTAGGGCAATGTGTCAGTGCGCTGTGATGGATGGGGTCTGGGTTAGGGCAGTGTGCTGTTTTAGGTGGGGTCTGGGTTAGGGCAATGTGTCAGTGTTCTGTGTTTGATGAGGTCTGGGTTAGGGCAGTGTGTCACTGTGCTGTGTTGGATGGGGTCTGGGTTACGGCAGTGTGCTGTGTAGATGGGGTCTGGGTTACGGCAGTGTGCTGTGGAGATGGGGTCTGGGTTACGGCAGTGTGCTGTGTAGATGTGTCTGGGTTACGGCAGTGTGCTGTGTAGATGGGTTCTGGGCTACGGCAGTGTGCTGTGTAGATTGGGTCTGGGTTACGGCAGTTTGCTGTGTTAATGGGGTCTGGATTAGGGCATTGTGTCAGTGTGCTGTGTTGATGGGGTCTGGGTTAGGGCGTTGTGTCAGTGTGCTGTGTTTGATGGGGTCTGGGTTACAGTAGTATGCTGTGTAGATGGGATCTGGGTTACGGCAGTGTTCTGTGTAGATGGGGTCTGGATTACGGCAGTGTGCTGTGTAGATGGGTTCTGGATTAGGGCAGTGTGCTGTGTAGATGGGGTCTGGTTTAGAGCAGTGTGTCAGTGTGCTGTGTTGGATGGGGTCTGCGTTAGGACAGTGTGCTGTGTTAGATGGGGTCTGCATTAGAGCAGTGTGCCAGTGAGCTGTGGTGATGGGGTCTGGGTTAGGGCAGTGTGTCAGTGTGCTGTGATGGATGGGGTCTGGGTTAGGGAAGTGTGGCAGTGTGCTGTGTTAGATGAGGTCTGTGTTAGGGCAGTGTGTCAGTGTGCTGTGTAGATGGGGTCTGGGTTACGGCAGTGTGCTGTGTAGATGGGGTCTGGGTTACGGCAGTGTGCTGTGTAGATGGGGTCTGGGTTATGGCAATGTGCTGTGTAGATGAGGTCTGGGTTAGGGCAATGTGTCAGTGTGCTGTGTTAGATGGGGTCTGGGTTAGGGCAGTGTGTCAGTGTGCTGTGTTAGATGGTGTCTGGGTTGGAGCAGTGTGTCAGTGTGCTGTGTTAGATGGTGTCTGGGTTGGAGCAGTGTGTCAGTGTGCTGTGTTAGATGGGGCCTGGGTTACGGCAGTGTGCTGTGGTGATGGGGTCTGGGTTAGTGCAGTGTGTCAGTGTGTTGTGTAGATGGGGTCTGGGTTAGGGCAGTGTGTCAGTGTGCTGTGTTTGATGGGGTCTGGTTTAGGGCAGTGTGTCAGTGTGCTGTGTTAAATGGAGTCTTCGTTAGGGCAGTGTGTCAGTGTCCTGTGTTAGATGGGGTCTGGGTTACGGTAGTGTGCTGTGTAGATGGGGTCGTGATTTGGGCAGTGTGCTGTGTTTGATGGGGTCTGGGTTAGGGCAGTGGGTTAGTGTACTGTGTTTGATGGGGTCTGGGTTAGGGCAGTATGTCAGTGTGCTGTGTTAGATGGGGTCTGGGTTAGGGCGTTGTGTCAGTGTGCTGTGGTGATGGGGTCTGGGTAGGGCCGTGTGTCAGTGTGCTGTGTTAAATGGAGTCTGGGTTAGGGCAGTGTGTCAGTGTGCTGTGTTAGATGGGGTCTGGGTTAGGGCAGTGGTTTAGTGTACTGTGTTAGATGGGGTCTAGGTTAGGGCAGTGTGTCAGTGTGCTGTGTTAGATAAGGTCTGGGTTAGGGCAGTGTGTCAGTGTGCTGTGTTAGATGAGGTCTTGGTTAGGGCAGTGTGTCAGTGTGCTGTGTTAGATGGGGTCTGGGTTAGGGCGTTGTGTCAGTGTGCTGTGTTAGATGGGGTCTGGGTTACGGCAGTGTGCTGTGTAGGTGGGGTCTGGGTTAGGGCAGTATGTCAGTGTGCTGTGTTAGATGGGGTCTGGGTTAGGGCAGTGTGTCAGCGTGCTGTGTTGGATGGGGTCTGGGTTTGGGCTGTGTGTCAGTGTACTGTGTTTGATGGGGTCTCGGTTCGGGCAGTGTGCTGTGTAGATGGGGTCTGGGTTAGGGCAGTGTGTTGTGTAGAATGGGTCTGGATTAGGGCTGTGTGCTATGTAGATGGGGTCTGTGTTACGGCAGTGTGCTGTGTAGATGGGGTCTGGATTAGGGCAGATGCTGTGTAGATGGGGCCTGGGTTAGGGCAGTGTGTCAGTGTGCTGTGTTAGATGGGGCCTGGGTTAGTGCAGTGTGTCAGTGTGCTGTGTAGATGGGGTCTGGGTTAGGGCGTTGTCAGTGTGCTGTGTTAGATGGGGTCTGGGTTACGGCAGTGTGCTGTGTAGGTGGGGTCTGGGTTAGGGCAGTGTGTCAGCGTGCTGTTTTAGATGGGGTCTGGGTTAGGGCAGTGTGTCAGCGTGCTGTGTTGGATGGGGTCTGGGTTTGGGCTGTGTGTCAGTGTACTGTGTTTGATGGGGTCTCGGTTCGGGCAGTGTGCTGTGTAGATGGGGTCTGGGTTAGGGCAGTGTGTTGTGTAGAATGGGTCTGGATTAGGCCTGTGTGCTGTGTAGAATGGGTCTGGATTAGGGCTGTGTGCTGTGTAGATGGGGTCTGTGTTACGGCAGTGTGTCAGTGTGCTGTGTTAGATGGGGTCTGGGTTAGGGCAGTGTGTCAGTGTGCTGTGTTAGATGGGGTCTGGGTTAGGGCAGTTGGTCAGTGTGCTGTGTTAGATGGGGTCTGGGCTAGGGCAGTGTGCTGTGTTAGATGGGGTCTGGGCTAGGCCAGTGTGCTGTGTTAGATGGGGTCTGGGTTTGGGCTGTGTGTCAGTGTACTGTGTTTGATGGGGTCTCGGTTAGGGCAGTGTGCTGTGTAGATGGGGTCTGGGTTAGGGCAGTGTGTTGTGTAGAATGGGTCTGGATTAGGGCTGTGTGCTCTGTAGATGGGGTCTGTGTTACGGCAGTGTGTCAGTGTGCTGTGTTAGATGGGGTCTGGGTTAGGGCAGTGTGTCAGTGTGCTGTGATGGATGGGGTCTGGGTTAGGGTAGTGTGGCAGTGTGCTGTGTTAGATGAGGTCTGTGTTAGGGCAGTGTGTCAGTGTGCTGTGTAGATGGGGTCTGGGTTACGGCAGTGTGCTGTGTAGATGGGGTCTGGGTTACGGCAGTGTGCTGTGTAGATGGGGTCTGGGTTACGGCAATGTGCTGTGTAGATGAGGTCTGGGTTAGGGCAATGTGTCAGTGTGCTGTGTTAGATGGGGTCTGGGTTGGAGCAGTGTGTCAGTGTGCTGTGTTAGATGGGGCCTGGGTTACGGCAGTGTGCTGTGGTGATGGGGTCTGGGTTAGTGCAGTGTGTCAGTGTGTTGTGTAGATGGGGTCTGGGTTCGGGCAGTGTGTCAGTGTGCTGTGTTTGATGGGGTCTGGTTTAGGGCAGTGTGTCAGTGTGCTGTGTTAAATGGAGTCTGGGTTAGGGCAGTGTGTCAGTGTCCTGTGTTAGATGGGGTCTGGGTTACGGTAGTGTGCTGTGTAGATGGGGTCGTGATTTGGGCAGTGTGCTGTGTTTGATGGGGTCTGGGTTAGGGCAGTGGGTTAGTGTACTGTGTTTGATGGGGTCTGGGTTAGGGCAGTATGTCAGTGTGCTGTGTTAGATGGGGTCTGGGTTAGGGCGTTGCGTCAGTGTGCTGTGGTGATGGGGTCTGGGTAGGGCCGTGTGTCAGTGTGCTGTGTTAAATGGAGTCTGGGTTAGGGCAGTGTGTCAGTGTGCTGTGTTAGATGGGGTCTGGGTTAGGGCAGTGGTTTAGTGTACTGTGTTAGATGGGGTCTAGGTTAGGGCAGTGTGTCAGTGTGCTGTGTTAGATGAGGTCTGGGTTAGGGCAGTGTGTCAGTGTGCTGTGTTAGGTGAGGTCTTGGTTAGGGCAGTGTGTCAGTGTGCTGTGTTAGATGGGGTCTGGATTACGGCAGTGTGCTGTGTAGATGGGTTCTGGATTAGGGCAGTGTGCTGTGTAGATGGGGTCTGGTTTAGAGCAGTGTGTCAGTGTGCTGTGTTGGATGGGGTCTGCGTTAGGACCGTGTGCTGTGTTAGATGGGGTCTGCATTAGAGCAGTGTGCCAGTGTGCTGTGGTGATGGGGTCTGGGTTAGGGCAGTGTGGCAGTGTGCTGTGTTAGATGAGGTCTGTGTTAGGGCAGTGTGTCAGTGTGCTGTGTAGATGGGGTCTGGGTTACGGCAGTCTGCTGTGTAGATGGGGTCTGAGTTATGGCAGTGTGCTGTGTAGATGAGGTCTGGGTTAGGGCAATGTGTCAGTGTGCTGTGTTAGATGGGGTCTGGGTTAGGGCAGTGTGTCAGTGTGCTGTGTTAGATGGTGTCTGGGTTAGGGCAGTGTGTCAGTGTGCTGTGTTAGATGGGGCCTGGGTTACGGCAGTGTGCTGTAGTGATGGGGTCTGGTTTAGTGCAGTGTGTCAGTGTGTTGTGTAGATGGGGTCTGGGTTAGGGCAGTGTGTCAGTGTGTTGTGTTAAATGGTGTCTGGGTTAGGGCAGTGTGTCAGTGTGCTATGTTAGATGGGGTCTGGGTTACGGTAGTGTGCTGTGTAGATGGGGTCATGATTAGGGCAGTGTGCTGTGTTTGGGGTCTAGGTTAGGGCAGTGTGTCAGTGTGCTGTGTTAAATGGAGTCTGGGTTAGGGCAGTGTGTCAGTGTGCTGTGTTAAATGGAGTCTGGGTTAGGGCAGTGTGTCAGTGTGCTGTGTTAAATGGAGTCTGGGTTAGGGCAGTGTGTCAGTGTGCTGTGTTAAATGGAGTCTGGGTTAGGGCAGTGTGTCAGTGTGCTGTGTTAGATGGGGTCTGCATTAGAGCCGTGTGTCAGTGTGCTGTGGTGATGGGGTCTGGGTTAGGGCAGTGTGTCAGTGTGCTGTGATGGATGGGGTCTGGGTTAGGGCAGACTGGCAGTGTGCTGTGATGGATGGGGTCTGGGTTAGGGCAGTGTGCTGTTTTAGGTGGGGTCTGGGTTAGGGCAGTATGTCAGTGTGCTGTGTTAGATGAGGTCTGGGTTAGGGCAATGTGTCAGTGCGCTGTGATGGATGGGGTCTGGGTTAGGGCAGTGTGCTGTTTTAGGTGGGGTCTGGGTTAGGGCAATGTGTCAGTGTTCTGTGTTTGATGAGGTCTGGGTTAGGGCAGTGTGTCACTGTGCTGTGTTGGATGGGGTCTGGGTTACGGCAGTGTGCTGTGTAGATGGGGTCTGGGTTACGGCAGTGTGCTGTGGAGATGGGGTCTGGGTTACGGCAGTGTGCTGTGTAGATGTGTCTGGGTTACGGCAGTGTGCTGTGTAGATGGGTTCTGGGCTACGGCAGTGTGCTGTGTAGATTGGGTCTGGGTTACGGCAGTTTGCTGTGTTAATGGGGTCTGGATTAGGGCATTGTGTCAGTGTGCTGTGTTGATGGGGTCTGGGTTAGGGCGTTGTGTCAGTGTGCTGTGTTTGATGGGGTCTGGGTTACAGTAGTATGCTGTGTAGATGGGATCTGGGTTACGGCAGTGTTCTGTGTAGATGGGGTCTGGATTACGGCAGTGTGCTGTGTAGATGGGTTCTGGATTAGGGCAGTGTGCTGTGTAGATGGGGTCTGGTTTAGAGCAGTGTGTCAGTGTGCTGTGTTGGATGGGGTCTGCGTTAGGACAGTGTGCTGTGTTAGATGGGGTCTGCATTAGAGCAGTGTGCCAGTGAGCTGTGGTGATGGGGTCTGGGTTAGGGCAGTGTGTCAGTGTGCTGTGATGGATGGGGTCTGGGTTAGGGAAGTGTGGCAGTGTGCTGTGTTAGATGAGGTCTGTGTTAGGGCAGTGTGTCAGTGTGCTGTGTAGATGGGGTCTGGGTTACGGCAGTGTGCTGTGTAGATGGGGTCTGGGTTACGGCAGTGTGCTGTGTAGATGGGGTCTGGGTTATGGCAATGTGCTGTGTAGATGAGGTCTGGGTTAGGGCAATGTGTCAGTGTGCTGTGTTAGATGGGGTCTGGGTTAGGGCAGTGTGTCAGTGTGCTGTGTTAGATGGTGTCTGGGTTGGAGCAGTGTGTCAGTGTGCTGTGTTAGATGGTGTCTGGGTTGGAGCAGTGTGTCAGTGTGCTGTGTTAGATGGGGCCTGGGTTACGGCAGTGTGCTGTGGTGATGGGGTCTGGGTTAGTGCAGTGTGTCAGTGTGTTGTGTAGATGGGGTCTGGGTTAGGGCAGTGTGTCAGTGTGCTGTGTTTGATGGGGTCTGGTTTAGGGCAGTGTGTCAGTGTGCTGTGTTAAATGGAGTCTTCGTTAGGGCAGTGTGTCAGTGTCCTGTGTTAGATGGGGTCTGGGTTACGGTAGTGTGCTGTGTAGATGGGGTCGTGATTTGGGCAGTGTGCTGTGTTTGATGGGGTCTGGGTTAGGGCAGTGGGTTAGTGTACTGTGTTTGATGGGGTCTGGGTTAGGGCAGTATGTCAGTGTGCTGTGTTAGATGGGGTCTGGGTTAGGGCGTTGTGTCAGTGTGCTGTGGTGATGGGGTCTGGGTAGGGCCGTGTGTCAGTGTGCTGTGTTAAATGGAGTCTGGGTTAGGGCAGTGTGTCAGTGTGCTGTGTTAGATGGGGTCTGGGTTAGGGCAGTGGTTTAGTGTACTGTGTTAGATGGGGTCTAGGTTAGGGCAGTGTGTCAGTGTGCTGTGTTAGATAAGGTCTGGGTTAGGGCAGTGTGTCAGTGTGCTGTGTTAGATGAGGTCTTGGTTAGGGCAGTGTGTCAGTGTGCTGTGTTAGATGGGGTCTGGATTACGGCAGTGTGCTGTGTAGATGGGTTCTGGATTAGGGCAGTGTGCTGTGTAGATGGGGTCTGGTTTAGAGCAGTGTGTCAGTGTGCTGTGTTGGATGGGGTCTGCGTTAGGACCGTGTGCTGTGTTAGATGGGGTCTGCATTAGAGCAGTGTGCCAGTGTGCTGTGGTGATGGGGTCTGGGTTAGGGCAGTGTGGCAGTGTGCTGTGTTAGATGAGGTCTGTGTTAGGGCAGTGTGTCAGTGTGCTGTGTAGATGGGGTCTGGGTTACGGCAGTCTGCTGTGTAGATGGGGTCTGAGTTATGGCAGTGTGCTGTGTAGATGGGGTCTGGGTTACGGCAATGTGCTGTGTAGATGAGGTCTGGGTTAGGGCAATGTGTCAGTGTGCTGTGTTAGATGGGGTCTGGGTTAGGGCAGTGTGTCAGTGTGCTGTGTTAGATGGTGTCTGGGTTAGGGCAGTGTGTCAGTGTGCTGTGTTAGATGGGGTCTGGGTTACGGTAGTGTGCTGTGTAGATGGGGTCATGATTAGGGCAGTGTGCTGTGTTTGGGGTCTGGGTTAGGGCAGTGTGTCAGTGTGCTGTGTTAAATGGAGTCTGGGTTAGGGCAGTGTGTCAGTGTGCTGTGTTAAATGGAGTCTGGGTTAGGGCAGTGTGTCAGTGTGCTGTGTTAGATGGGGTCTGCATTAGAGCCGTGTGTCAGTGTGCTGTGGTGATGGGGTCTGGGTTAGGGCAGTGTGTCAGTGTGCTGTGATGGATGGGGTCTGGGTTAGGGCAGACTGGCAGTGTGCTGTGTTTGATGGGGTCTGGGTTAGGGCAGTGTGTCAGTTTGCTGTGTTAGATGGAGTCTGGGTTAGGGCAGACTGGCAGTGTGCTGTGATGGATGGGGTCTGGGTTAGGGCAGTGTGCTGTTTTAGGTGGGGTCTGGGTTAGGGCAATATGTCAGTGTGCTGTGTTAGATGAGGTCTGGGTTAGGGCAATGTGTCAGTGCGCTGTGATGGATGGGGTCTGGGTTAGGGCAGTGTGCTGTTTTAGGTGGGGTCTGGGTTAGGGCAATGTGTCAGTGTTCTGTGTTTGATGAGGTCTGGGTTAGGGCAGTGTGTCACTGTGCTGTGTTGGATGGGGTCTGGGTTACGGCAGTGTGCTGTGTAGATGGGGTCTGGGTTACGGCAGTGTGCTGTGTAGATGGGGTCTGGGTTACGGCAGTGTGCTGTGTAGATGTGTCTGGGTTACGGCAGTTTGCTGTGTAGATGGGTTCTGGGTTACGGCAGTGTGCTGTGTAGATTGGGTCTGGGTTACGGCAGTTTGCTGTGTTAATGGGGTCTGGATTAGGGCATTGTGTCAGTGTGCTGTGTTGATGGGGTCTGGGTTAGGGCGTTGTGTCAGTGTGCTGTGTTAGGTGAGGTCTGGGTTAGGGCGTTGTGTCAGTGTGCTGTGTTTGATGGGGTCTGGGTTACAGTAGTATGCTGTGTAGATGGGGTCTGGATTACGGCAGTGTGCTGTGTAGATGGGGTCTGGATTAGGGCAGTGTGCTGTGTAGATGGGGCCTGGGTTAGGGCAGTGTGTCAATGTGCTGTGGAGATGGGGTCTGGATTAGGGCCGTGTGTCAATGTGCTGTGTTAGATGGGGCCTGGGTTAGTGCAGTGTGTCAGTGTGCTCTGTCGATGGGGCCTGGTTTAGGGCATTTTGTCAGTGTGCTGTGTTTGATGGGTTCTCGGTTACGGCAGTGTGCTGTGTAATTGGGGTCTGGGTTAGGGCAGTGTGCTGTGTAGATTGGGTCTGGATTAGGGCTCTGTGGTGTGTAGATGGGGTCTGGGTTTCAGCAGTGGGTCAGTGTGCTGTGTTAGATGGGGTCAGGCTAGGGCAGTGTGCTGTGTTGATGGGGTCTGGGTTAGGGCAGTGGGTCAGTGTGCTATTTTGATGAGGTCTGGGTTAGGGCAGTGGGTCAGTGTGCTGTGTTAGATGGGGTCTGGGCTAGGGCAGTGTGCTGTGTTGATGGGGTCTGGGTTAGGGCAGTGGGTCAGTGTGCTGTGTTAGATGGGGTCTGGGCTAGGACAGTGTGCTGTGTTGATGGTGTCTGGGTTAGGGCAGTGTGTCAGTATGCTGTGTTAGATGGGATCTGGTTTAGGGCAGTGTGTCAGTGTGCTTTGTTAGATGGGGCCTGCGTTACAGGAGTGTGTCAGTGTGCTTTGATGGGGTCTGGGAAGGAGCAGTTTGTTAGTGTCTGATGGGGTTTGGGAAGGAGCAGTTTGTTAGTGTGCTGTGAGATATGGATTCTGGGTTGTGGCATTTCATGTGCTGTGTTAAATGGGGTCTGGCTTGGGGCGGAGTGTTTCGTGGGGTCTGGCTTGGGGCAGTGTGATGTGCTATGTTAAATGGAGTCTGGGTTAGGGCCGCGTGTTAAATGGGGCATGACTTGGTGCTATGTGTTATTGTCCTGTGTTAGATGGAGTCTGGGTTAGGGCCGCGTGTTAGATGGGTTCTGACTTGGGGCTGTGTGTTATTGTGCTGTGTTAGATGGAATCTGGGATTGGGCAGCATGTTTGATCGGGCCTGACTTGGGGCTGTGTGTTATTGTGCTATGTTAGATGAGATCTACGTTAGGGCAATGTGTCAGTGTGCTCTCTCTGGGCAAGAAAGCAAATTTGGCTTGAATTTTTTTCCGTTCACTGTTTTGCATGCACACAAATCAAAGGTAGATTGATGAAGTTTAGATGGTTATATTCCTAGTCCATCTCCCAGGGTCAACCTTGTCTAACTTGTGAAGTAGTCAAATCTCTGCTGGTGTTTTGCACCGTAGGTGAAATAAAGGTTACTGTTGATTATATATTTTTTGTTGTTGATAGCGATGGGCTCATGGTCATGCTTGTGGTGTATTGAGTTTGCACAGTGTCCTGGCAAATATTCTTCCCTCAACAAAACTGCCATTTGTAGTTGAATTCATTCAGTTATTGTGGGATCTTGCCATGCATAAATGTTCCGTTAATTTTTCTTAAATAACGGTCACTGCGCTTCAATGTTCTTTAATCATCTGAGCATGCTGATACCTGAGATGCTGAAGGCACTGGATACTGCAAAGGCTATGGGTCCTGACAATATTCCAGCAATAGTACTGAAGGCTTATGCTCCAGAACTTGCTGCACCCCTAGCCAACTGCAACATTGGCATATACTTGGCTATGTGGGGAATTTCCCAGGTATGTCCTGTGTACAAAAAGGACAACGAATCTGCCCAATTACTGTCCCTTCAGTCTACTCTCAATCTTCAGTGAAGTGATGGAAGGGCCCATCAGCAGTACTATCAAGCAATAACCTGCTCACTGACGCCCAGCTTGTGTTCCACCAGGGCCACTCAGTTCCTGACCTCATTACAGCCTTGGTTGAAGCATGAACAAAAGAGCTGAACTCCCGAGGTGAGGTGAGAGTGACTGCCCTTGACATCAAGGCTGCATTTGACCGAGTATGGCATCAAGGAGCCCTCGCAAAACAGGAGCCAATGGAAATCAGGGGGCAAATTCTCCGCTGGTTGGAGTCATACCTAACACAATGGAAGATAGTTGTAGTTCTTGGAGGTCAGTCATCTCAGCTCCAGGACATTACTGCAGGAGTTCCTCAGGATAGTGCCCTCAGTCCAACCATCTTCAGCTGCTTCATCAATAACCTTCTTTCCTTCATAAGGTCAGAAGTGGGGATTGTAGGGGGTGGTGGTGTGTATCAGCTTCACCTCTGACTTCTGAGCAGTCTGAATCGTTCCCACTCCCTCGGTTCCAGACCTTGGACTTATTTGGGGGTTGTGACAAAGTGCAGCAGACAACTGGTTTTGGTGCAAGAAAGAAACTGGGTTTATTGAAGTCACAAATGAACTTATAACATTAGGATTACACTGAGATTATACAGACCTACAAAATACACTTAGTTAAGAACGGGGAACACATGGCATAACGAGGGAAAATCACGCTACTAATCCCCTTACCCTTGTCCCACCCCCAAAACCTAACTAAATTGAACCGGGAGAGGTCAGGGGTCATGTTCACCAACCAGGGCTCCTTGACAGTTCGAAATCCAGCCTGGTAAGCCAGTTGCAGTTTTGGGGTATGCTCTTTGTGTCCTCTGGGGACAGCGTCCCCACGTGGTCCTGGTCTGTGCAATCTGCAAAGGTTCTTCAGTTGGGTGGAGGACGCGGTTGTGGGTGGTCGATCTTCATGGAGGGCTGCGGTTGCGGCCTTGTTGTCTTCGGTTGAGCCTGCCACCCCGTGCCCCTCGCCGTGATATTGTCTGCGGCCGCGCAAACCTCCAGATCTCCTTCCTCCGCTTGGCTCAGCTCCCTGCTTAAACTCTGCTTCAACCGCTCCCAACTGCTCACTGCCCTGTGTCAGCTTTCAAAACTGCTCACCTTTCTGTGTCCCTGCCCAAAACAAACACTTCAGATCTCCTGGCCCAGTTATACAGTTTTTTTTTTCGAATTTCTTATCTCAATCCAAATCAAGGTTAGTTCTTTGTTTGATTTTGGTGGGCTTCCCCAGGTGATTGTTGTCTTGTTGTTTTTAATGGGCTTGCACGATGTTTATCATCGTCTTCCTGCCCCCATAACTAGCCTTGAACACTGAAAGCCATTGTATATGTGAAGTATTGATGGGTTTGCATAATTGCATTGATTGTGGTCTTCCTGCCTTAGTAGTTAGTAGCGATTATTTATGCAAGATTTTGATGGGCTTTTGTTTAAGCCTTTCTCTGGGTTGATTGCTTTAAAGGGAAGAATGTGTATTCTGTCTCCTCTCATTGTCTGGTTTCAGGTTAGAGTCCAAAAGTCATATCCTTGTTGATGATATGAAAAATGTGGCAATTTTGAGAACCCTTCAGGATGTTCGCTGATGATTGTACAATGTTCAGCATTTGCGACTCCTCAGATACTGGAGCAGTCCATGTCCAAATGCAGCAAGACCTGGACAATATCCAGGCTTGGACTGACAAGTGGCAAGTAACATTCATGCCATGCAAATGCCAGTCAATGACCATCTCCAACAAGAGAGAATCTTGCTATTGCCCCTTGACATTCAATAGCTTTACCATCACTGAAACCCCCACTGTCAATATCCTGGGGGTTACCATTGACCAGAAACTGAACGGGATTAGCCACATAAATACTGTGGCTACAAGAGCAGGTCAGAAGTTAGGAATTGTGCAATGTATAATTCACCTGACTCCCCAAAGTCTGTCCACCATCTACAAGGCACAAGTCAGGAGTGTAATGGAACTTGCTTGGATGAGTGAAGCTTCCACAACGCTTGAGAAGCTGGACAATATCCAGGACACGGCCCCTGCTTGATTGGCACCACATCCACAAACATTCTCTCTCTCTCCATCACTGACGCACAGTAGGAGCATCTACAAGATGCACTGCAGGAATTCACCAAGGCAGCTTAGCACCTTCCAAACCCACGACCACTACCATCTAGAAGGACAACGGCAGCAGAAAGATAGGAACACCACCAACTGGAAGTTCTCCTTCAAGCTACTCACCATCTTGACTTGGAAATATATTGGCTGTTTCTTCACTGTCACTGGGTCAAAATCCTGGAACTCACTCCCTAACAGCACTGTGGGTGTAACCACACCAAGGGACTGCAGTGGTTCAAGAAGGCAGTTTACCAGCACCTTCCCAAGGGCAATTAGGGATGGGCAATAAATGCTGGCCCAGCCAGCAAAGTCCACGTCCTGTGAATGAATATATAAAAAAAATTGGAATCCCAGAGGGTGTGTTGCCAGGGTGAGGGTTATTTCATGGCAGCTGGAGAGGAGCTTGGAAAGGGAGGTAATAAATCCTGTGGTTGTGGTCCATGTTGGAACAAATGACATAAGTAAGATTAGGAGGAGACCACGTTGAAAGAGCATTCAGAGTTAGGCTCATTATAAGACAGGACCTCAAGGATAATCACCTCTGAATTATTTCCTGAGCCATGTCCACATTGGCATAGGAGCAGACAAATCAAGAGCATTAATGTGTAGTTAAAGAGCCGGTATGGGAAAGAGGACCCCCTTTATATGGGGTACTGACACCAGTTTGGGAACGAGAAAGAGCTGTATCAATGGGATGGGCTCCACCTGAACTGGGGTGGGACTGATATCCCAACAGAGAGACTAAATAGGGAGGTGGCAAAAACTTTGAACTAGTAACAAGGATGAGGATCGATCAGAAATGAGGGCAGCCTGAATGTACACAAAACAGGGCAGGAGAAGACCAAAAGAAATAGGAGCAGAAATTAGGCCATTTGGCCCATTGAACATAGGAAAGAGTAAAATAAACGAGGACATTGATGGCAAGGAGATAGTAAATTATAGAGCAGGAGCCTCAAAAGATGGTTAAATATAAAGTGAAAGGAGATCCTAGTAAAAACAAGTTCATGTCTGTATGGCAATGCCCACATTGTCCATAATAAATAATTGTCCCGGAGAGGTGTAGGTAATCGTGTTGGGAGGTGCCAGACGTAGTCGGGATTACTGAGTCATGGCTACTGAATCAAGACTGGAATTAAACATTCCACGGCATAATATGGTTAGAAAAGATGGAGGGGGTAAATGAGGTGTAGAGTAGCTGCACTTCTTTGGAGTAGAAAATATCGACATAGCTATCACTGAGAAAATAATAGAACCCAAATGGATAGGGATAAAAGATAAAGGATCAGACTGATAGATGTCATCTACAGACCACCTAATAGTGGAAGGGAAATGGAAGCAGTATGCAGACAAATGAGGAAATAGAGTATAAAAAACATATAATAATAATTATGGGGGATTTCAACTCCCCTGATGTTAATTGCACAGAAGAAATAGGTAAAGCGGATGAGGGAATGGAGTTCCTACAATGTGTACAGGATTCCTTTCTAACCCAATAAGTAAAAAGTCCAACATGGAATGATTTGCTATTGGATCTAACATTGGGCGTGAACCAGAGCAGTTAAGAGATGTAAGAGTAGGGGCAATAGTGACCATAATCCAATATGCTTTAAGATTATGGCAGAGAACGACGTAAGTGTGATTAAAATCAAATAAATAGGTTGGAGAAAAACTGATTTTGAAGGGCTGAGAATAGAATTTGAGAATAAAAGAGCAACAATATTGGCAAACAATGATGTGGAATAACCATGAGAAACATTTAAAACTATGTTCAACAGAGTGCAGGGAAAATGTATTCAGCCAAAAGGAAAGAACAAACTAAACATTAGTGAGACTCCATGGGTGAGTAAAGACAAAGGAACAGTTGTGGGTTAGGAAAGAGGCAAACCTTTAGTACATAGCAGAGTGGTGCCTGGTAAGAAAATATGAATAAATTGAGAGAGAAGTAAAAAAAAAAAATAATAGGGAAGCCAAGAGGAACTATAGAATTAAATTTATCAAGGAACATAAAATAATAAAATATTTTGAAGCACATCAATAAAAAAGGAAAGCTGTGATGGGAATAGAACCATTAAGGCATAGACAATGATACTGCAGGTAATGATGGAGAGGTGGCAGAAAGATTAAATAATTATTTAGCTTTGGTATTTACCAGGGCGATAGAAGATGTAGACCTGACATTGAATGATGAGATGAGAAATGAAATAAGTGCACTTAAAGTTTTTTTTTAAAAAAAAAGCTGTATTGAACGAACTAAATGCATTCAGAGGAGAAAGCTGCTGGTCCAGATGGATTGCATCCACATATATTGAAAGATTTTGAGAAGAGATAGCAGAGGCATTACTACTCAGTTAATCCATTAGAGAAATGTGTAGTGCCAGAGGACCAGCACATGGACAGTAATTCCTATATTTAAGAAGGGGGACAGAAAAGGTCCAGGCAATTGTATATTAGTCAGCTTGATATCGGTGGTAAGAGTCCCTTCTAAAGGAGATAATAGAAGAATATCTAGAAATGAAAAATGTAATAATGGATTGAAAAATTTCAAAAGGGGAAATCTTGCTTGACCAACTTTGATTTTTTCTGAGGAGGTAACAGAGTAGACAGTGATAATGTGGTGGATGTAATTGATGTGGCTTTTCAAAAGACCTTTGCTAAGGTGCCCCATAATGGCCTAATGAGTAAGATTAGAGAATATGGAGTCAGGGGACAAGTGGCAGAATAGATTACTGGCTTCAAGACAGCAAAGAGGGACTAAAGGGTTGTTATTCAAAATGGCAGAGGGTGGGATGTTCTACAAGAAAAATGTTGGGACCACTGCTGTTCACAATTTACATGTACAATTTGGGCCTTGGAATCAAAAATACAACCTCTAGTGCATGGATGACTAAGTTGGAGGGAATAGTCAATACTAAGGAGGATTGCAAGAAATTACAGGAGGACATTAATAAACTTGCAGAATCGACAAATAATTGGCAAATAACTTCAACACAGATAACTGAGGCAGTACATTTTGGTAGGAAGAATAGGGAGGTCACTTACTTTGAAGATGCTTTCAATAGAGTGGATACAGAGAGAATGTTTCCACTTGTGTGGAAGAGCATAACCAGAAGCCATTGATACAAGACTGTCAGCAAGGAGTCCAACTGGTAATTCAGCAGAAACTTCTTTACTCAGAATGGTGAGAATGTGGAACTCGCTACCACAGGGCGTGGTTGAAGTGAATTGCATAAATGCATTTAAGGGGAGGCTGGACAAGCATATCAGGGAGAAAAGAATTGAGGGTTACCTTGATAAATTTAAATGAGGAAGGGTGGGAGGAGGTTCGAGTGGAGTAGAAACACTGGTTTGTCTGGCCTGTTTCTGTCGTATACCGTATGTAATTTTATATAATAAATATTTTGAGAGAAATTGAAAACTGACAATATGGCAAAAATTGTTCTGATATCTCCAACTTTAACACCCCTCACCTTAATGAGCATGTAAACACCCCAGACTTTATTTAAAAAGATAATTTAACCAGTGCTGTCACAGAATGGTTGGTGGGTTTATTTTTCCTGCATTGAATTCATGATGATCTGTTTAACTGCTGTGGAAAGGGATAGAGCGATGACTCTCACTTTGCTGGCTACCTCAAATGTGAGAACGTGACAACGATACCTGTCACAGATGTATCTGTCCATGGCAGTATTGGAGTGACCACAGCAAAGCCCTTGTGGAAAATGTGTCCTAATTTCACACTGTGAACAGCCTCCATTTTATTGTGCAGCTCTAACCTCTAAATGGGTTAGATTCAGAACAGATCCAGCAGCTCAAAGCTACACATCAATACGTGACAAAATAGGGAGACAATCCTCATCTTTTGTGCCATTTAGCTTGGTCAGCAGTTGATATCTTCAGCATGTTCCACGCCTGCAGTTACTAGTGTGAGAGAAGAGGCAAGAAAAGTATTTTTTATTCTTTTATGGGATGTTAGCATCACAAGCTAGGCCCTCAATAATTGCCCATTCCTAATTGCCTTTGACAAGGTGGTTGTGAGCTGCTTTCTTGAGCCGCTGCAGGCCATGTGGTCTAGGTACACTCACAGTGCTGCTAGGAAGGGAGTTCCAGGATTTTGACCCAGAGACAGTGAAGGAACGGTGATATATTTCCAAGTCAAGATGGTGTGTGGCTTGAAGGGAACTTGCAGGTGGGGATGTTTCAATGTGTCTGCTGCTCTTGTCCTTCTAGGTGGTAGAGGTCACGGATTTGGAAGGTACTATCTAAGGAGGCTTGTTGAGTTGCTGCGGCACATCTTGTAGACGGCATTCACTGCTGCCACTGTGCGTTGGTGGTAAAGAGAGTGAATGTGAATGGTGATGGGGTGCTAATCAGGTCAGGCAATGAGTTTCTTACTGCAGAAGTTCCAGCTTTTGTAGCCCTGTTTATAAGCTTCTGATCAATAGTAACTCCTGGAATGTTGATGGTAGGGAATTTGACACTGGCGATGCTGTTTAATGTCATGGGGAGATAGTAAGTTCTCTTTTGTTGGAGATGGTCATTGCTTGGCACTTAAATGGCAAGTAACATTAACACCACACATCAGCCCATGCCTGAATGCTGTCCAGGTCTTGCTGCATGTGGGCACAGGCTTTCAGGCCTTGAGGCTACAGATTGTAGTTTAATGCAATTCTGCTGCTAGCCTACAGCTGCTTATTGATGTGTAGCTTTGAGCTGCTGGATCTGTTCCGAATCTAACCCGTTTAACACCGTGGTAGAGCTGCGCAATAAAATGGAGGCTGTCCAAAGTGTGAAATTAGGACACATTTTCCACAATGACTGTGCAATGGTCACTCCTACCAATACTGCCATGGACAGATACATCTGTGACAGGTTCCGTTGTCATGTACCACAGATCCAGTCTGGCAGTTATATCCTTCAGGGCTCTGCCATCTCAGTCAGAAATGGTGCTACTCATGGTGATGGACTTTGCAGCCCCCCTCCTAGCATGTGTTCTTTGCCCTTACCATCGTCTGTGCTTCTTCCAATTGGTGCTCAACATGGAGGAGTACTGATTCATCAGCTGAGGGAAGTGTGGTTTTGGTGGGTGGTAGGCAGTAATCAACAGGAGGTTTCTGTGCCCATGTTGGACTTGGTGCCATGAGACTTCATGGAATCCGGATTTGATGTTGAAGATGTCTAGGGTTACTCCCCCGACTGTGTACCACTGTGCCGCCACCTTTGGTGGGTTTGTCCTGTTGGTGGGGCAAGGACACATTCAGGGCTGGCGATGGAGAAGTCCGGGACATTGGCTGTAAGGTATGATTCGGTGAGCATGGCTGTTAGGCTGTTGCTCGGCTAGTCTGTGAGATAGCTCCCCGAATTTTGGAACAAGTCCCCAGATGTTAGAGTGGCTAATGACCAAAGTTGCATAGTTTAATTGGGCTGAGTGTGCCTTTGTTATATCTAGTGCCGACCAGGGTGGCCTGTTCAGTTTTATTCTACAGCCTTTCCACTGGTTTGATATAACCAAGTGGCTTGCTAGGCCTTTGGATGGTGGTTGGGTTAACTGAGTTGCAGTGGGTCTGGAGTCACATGTAGGCCAGACCAGGTAGGGACAGCAGATTTCCCCCCTGAAGGACATTAGTGACCCAGCTGGATTCTTACACAAACTCAGTAGGTTCATGGTCACCATTACTGAGAGTAGCTATTCTTCACCCCAGACAGATTTGATGAATTGAATTTATTCCCCAAGCTTTTTGTTTATTTATGGGATGTGGGTGTCACCGGCTGGGCCAGGATTTATTGCTCATCCCAATTGCTCTTGAGAAGGTGGTGGGTGAGCTGTCTTCTTGAACCGCTGTAGTTCATGTGGTGTAAGTACACCCACAGTGCTGTTAGGGAGGGAGTTCCAGGATTTTGATCTAGCAACAGTGAAGGAACGGCTATATTTCCAAGTCAGGATGGTGAGTGACTTGGAGGGGAACTTCCAGGTGGTGGTGTTCCCATCGATCTGCTGCCCTTGCCCTTCTCGATGGTAGCTGCTGTGGACTCCTTTGGATCAGTAGTCATTGTCTTTCTGGATCCCTGATGTGGTCCAAAGGGCAGGTTCATGCTTCGGTTTTAATTGGGGCTAGTTTTTATCGGTCAGAATTTCAAAATTTAATCTGAATCAGACCCATGTCTCTAGCCTAACCTTTCGCTGCTTGTAGGAATGCTAGTCACAGCGTGAATGACCAGATAGAAACATGTCAAATGCTGTCTGTACCTTTTATTAATCTTGTATCTGAATGATTGGTTAGAGTAGAACAGAATAGTTCACCTGAAGAAAAATATCTAATTTAAAAAAAAAATGCTTTAAATGAATGTCTTGCTGGGACTGTCTCTCTCTCTCTGGCATGAGAGACTATACCCTTTGGGGTACTATACCCTTTACTTCTAATGTATTACGTGGATATATATATGTTCATATATATGATTTTATATGTTGGAAGATTTCCATTTTACTCAAATATTTTGTGGAATTGTAGCTTCTTAGTAATAAGCTGTTTGAGGGAAAAGAAATGTTACACATGCATTAATAAATAATGCACAGACTGGCATTATAGCTCTGGCCTCAATTGTGAAGGCTTGGCAATTTATATATGACTTAATGTTTAAATATCAGGAGCACAAGGCAGGACAGTACATAACATCAGTAACTTTACAGCCTGTATATGTGTACGCCTGACTGAGACACGCTTGAGAAGTGATTAAAGTATCAATTAGGGAGTAATATCAAATATCACTCACTGCAGACTCATTGACATTTACTGAAGTTGGGGGGCAGGGAGGTGGGGGGTAGTGGATTTTGAGTTTCATTGTGAGTGGAATGAAGTAAAGGCCTCTCAGTTTATGTACTACTGGTGTTATCACTGCCAGTTGGCTAGTTACATTGTCATATGAGTGGGTCACCTGTCCCTTCAGCCAGTACACGGACAAGGGAAAGCACCATGTCTTTGCCAATGGGGGTGCGGTATTTTCAGTAGCTCTCACTAAATGCCTGATGTTACTGACTGGTCAGTGCACATACACGGGTCTAAACTGTCCTCCTTGTACCACTACCACACGGAAGCAAAATACTGCAGAAGCGGAATGAAAACAGAAAACAGTTAACGTTCTAAGTCTGTGATCTTCCATCAAAACCTTTCACTGCCCTGCATCGCTGTGCTAGTGTACGGAGTTGATATTTCTTTAGCATTTTTTCCCCCTATTGCTCACTTGTCTAACTTGTAGTCTTCAGCTGCAAAGTTGCATCCTTGGAGAAGTTCAGGATCAACTCAACATGTCATTAGCACTAATTGAGTGCAGTGTAAAAACAATCCTGAGTTGAATGAGAGATCCAGACAGCGAAATTGAAATTTCCAAGTCCATGTGGTGTAGGTACACCCACAGTGCTGTGAAGGAAGCAGTTCCAAGATTTTGACCCAGTGACAGTGAAGAAATGGCGATATATTTCCGAGTCAGGATGGTGAGTGCCTTGGAGGGGAATTTGCAGGTGGTGGTGTTCCCATGCATCTGATACCCTTGGCCTTCTAGTTGGTTGAGGTTGCAGGTTTGGAAGGTTCTGTTGGAGGCTTGATGAGTTGCTGCAGTACATCCTATAGGTGGCATATGCTGCTTCCATTGCATGTCAGTGGTGGATAGGGTGCCATTCAAGTGGGCTGCTTTGTCCTGGGTGGTGCTTCTTGTGTTGTGGGAGCTGCACTCATCCAGGCAAACGGAGAGTATTCCGTCACACTCCTGACTTATGCCTTGTAGATGGACAGGCTTTGGTGAATCAGGAGATGAGATACTCACTGCAGGATTCCTCGCCTCTGACCTGCTCTTGTAGCCACAGTATTTAAACGGCTAGTCCAGTTCAGTTTCTGGTCAATGGTAATCGCCAGGATGTTGATAATGTGGGATTCAGTGATGGTAATGCCATTAAATGTCATGGGGAAATGGCTGGATCCTCTCTTGTTGGAGATGGTCATTGTCTGACAGTTGTGTGGCTCAAGTGTCACTCGCCACTTGTCAGCCCAAGCCTGGATATTGTCCAGGTCTTGCTACATTTGGACATGGACTGCTTCACTATCCAAGGAGTTGTGAATGGTGCTGTGTGCCATCAGCAAGCATCCCTACTCCTGACCTTATGATGGAAGGAAGATCATTCATGAAACAGCTGAAGACTTTTTCTCATTGTCTGCTTGTTCTCCAGCTGCCTGCCTCTTTCACTACCCATCCATTACTCTGTTATGCCATCTATCTGTTCTTTTTTGACAAGCAATCAAGTAGCCAGCCATCTGCTTCTATCTATCATCTCATTTAGCAGGGCTTGTTGGATTGATCTCTCTGATTGTTAACTGCTCTGGAAAGGCAGCAGTCTGAAATACCCAAACTTTCAAAACCTGCTGTCAGGGGCCCAACAAAGAGTTAACTTTTCTTTTTGGCTGTCACTTTCTAAAACATTTTTTTTTTTGGAAAAATATACTTTATTCATAAAATATCTGATAGAACATTCCAAAACATTTCAAAATGGCCGTCACAAAAAGTGCAATCATATTCAACTTTTCCCCATACAATCAATGAACATTACAGACATTTCAATGTAACCATTACAGTCAGTGCAATGGTATTCGAGCTATCGACATAAATCATGTTGCACTCTGAGGTGCTTCAACACAATTATGATACATTTAGTATTCGCTGCATCCGTTCCTTGTGAATCATACAGCCCGAGGGGCCTGTACCATTCCCAGCCCCTCGGTGCACTATGGCAGAAAGGCCTAAAACATTTCTATCCAGCTATGTCTAAGATATGTTTGTGAGCACAGCAAATTGTCAGTAAGGCTTGGAGACTATTGTCTTGGACAGGTATTCTGTTAGTGTGATTAGTCAGATGCTTTGATTCCAGTGAGGAGATGTTCATACAAGATATCTCAAATATACACAAGTTAATACATGGAAGTGTTAGCCTAACCAGTCCATGACAGCATTTATCCACAAGGAGTAAATAGTTCTGATCACATTTACCCACACTGTTCCCATGTCCATTCAATGCCTTTTCCTTTGACCCTCTATCCCAGTAGTCAAAGGACCCCTTTTCAAATGGAGTCGCAATTATAGACCTCCCCCATCTAATCTATAACGCTATACAATACCCATAATGTAAAACTGCTGTAAAGAGTTTTTAACAATGCATTTAAGAAAACTGGTATTTATATACAAATGCCTGAGATGGGTGCCCCTGTATTTTCACTGTAGAATCTGTCCATCATTGGTGTAATGTTTGTCTGACAATGACCCCTGTAAATCCTTCTCCACCTCCAGGCAGGATCTTGGCCCGTCTTTGTTTCTCTTGTGGCAGAAAATGATGTTTCACAAATGTATGTTGTTGGGAAAGGTCACAATATTATCATTGCTTCTTTTACTTTGCATTGTTTCTTTTTGGGGGAGGCAGTGGTGTCGTGGTAATGTCACTGGATTAGTAATCCAGAGGCCCAGGCTAGGGTTTTTGGGAGAGGGATTCAAATCCCACCACCGAATTTGCTGGAATTTAAATTCAATTAACTAATAAATCTGGAACTGAAAGCTAGTCTCTGTAATGGTGACCTTTATCATCGATTGTCGCAAAAACCCATCAGGTTCACTAATGTCCTTTTTAGGGAAGGAAATCTGCCATCCTTACCTGGTCTGGCCTACATGAAAGCCCAGACCCACATGCTTGACTCTTAACTGCCCCCTGAAATGGCCTAGCAAGCCACTCTGTTCAAGGGCAATTAGAGATGGGCAACAAATGCCAGCCTTGCCAGTGATGCCCACATCCCACGAAAGAAAAAGAAATGGCCATTCTCGATCCTTCACAGCAGGAGATGGTTAAAACCAGAAGGTGCTTGCTCCTAAAACTTAATTCTCAGTGAGGACAATTCCATCCGATCCTCTCCTGTTTCTGCACTTGGGCAACAAGATGGCACAAGTGTTGAATGCTGAATCAGGTCGTATTTAACTGTGTTTCTATTTGTAAAGCAACCACTGAGACACTCTGCTAAAGTTGGAAGCTGAGCAATGATCCTTTCTTTCACACATTCAACGGTCATTGTGTTTGCATTCAAAAGCTCAGTCAGTCGCAGGAACAGATCAGAAACTCCGTTGCTCAGCCCAGTTTGCCAAACCTCAATTTTCTTCCTAAATGTGGCACTTTTTGTCACTCACTTCAAGAACGGTTGCATTGCTCCCTTGCAATGACAGACTGTGTATTTCACAGATTAATAATGTCGACAAGTTATGCAACTCCCTTTATCCACAATTAGGGACGTTTTCGGTGAATGCAGGATTATGCACAATGAAAAGTCACCAGCCTCCTCTGAAGCTCAAAAAACTTCTTCCCAAGAGGCCTGCCACAAGTTAACCAAAATACTTCAGCATAAAACCATTTTTCAGATCATGCACCCATCTCTGAACACTGCTTTGAGAACAGGCTTGAAATCACAGGTCTGTAGTTGGACAGAGCTTAGAGACTTTACAGCACAAAGGAAGCGGCAGTGCTAGTGAGGAAGAAAGCTGTAGGATGCAAAGAGATATCTGTGGACTGGTCAGGTTGGTAGATTAATAAAAGGCAAATGGAATTCAATCCAGAGATGTGTGACGTAATGTATTTTGGGAGGATAAACAAGTCAAGGGATTACACGATAAATAGTAGGATACCCATTATGTCTGTGCCAACCAGAAAAGAAACTAATCCCATTTTTCAGCTCTTTCTCTGTAGCCCTGTAGGTAACAGCTCTTTAACTACTTAACCAAGTACTTTAAAAAAAATGTAACAAGGGTTTCTGCCTTGACTGCTCTTTCAGGCAGAGTGTTCTGGATCCTTACTACCCTCTGATCCTTCCACTAATTAATTTAAATATATGACCTCTCTCTGCTGAGGAAAATAGGTCCTTCCTATCCACTCTGTGCCCCTCATAATTTAATCCATCTCGATTTAAATCACCCCTCAGCCTTTCTCTGTTCCAAAGAATACAGTCCCAACCTATCCAATCTTCCCTCAGAACTCAATTCTCCAGTCCTGTCTACAGCCTCGTGTTTCTAGTGTTATTGCATCCTTCCTACAATGTGGTGACCAGAACGATACGCAGTATTCCAGCTGAAACCTAACTAGTATTTTCTGCAGTTCTAACATAGCTACCCTGCTGATGACTTGGCGAATAAAGAAAAGTACCTCGTATTTCTTAATCACCTTGTCTACCTGTTCTGTGACCTCCAGGGATCTCTTGGACATGCACTTTAAATGTCCCTCTGTTCCCCTACACTTTTCAATATCTAACCATTTATTGTGTATTCCTTTACCTTATTTGCCTTTCCCCAACCTCTCACTCCTCTGGACTGAACTCCATTTTACACTTTTGCCCACTTGATCAGTCCATTGATATCTTCCTGTAGTTTACAGCTTTCTTCCTCACAATCAACCATGCAGCCTTTTTTGTATCACAGAACCACAGTGCAGAAGAAGCCCTTTGGCCCATCGAGTCTGCACCGACACGTGAAAAACACCTGACCTACCTACCTCATCCCATTTACCAGCACTTGACTCATAGCCTTGAATGTTATGACATGCCAAGTGCTCATCCAGGTACTTGTTAAAGGATGTGAGGCAACCCGCCTCCACCACCCTCCCAGGCAGTGCATTCCAGACTATCACCACCCTCTGGGTAATAACGTTTTTCCTCACATCCCCCGTAAACCTCCTGCCCCTCACCTTGAACTTATGCCCCCTTGTGACTGACCCTTCCAATAATGGGAGCAGCTGCTCCCTATCCACCCTGTCCATGCCCCTTATAATCTTGTACACCTCGATCAGGTCGCCCCTCAGTCTTCTCTGCTCCAACAAAAACAACCGAAGTCTATCCAACCTCTCTTCATAATTTAAATGTTTCATTGCAGGCAACATCCTGGTGAATCTCCTCTGTACCGCCTCCAGTGCAACCACATCCTTCCTATAATGTGGCGACCAGAACTGCACACAGTACTCCAGCTGTGGCCTCACCAAGGTTCTATACAACTCCAACATGAAATCCCTACTTTTGTAATCTATGCCTCGATTGATAAAGGCAAGTGTCCCATAAGCCTTTCTCACCACCGCACTAACATGCCCCTCCGTATCATCGGTGTTCTTCTTAATTGAGCCTCCTCCATTTGTCAATATCAAAAAAAACAAGGAATCCAGTCCTGAGCCCTGTGGTATCCCATTAGAAACAGCTGTCCAGTCACTAAAGCTCCCATTGACCATTACCCTTTGCTTCCTGTCACTGAGCCACACTCAGTTCCAACTTGCTACTTTCCCTTGGTTCCCATGAGCTCTTATATTTCCGGTCAGCCTCCCACGTGGGGACACAAATTGTGAAAGCTTTCACAGATGTATTTACCACAGCATGTAATTTAGCTTCCATTCTTTTTAAATTATGAGTGTAGTGATGCAACATACAATTGTGATGATTACCTGTGGGTTTATGGCTCTTCTTGTAATAACATCACTCAGTGGCAACACTGCCTGTACAAACCAGGACACTGTTCTCCTACTTAAGTGATTCTGATTCCATGAAATCGCAGAAATTATCCAATAACTTGAATATTTCTTCAGCTGCTACTCACTCTGGAATATGAGCAGTGAGGAGGGTGTTAAGAAGCTCCAAGGCAATTTAGACAGGTTGAGTGGGTGGACAAATACATGGCAGATGCAGTGTAACATGGTAAAGTGTGAAGTTATCCACTTTGGTAGGAAAAAACAGAATGGCAGAGTATTATTTAAATGGCAATAGATTGGGAAACGTTGATTTACAAAGAGACCTGGGTGTCCTTGTACACCAGTCACTGAAAGCAAGCGTGCAGGTGCAGTAAGTAGTTAAGAAGGTAAATGGTATGTTGGCCTTCATTGCTAGAAGACTTGAGTATAGGAGCAAGGTTGTCTTAATGCCAGCTGTACGGGGCCTTGGTGAGACCACACCTGGAGTATTGTGTGCCAATCTGGTCTCCTTACCTAAGAAAGAATATACTTTGAATGGAGGGAGTTCACCAGACTGATTCCTGGGTTGGCAGGATTGTCGTATGAGGAGAGATTGGGCCGACTAGGCCTGTATTTACTGGAGTTTAGAAGAATTGGGGGGGTGGGGATCTCATTGAAACGTATAAAATTCTGGTGGGCTGGACAGATTGGCTGCAGGGATGATGTTTCCCCTGATTAGGGGGCCTAGAGCAAGGGGTCACAGTCTCAGGATATGGGCCATTTAGGACTGAGATGAGGAGAAACCTCTTCACTCGGAGGATGGTGAGCCTGTGAAATTCTCTACCACAGAGGACTGTGGAGGCCAAGTCACTGAATATATTTAAGAAGGAAATAGATGGATTTCTGGAGTCTAAAGGTGTCAAGGGGTATGGGGAGAGAGCAGCAACATGGCATTGAGATAAAGGATCAGCCATGATCATATTGAATAGCAGAGCCAGCTCGAAGGGCCGAATGGCCTACTCCTATTTTCTATGTTTCTAAGAAAATCTTCTAAAATTTCTCCCAAACAAATGTAATGAACCACAAACTAATAATTGCACTGCCCTACCAACGTCGGTCGTCTCGCTGACCTGAATAGCAAACTGCTTGCATTTGTGAAGCCTTTCTGTTGATTGGCATCTCATTTCCAGTCTCTAGAAAGTTGCTCGATTCATCGACTAGCTGTGTTGTTAGAAAGTGGGATGGCCTCCAGCTTTTATGCTGCATCTTCGGGACCCATCACTTTTGCAGATTGTTACTCCAGCTGGCAAAACTGGCCCTTCCCGATTGTACGGGCTTTCTTGCTTTGAGCAATCTGAAGCACTTTAGAAAGGAAGCTTTCAGGGCCTTTTCTGAATTTGATTTACTGACGACTATTGCTTTCTTTCATTCATTCAAGTCTTTATCAATTTACCTTTATGTTCTGATGCCTTGTCGTGAGATGTCACTTCAGTTTTGCAGGTTTCACTGCTTGGTTGGATAAAATTTCTAATCACGTGACAGATTGTAGCCATGCATCACCGAGCTTCATAAATTTAACTTTTATATACCTCTCCTCATACTTTCTGTTCTTTATGTCGTACTGCTGGGCTCAGCACTGCCCCTGGCTTTAGCCGAAATACTTACAATATTAGTATATTTTAAAATAACTTAGTCACACTGTCCTAAATCTTGAAGCTACCACGCACTGAAAAATCTTAGTTATGGGCCTCCCACAGAAGGCTTTACTGCTCTTTTTACAGGTGACCAGTGACAGCTGGCTCTATTTCACATCTGGCACTATTCCACACGAACTCTGGCAGTATCTGTGGAAAGAGAGCAACAGAATTAACGTTTCCAGTCAAATATGACTCCTCTTCAGGACCCAGATTTCAGACCTCCAGATCTGCAGTATTTTGTTTATCCTCCCAGCATCTACCCTGTCAAACCCCCTCAGAATCTTATGTTTCACTAAGATCATCTATCATTCTTCCAAACTCCAATGCGTATAGGCCTAACCTGCTCAATCTTTCCTCATAAAACAACCCCTTCATCCCAGGAATCGGCCTAGTGGACATTCTCTGAATTGCTCCCAATGCAAGCATGTCCCTCCTTAAATGAGAGGCCAAAACTGTACACAGTCCTCCAAATGAGCTCTCACCTATACACTGTGTAGTTTTAGCAGTAGTAGTTCCTTACTTTTATACTTCATCTCCCAACATTCCATTTGTCTTCCTAATTACTTGCTATTCCTGCATACTAACTTTTTTGTGCTTTGTGTGCAAGGACACCCAGATCCCTCTGTACTGCTGCACTCTGTAGTTTCTCTCTATTTAAATAATATTCTGTTTTTTGCTTTTCCTGTCAGTGGTCAGCCTCACATTTTCCCACATTATACTCCATTCGCCAAATTTCTGCCTGCTCACTTTTAACCTATCGGTATCCCTCTGCAGACCCTTTGTACCCTCCTCACAACTCGCTTTCCTACCTATCTCTGTAGCCAAATTTGTTGCTGATAGAATACAGTTGGTCTCTTCATCAGGTGTCATGAACGCTTTAAAAGGTGTTTTTCAAAGTAGCTGTGAACTGTGTATTTGTATGTGAGTGTGCATCTTTTACCCTTGGAGTGATTAATTCAATGTAAAAATAACCCAGCAGCAAAGCCTTTTTACTTAAAAAGTTAGTTTATTTCACTCTACTGCTCTGAAGTTATTAAAAGTTACAAACAGAGATTAGTTAAAAATGAAGATAAAATGATACTTAAACGTAAATCGAGATTAGTCCATATTCATGTCGGCCTGATATGTCAAAAGTGGAGGTGCTGTGTTGTCTGAAGTGAAGGTCTTGAGGTTGCAGAGTTGTCTCTGCAGCTGCGATGGCTTCCACTGTTGAATTGCCAGAGGTTGCTTTAACAGCTTAAGTGGAACCAGGTGGGGGAGAGAAGGGTTCCTTTAGTTCTCTTTCAAGGAACTGCAGTGTGGCCCTTTTTTTAGCCTAGCTGATTCCAGCTGTTCTTATTGGTCACACTCTCCCCACATTGAAGCTCTTGTCTGCTTCTCTGATGATTTTTTTTTGTCTTTGAACTTCCTGCTCTTTTCAGTGCCTTTTGCTGGAGCTAAGATGGCTGCTGCTATGATATGACTTGTACAAAGTGCCAAGTCATCTCCTGAATAAGGCATTGACACTTCAAATGAGCTTTCTCCCACCTGTGATTCCTAGCTAAAAGCAAAATACTGAGGATGCTGGAAATCTGAAACAAAAACAAAATGCTGGGAAAACTCAGCAGGCCTGACAGCTTCTGTGGGGAGAGAAACAGAGTCCGAATGACCCTTCTTCAGAGCGGTTCTTAGCTGTTGTCCTGACCAAGGCACAATTTACATTCTTACAATGAGGTGTCAATGAGACTTTATCTCCTGGACGAGACCACAGTGAACGATAATTAAATTAAGGATTGTCTTTTAATTTCGCAGAAGAGGAGACTCAGCCTGGAATGCACAATTCTGTCTGGTGGTTGAAGCCATTTTGAAACAAACTTTAAACTCAGTTCAAGGTTTTAAATTAACTTGTAAAACAATTTTTCTAAAAATTTGTAATATCATAACTGTGCACCATAACAGAAGTCACTAATATAGGTAGAATATGGAACCATATTAATAATCAGGTTTACCTGATTATTGAAAAGGGGGAGTGTATCACTAAAAGGTAATAGTAGAAAGCTAGATAAACTTATTGAGCAAGCTGCTTCTCCTAGTCCAGGTATATGTATGTTCATTATGCTTGCTTCAATTTCTCAGATGAATTTATACACCACTGAAATGAACATGCAGTCTGAACACACATATGCTGAGCCCTGTGTACATGATGCTGCTTTGCAATGAGTCCTCGGGAATGGATAATGAATGGAGGAGAGGACTCTTGGCGCTGGGGAGAGAACATCTGAGATTAGATGTTCTTTTGGCCTCCAATTTAGAGCACTATTGCATGCACTATTTTTTTTACAGTACTAAAGCTCCCTCTATCCTGTCACAGCAATGTCTCTCCTATCCCACCAGTTGAATTAATTGTAGATTGCAGATATGAAAGAGTCATTCTTATTTCACCTCCCAATCCTCAGGCAATCTTTATTTATGCTTGTTTCAGGATCTAAATGAAAGCTAATTGGTATGGAGTAGTGATGTCACATAATTAGGTGGACTGCAGTTGGTGTAAATAATCTGATGATTTACATCAAAGGTTCTGATTTTTTTCCCCCATATCCCTTTGTTTGGTACGTGACTGGGGAGGGAGAATTGTACTGTCAAATATATGTGTAGGATGAATGCCAGCTTTGGCTGGCGTAAGGGACAGTACATAAAGAATGTGTTTTATCTGCAAAATCTCATCACTTTGCAAAGAAAAAGGCCAATAGGATGAGTTTAAACACTCGTATATTTCCATGTGGAGCAGGTGAAATTGTGTAGGTGTCAGCTGCACCTTTACATTTTGCCCAAGCTTTGACCTTGTTTCAAGTTAGCATCCTTTACTCAATAGTTCAACTGTTCAATGCAGTGTGCCTTTTATGAGAGAGAAACTTCCTATTGGTCAAAGCCAATACAGCAGGATGCTCGGATGACATAGCTTTTCACTTTCTCTTTGTTATGCATGTGAATTTCTCAAAACTGCATGGTAGGAAATAACAATGTTCTGTAAAACCATGAAGGACAGCCACCTCTCTGGAGTTCTGCTCCCGTACTGTCGAAATCTTTAGATTCTGTTGCTGGTGTTAGTTTACCTCATTATTTGTTCACAATAATAGAATCATAGAATAGTTACAACACAAAAGGTTGTCATTTAACCCATTGAGCCCCTGCTAGGCCTCTGCAAGAGCAGCTCGCTGAGTCCCACTGCCCTGGCTTTTCCCCATAGCCCTGCACATTCTTTCTCTTCAGATAGTTATCCAGTTCCCTGTTGAAAGCTTCAATGAATCTGGCACCACCACATACTTGGACGGTGCTTTCCACTTGCTGCATAAAAAAAGTTTTTTCTCATGTCACCGTTGCTTCTTTTTACAAATTACTTAAAATTGGTGCCCTCTGGTTTCTGGCCTTTTCTACCAACGGGAGCAGTTTCTCCCTATCTACTCTATCCAAACCCCTCATGATTTTGAACACCTGTTAAGCCTCCTCTCAATCTTCAATACTCCGAGGAGATCAGCCCCAGCTTCTCCAATCTATCCACATAACACAGAATTATTCTTGTGAATCTTTTCCTCACCTCCTTTAATGCCTTCACATCCTTCCTAAGGTGCGATGCCCAGAATTTGGACACAGTGCTCTAGTTGAGGCTAAACCAGTGTTTGTAGAGGTTCCTCATGCCCTCCTTGCTTTTGTACCTCCTATCTCTATCCTTTGCCTCTATTTGTGAAGTCCAGCATTCCTGTATGCCCTTTTAACCATTTTTCAGCCTGTTCTGCCATCTTCAATGATTTTGTGCACGCATACCCCCAGTTGTCTCTGTTCCTAGACCCCCTTTAGAATTGTAACCTTTATTTCTTATCGCCTGCCTCATCTTGCTCTTCCTACCACAACGTATCACTTCACACTTCTCTGCATAATTTTTCACATGCCGCGTGTCCACCCATTCCATCAGCATGTCCTCCTGAAGCTCATCGCAATCTCCAAATTTCATGTCTTCTGCAAGTTTTGAAACTCTGCCTGGTCTACCCAAGTCCAGGCCTTTAAGGTAGAACAGGAGAAGTAGAGGCCCTGGTTCTGGCCCCTGGGGGACCCCGCTAAATATTTTCCTCCGACCTGGAAAGCAACTGTTCACCAATGATTCCTGTCATTCAGCCAACTTCATACCCATTGCTGCCACTGTCTGTCCCTTTTATTCCATGATATTCAACTTTGTGACAAGCCTATTGTGCAGCACTTTATCAAACTCCTTTTGGAAATCTGTATCCATCGCATCAGTTGCGTTACCCTCACCGACTATCCCTGTTGCCTCAACAATCAGAAGGATTCCAGTTGCTGATTTTACATCTAGCGCCCTGCTGGGAAGTGTGTGGCTGTCTGGAAAGAAGATGAGGCTTGGCAGTGTTTGAGCACCACACCCGAGTTTCAGTTGCCTGTTGCTGCTTCAGCTATAGAGAAGGAGGGGAGGGGGTTAGGTGCGCCTCAGCAGAGAGAACGTTTCCAAAGAGACATTTAAAAGAAGAGTTTATGGTTTTCAGGGGTTCCCCAGCATGTTAACATTTAGTCTTTCTTCTAAAAGTACACAAAAAAAAATCAACAGGAAGCCACAAACTCTTTTCTGTTTAATATTGCCTGCTTTAAAACAGCTTTTAGCCTGAATCCGCATAATTCTCTAGATAAAGTGCTGATCAAGTGTTGACACTTGGCATTGTTCCTGAGGCAACAATTATGAAGCTTGATCAGAGGGTTATCTGCGTTCTCAACTCTGCAGGAATATTGCAGTAGACAGAAGATTATCAGCCCGTTTGTCAGGGTGGTTGTTGAGCCAAGACTCCAGACCTGAAACGACCATGTTCTGATCCACTTCTAACCCAATCCCATTTTTATTTCTTGAATTTTGTTGCAAGGAGCCGACGGGGTGTGAATCATTTAGAAGGTTTTGCCTATTTTAAATGTGTGAAATGCTCCAAGAGCAGTAGAGAGAGAGAGACTGCTGTTTGCTGCTGTGCCGAGGGAGAGCATGTCCATTGTACCATATTTTGATGCTTATTCAGCTGCCCCACTTTAACCAGCTCACTAGCTGCTTCCAAGCATGTCAACAGCAATCCTTGCTCTGCAGTTTCTTCAACATTTCAATTCAGACATCTGTTAAAATGAAATCTGTGCATTCACCACTGTGTTCCGTCATGCCAAAAATGATACTTTTGGTCATAGTTTCCCTTGTTTTCACTTGGCTTTCTGTGTTTTAAACCCCACACCCAAAATAGAGATCACATCTTTAATTCAGTGTAATTACTTTGAGACAAAATATTGGATTTATATAGCTTTCAGGGCCTGTTTGAAGGGCGCACAGCATTTTGACATACCCCTGTGAAATAATGCCATGGAATCTTTTTACAGATTTAACATCTCATTCAAAAGACGGTATCTCTGACAGCACAGCACCCCATTAGTATTGCATTGGGGTATCAGTCTTGATTTTTGTGCTCAAGCCCTGGAGTGGGACTTCAACCCACAACCTTCTGGCTCAGAGGGGATTACTGTATCCTCTCAGCTCTGGTATCAGACCTGTGAATCTTTTTTGCACCTTCTGCAGTGTCTCTATATCTTTTTTATCTTATGGAGACCAGAACTGTGCACGAATATGGCCTAATTATGATACAAATGCAAATTGCTCATCTCCAGACACCTAGTGTTGTATCACACTTTGCTATCTCACCTACATTGCTTGCTACTGTAAAATTTATTTCTGAACTTGTGATTGGCTGAGTTATTTTAAGTCACATGAGACGTGATAGAATTTTGTGTCGTACCCCAGTAACAAATTTACAGTGAAAGGGTGGGGAGTGTTTAACCTGTGGTGTGCTGCACCCTATTTATGAAACATAATGTTAAGGTGTAGACCACAGGGGCATTTTCTTCATTAAGTAAGTATGAGAAATGAGCCTAAATTCTAATGGCTGTGTATCTAGTTACAGATTGCACTGCCTTTTAAAAAGGCTATAGATTTGGGTAAAGGTTGTTAACTTATCATGCTTGGATCAGGTACACGGTGTGATCTCTTTAAAAAGGGTAGAAAATATTTTCCAAAAGTTTAAAAATGAGTGAGTGGGGTCATCTAATAATCTTCCAAAGTGGTGGGTTAAAAATTAGTTCCTAGGTTCTGGGGACTTTGCTCTTTGGTTCACCTTTCTTGATACAAATGTTTATCTGGCAGCAGATCCTTCAGGCTAGATGTTCAGGAATGGCGCACAGCACCTGGGAGCTGAACTGGTTGAGTTGCTCTGCCCTTTGAGTTTCACTGCAAGATGGCATTTATCTGCCTCCATTTGTTGCGAGACACTTCCACACGGCTGGTTTTCTCTAATTAGAATTCTGGCCTTTTGTCTTTTTTAATGAGTTAATAGGCTGTTAGATGCCCATTTTATAAACCATTTGCATTTTAACTTAATGTGAGCATTAAACTATTAGACTTGTTCAATTGGATTCGGTTCAGATTTACAGTCAATGAAATCCTTGAAATCCTCTTTCTGAATGAATGGATTGAGTGGTGTAGAATGGAGCAAGGAATTAATTTGGAATGACACTCTCGAGGCTGTATCTTAGGCTTATGTAACAGTACGTTTAAATCAAATGGCAAGCATCCCATCTGAGAGGTGTTGAATATGAATGCACGTTGTGTCTTGGTTACCCGTGGTATGTCTGGAGGGGCTGAGAAGCTTTCTGAGTGTTGGAAACCTGGAATAGGAACAGAAAATGCTGGAAGTACTCCACAGGCCTGGCAGCATCTGCGGAGAGAGAAACAGTTTGTGTTTCAGCTCACTTGACTTTCTGCAGAACTGATGCTGCTGGAGCTGTTGCGTACTTGCAGCATTTTCTGCTGTTATGAGTGGTGGGC
>JANJGN010000029.1:4912447-5317447 GCA_026770705.1 Isurus oxyrinchus | reverse complement strand
CTTTCGCTTTATCTGGAGGTGGAAAATGGATCGTGTCTGCAGGGACGCGATGTACAAGCCTCTGGATAAAGGGGGAAAAAACGTGCCCAACATCGCCCTCATACTGATGGCCACCTTTGTGTGCGGTTCTATCAAGCTGTGCGTAGGCCCTCAATGCAAACACCAAGTGTTACTACGTGCTGAGGTTCTACCTGTCCCCAGTGTTACGAAGGATGGGTCTGGCCACGCTGCTGCGGAATGCTCTAAGTAATTGGACCGTGCCGTACCACCTGTCCCTCGTGGGAAGATTTATGCAGAAAAACACCTTTGACCACATGTCCATCAGGCAGTGGTCAGCATGTAACGTCTTATAGGCCCTGAGGGAAAAGGAGAGGGAGGGTCCTGTGGAATGGTTCCCTGAGCAGACTGACAAAGTAATTTGGCAGAATGCCTCATCGCCAGAACTTTCCAACAAACACCAAGACGTAGCTTGGCTGGTGGTGAGAAAGGCCCTCCCTGTAAGATCCTTCCTACACGCCAGGAGTCTCACTCCCTCTGCACGTTGCCCTCGAAGTGGCTGTGGTGGGGACGAGACTGTTGTTCACCTCCTTGTGGATTGTGCCTTTGCAAAGAAGGTCTGGAGAGAGATGCTGTGGTTTCTGTCGAGGTTCATCCAGAGCAGTTCTGTGACACAGGACTCTTTGCTCTACGGGTTGTTCCCAGGGACACACATCGAGACAAACATCAACTGCAGCTGGAGGATCATCAGCTCAGTGAAAGATGCTCTTTGGTCTGCCCGAAACTTGTTGGTTTTCAAGCGCAAAGAGTTGTCCCTGACCGAGTGTTGCAGACTGGCACATTCCAAAGTCCAGGACTACGTGCTGAGGGAATCACTAAAGCTTGGGGCAGCCGCCGTAAAGGCGCAATGGGGAAGGGTCGCTGCCTAAGACCTTTCTGCCACAGTGCACCGAGGGACTGGGAACTGTGTAGAGCCCCTCGGGATGTACAGCTCAAAATGAATGTCTGCATTGAATTCTAATTGTATTATAATTGTATTGAAGCACCTCAGAGAGCAACATGATGTATGTTGATAACTCCAATACCTTTGTCTGATTGTCTGCATTGACCAGATTGAAATGATTGTAATATTCATTGGTTGTATTGATGCACCTTGTGATCCATGAGTACAAGTTGAATCTGATTGTACTTTTTGTGATGGTGATTTAGAAATGTTTTGTAATGTTCTTCCAGATATTTTTTGAATAAAGTATATTTTTGCAAAAAAAAATGTTGTAAAGGGACAAGGAAAGAGACAAAGAGGAGGTGTGAATGTCAGGATCATGGGCAACTCCCATCTGAAAGCAAAAAAGAGTAAAAGAAAAAGCAAAATGAGTGAGAGTGAAACTGATCCAGCAGAGAAAAGGGAAACAAAGAGAGCAAAGGTTCTGATTCAACATTGTCAAACTCTGTTGAGTCCAGAAGGCTGTGAAGTGTCCAGTCGAAAGATGAGGTGCGGTTCCTCCAGCTTATGTTGAGCTTCATTGTTCTTGCTCTCCTGCAGTGTTCCAGAAAGGTCAGAGTGAGAGCAAAATGGACAATTAAAGTCACCCAACCTGGGTGGTTTGGTCTCCCCCAATGCAGAGGAGACCATATTGTGAGCAGCAAATAGCGTAGACTAAGTTCCAGCAAATCAGTATTTCAGTTTGGAGCATTTGGATCCATGGGGCATATTGGAGGAGATAAAAGGGCAGACATTGCCTCTCCTTGCAATGCTTGCATAGCAAAGTGCCATGGGAAAGGGAGGGGGTATTGGAGGGGACTGAGGAGAGGGGCCAGGGTGTCGAGGAGGGAATGGCCCCTTCGGAATGGTGAAAGGGATATGGAGTGGAAATGTGTTTGGTGGTGGCAGAGGATCGACAGTTGAATATGGAGGCTGGTGTTGTGCAAGGTGAGGACAAAGGAAACCCTATCATGATTTTGAGAAGGAGTCAGAGCAGAAGCGCAGGACATGAGATGGACAGAGTCTGGGGCTGTTAACCACAGTGGGGAGAAATCCTTGGTTGAGGAAAAAGGAAGATGTCAGAAGCACTAGTATGGAAGGTTGAATCATCAGACAGAGGAACTTGGAGAATGGAACAGGATTCTTAAGGGAAGCCTGGTGGCAGAGCATGTAGTGAAGGTAGCTGTGGAAGTCAGTGGGCTTATAGTGAATATTGGTAGGTAATTTGTGTGGCTCCTACAGTCTGTGCTCCATTCAGCCAACAATCTGGGGCTCTATAAGTTTGTGGTTCATGCAGGTTTTGTATATACATCAGAGTTAATGTAACATTGTATTGCACCTTCTTTGTAAAAGTAAATAGAAGCTACTGTTTAGTTCAATTAATACTGCTTGGATGTGCTGCTTAATGGGCTTTACACACTCGTGATTAAAACTACTTTTTTACTACAGATTTGTAGTTCCTGTGCATGTGCTCGGTTGTTTTACCCCTACAATTCTGCTGTTACTGTGTTCCAGGCACCATAATCTTTACTTGACTTCTGGCGGCTATTTATGGGGCTGATGCATATTCGTCTCCTGGTGTAGAAAGCGCACATGCATTAGTAACAGACTGCTTGCAGAGAATTGCAGAATAATGGCTTCTTTCAGACTGCTTACAATGGTGGTATTTATTGAGTGAGATGGTTGTACTAGTTGTATTGTAAGTTGGTACAATTGCAAAATTATTTTTGTTCTGATGATTAGAATGCTTGACCCTTGATCTAAATCCCTCATTTTATAGAGTCATTCTCACACAGGAGGAGGCCCTTTGGCCCATTTTGTCTTTTCTTGCAAATCCCAACATTATTCAAGGTGATGTAAGTCAGTAACGTGGACATGGTGTTCGTAAAAATTCAAGTCAGGAATACTAAAAGAGTGAATAGTGATGGAATGTTCTAATTATTTGCAGACAGTTATCACTGCTTTAAGGATTCCCACATGTAGTAACTGTGGTGCAGTCAGTAGCATGCTTGCCTTTGAGTCAAGTTTTTTGGGTTACCACTCCAGGACCTGAGCACAAAAAGAGTCAATGTTGACATACCAGTACTCTGCTGAGAGTGAAGATTTCTTTTAGATAAGCTGTTAATTCGAGGCCTCATCTGCCTCCTAAGATGGACATAAAAGATTCCATGGCACTGTTTTGAAAAAAGCAGCAGAATTATTCCCAGTGTCCTGGCCAATATTTACCCCTCAATCACAACTTGCTATGTGCAAATTGGCTGCCAAGTTTCCTATATTACAACAGTGATTACATTTCAAAAGCACTTCATTGGCTGTAAAGTGCTTTGATATGTCTGGTCATGAAAGATGCTATATAAATGCAAGTTTTTTTTAAGTTGCTGAAACTATTCGGTCATGGCTGACCTGTTTATTATCTCCATCTGCCCTCCTCACCCCTGTAGCCGTTAATACCTTGGCCTAACAATTTATCAGCCTAAAGTTGTCATTTACAAATTACCCTGCAGTCATTTACAAATATGTTTAAAACCTCAGGCTCCAGTACATATCCCTGGGGTATACCATTATATATTCTGTATATATTCTGTCAACTTGAGATGAAGAATCTCCTTACTCTCTGTCTCCTGCCTCCTACACAATACTTGGGAATGAGTCACTCCGGACAAACAGGCTGAGCACAAGCAGTGGTCCCTTTAAGATGGAGTGACTGAGCAGCAATCTTAAAGGGACTGCACAGTGCAACAGAAGGGCTTGCACAGCACAGGGAGTTACAGGGGAGCATTAACCAATTTCCTATGTAAACCAGTGGATTGCCTTCAATTCCAAGTGTTCTCATTTTTAAGCCTGCTATGTGGAAACTTGTCAAGTGCCTTCTGGAAATCCAGATAAATAACATCCATTGACACACTCTGATATACCAGGTTTGTTACCTAAAAATTTTGACTCATTTCATTCGGTTTGACTTACCCTTTGCAAGTTCATGCTAGTTCACTCTGACCAGTTTATATTTACCCACATGCTCAGTCACTCTGTCTCTAATACCAGATTCTAGTAACTTCCTTAAACTGACATTGGACTAATAGGCTTGCATTTTTGCATGTATCTTTCTTACCTTTAAATTTTGTTTTATGTTTGTGGGATATGTGTGTCACTGGCAAGGCCAGCAAGTGTTGCCATCCCTAATTACCCTCTGAGGTAGTGGTGAGCTGCTGCATTGAACCACTGCAGTTCATTTGGAGAAGCTACACCCACAGTGCTGTTAGGAAGAGAGTGTTCCCCGATTTTGACCCCTGACACTGTTGTGAGTGGCTTAGTGGGGAACTTGAAGGTGGTGGTGTTTCCATGCACCTGCTGCCCTTGTCCTTCTAGCTGGTAGAGCTTGCAGGTTTGGAAGGTGCTGTTGAAGGAGCCTTGATGAGTTGCTGCAATATATCTTGTAGATAGTACACACTGAAATCACTCTGCTGGTAGTTAACGGGGTGCTGATCTAGCGGGTTGCTTTATCTTGCATGGTGCTGAGCTTCTTGACTGTTGTTGGAGCTGTACTTATCCAGGCAGGTGGAGAGTATTCCTTCATGCTTCTGCCTTGTAGATGGATGGTAGACTTTGAGGAGTCAGTTACTTGCTGCAGAATGCAGAATTCCCAGCCTTCGACTTGTTCTTGTAGCCACGGTATTTATAGTCCAGTCCACTTTCTGTCAATTGTAACTTCCAGGATGTTGATGGTGGACCTTCAGCAATGGTATGAATGTCATGGGGAGATGGTTTGATTCTCTATAGTTGTTTTGCCTGGTGCTTGTGTAGCACACCTGTTATTTGTCATTTCAGTCCAAACCTGAATATTGTCCAGGTCTTGTTGCATATGGGTACTGACTACTTCAGTATCCGAAGAGTCGTAAATGGTACTGAAAGTGGTGCAATCTTCAGCAAACATCCCCACTTCTGACCTTATGATGGAGGGAAGGTCATTGATGAAGCAGCTGAAGATGGTTTGGCCTAGGACACTATCCTGAGGAACTCCTGCAGCAATGTTCTGGAGTTAAGATGATTGAGCTCCAGTGACAATAGTCGTATCGTTTATGCTAAGTATGACTCCAGTCAGTGAAGAGTTTCCCCCTGATTCCAATTGACTTACCTTTTTTGGGGGCTCCTCGGTGCCACACTCAGTCAAATGCTTCCTTGATGTTAAGGGTAGTTGCTCTAACTCCCCTCTTGAATTCAGCTCTTTCGTCCATTTTTGGGCCAAGGCTGTAATGAGGCTTGAAGTCCGTTGGCCCTAGTTGAACCCAAACTGAGTGTCAGTGAGCAGGTTATTGCTAAGTAAGTGCTACTTGGTAGTACTGTTGGCGACCCCTTCCATCACTTTGATCGAGATCAGACTGATGGGGCAGTAATTGGCTGGGTTGGATTTGTTGTCCTTGTGGCTTGACCCTTGTTCTTTGCACTCCTCGTTGAACCTTGGTTGATGGGGTTCCTGGGTATATGTTGAGGACTCCCAGGGACACTCTCCTGACTGTATACCACTGTGCCGGACATCCAGGGACACACTACACCACGGTACCGCTGCCTCTGCTGGGTCTGTCCTGCTGGAGGGACAGTACATACCCAGGGATGGGGATGGAGGAGTCTGCAACATTGACTTTCAGTTATGATTCTGAGAGTGCAACCTTGTTAGGTTGTTGCCTGATTTGTCTGTGGGACAGACCTTCCAATTTTGGCACGAGCCCCCAGAGTGAGTAGGGTTGATTGGCCAAGGTGTGCATTTGTTATTTCTGGTGCGTAGGTTGGTGCCAGATGGCCTATCTGGTTTTATTCTTCTTTGACTTTTCTGTAGCAGTTTGATACAACAGAATGGCTTGCTTGGCCATTTCAGAGGGCAGCTAAGAGTCCAACCACATTATGTGGGTCTGGAGTTGCATGTAATACAGACTGGGTAAGGGTGGCAGATTTCCTTCCCTAAAGGGAATGAGTGAACCAGATGGGTTTTTACAATAATCTGGTACTTTCATGGTCACTGTTGCTGAGTGACATTGGCAGATTTACAATCCAAGGAGACAAGTTTCTGAGTCAAGAGTGTTTTGGAAGATTTTAACTGATTCATCAGCAATGTCTTGCCTGTTTTAATGTGCCGAGGTTGGAGCCATTGGGTTTCTGGAGATGTGTCTATCTTTAATGTCATTAATTTCTGCATTACCATTTTAACTTGAATTCATCTATGTAGTTCCTTCCCTTGATCTTTAATTTTCCTTTTATTTCTGGCACTTTATCCTCATCCTGTGACGACCAGTCCAACGTAGCTATTTTGTAAATTAGTGCTCCTCCTTACGTAGTCTCAGCTACAAGTCTGGGTTTACAGTTCTGTTCCTTTTCTCAAGCCCCTGTTAGTATAGAGATATTTTTTGCCTGATAATATTGATACAGCAGCCAGCGCTGGCTCCATGTTTAATGTTCTTTATTGGCATGTTGCCACCATGTTGATTGTCTGTGCTCTGTACACTAGTGAGTGGTGAGGATGCAGAAAGCCTGCTACCTTTACGATGCATACCTGATAATCTGTCAGTGTCGATTGCTGTAGTTAGGGTTAGTGTTTTATACGCTCTCTTGAAGCAGCTAGACTACGCGATGGTTCGGAACTGCTGCCGATTTGCTTCCAAAGTCAGCCTATATCTGCCTCGGCCATGAGTCACAAACCACAGATTCAGAATTTCTGTACTAGTCTATGCATTCCTGACATCCTGAAATTGTGGTCATTTTCGGTGGGTAATTCCATCCCCACCCACTGTAAAACCTGACTCAATGTTTTTATCTGTGCACTCCAATTGTCTGGATGTGACCTGAAAAAATAGAGCTATATATCCAAGTTTGCTGGTGGCACAATGAATCATGTAGCTGGGAGCAGAATTGCAAAGGGCCATTAATAGATTAAGGAACTGGACAAAACTATGGCGGATCACATTCAAGGTGGGAAGCTGTGAGGTTATTCATTTTCTATCTAAGAAAGATAGAACAGAGTATTTTCTAAATGGTTAGAAGCTAAGAACTGTGTATGAGCTGAGAGGGATCCAGGTACAGAAATCATTGAGCTGGTGAACAGTGAAAAAGGTTAATATAATACTTAAATTTGCAAATTGAAAATATGATTCCAAGTGTGAAAACGTAATAAATGTAGTAATTGCATCCTAGGTTTCTTGGCACTGCACCTCAGGATGTGTATATTGGCCAGGCCAGATTCACCAGACTACAAGGTTGTGTAGATCAGGCTTATGATTTCTTGAATGTTGAAGATGTAGGGGTGATCT
Organism: Isurus oxyrinchus; assembly: GCA_026770705.1. Classification (NCBI taxonomy): domain Eukaryota; kingdom Metazoa; phylum Chordata; class Chondrichthyes; order Lamniformes; family Lamnidae; genus Isurus; species Isurus oxyrinchus. The sequence goes on along the minus strand of JANJGN010000029.1, from coordinate 5,310,172 downwards.
GAATGAGGTGTTTCAGATGACTAAATGGGTTAGTTGAGAAAAACATTCCTGAATAAAGGTTTAGAGTCTTTCCGAATCCGAAAATCCAGCTCATGATTCCTGGCATCACCTCTGAACAGCCTAACTCTTATTTTAAAATCGTACCTCTTTGTTCTGGACTCTCCTCCAGAGGAAAGTTTCTGCATAATGAGGCTTAGCTGATAGCCCAGACATCCATTAGTCTGTTGAAGCAGTTGCGCCTAAGGGAAAACATTACTTGATTGACAGTCTCTTAAGTCTGTTGCTCAGTGTTTATTTATACAAGATAGAGGTGTCAAGTGCTTGCAGTTTCTACTATTGATACTTTAAAAGTCTGGTTGATTGACACTTTTACAGGGCTGTAGTAAAAATAATTGTTTTTAAGAAAGTTATGAATAAATGACTTTTAAAGCTTTTTACACTTCATGGGGCTCTCTGGTTCTGTACAGCGTGTGTATTGGGTGAATGGGCACGGAAGTGCCATAGATTGGCATGGAGGGTACAAGGGGCCTTGGGTAGGTGAAGGGGCATAGGTTGCCATGGGAATGCTTAGAGGGGCATAACTTGGCATGGAGGGTGAGGGGCCATGGGGGATGGGTGGAAGGGCGTAAGTTGGCATGGCGGCTGCATGGGGAGTGAGAGGCAGTGTGTGGGCTAGAGGGTTGTTTTCTGCTTTATTGTTTTTATTCCAATTGGAGTGAAGTCCAAGAGCACTGACATGGGCCTTTAAAGCAGTTCATCCAAATGGAAGTGGTCTGACTCCCAACAGCACCCCCTCTTCATTCCCACCCCGGACAGAAATCCCGCCTTTGCAGGCATTTTCTCCCGAGACGGCCGGGCCGAGCCGGGAAATTTCCTGAATCCTGTTACCTGCCTCGAGGATGATAATCCAGCCCTGGGTTCTCATACAAAGTTGTTGGAAATTTTAGAACTCTCTCTTTAAGTGGCCTTTTGACTTGAAGGGAAGTGTGCTCAAACTGTGCTATGGCTGACCCCTATTGCTGTATTCTCAGTGCTGAATGTAGTGTAGATCACAGTTTTAATAACGTCACAAAATTTTTCCTGGTTGATTCCTTATGCATCATTGGCACAAGCCTGGGTCAGATCTTTAAGACTCAGCATATTGGATTTGCTGTGAGTTGGTGAACAGAGAGAAGCTGAATGATGGAAGAGTGCCTACCTTACCAGCTGCTTGAGCAAGTTATTGTGAGCAAAGCATTTCGACTTGAGGAAAGTTATAGGTCATGGAATAAAAGGGACAGTAGAACATGGATACAAAATTGGCTGAGGGGTCGGAAACAGTAATGGTTAACGGGTATTTTTTGGGCTGGATGAAGGTTTATAGTGGAGTTCCCCAAGAATTGGTATTGGGGCCCTTGCTTTTCCCGATATATATGAATGATCTGGATCTTGGTATGCAGGGGACAGTGTCAAAGTTTGCAGATGACACAAAACTGAGAGAATTGTAAACTGTGAGGAGGACAGTGTAGAACTTCAGAAGGACATTAACACATTGGTGAAGTGGGCAGATAAGTGGCAGATGAAGTTCATTGCGGAGAAGTGTGAGGTGATGCACTTTGGTACAAAGAACATGGAGAGACGGTATAAAGTAAAGGATACTATTCTAAAGGATGTGCAGGATGTACAGGAGTACATAAGTCACTATGGACAAAGGAGCTGAACTGCCCTTGACATCAAGACAGCATTTGACCGAGTGTGGCATCAAGGAGCCCTAGCAAAACTGGAGTCAGTGGGAATCGGGGAAAACTCTCTGCTGGTTGGCGTCATATCTAGCACAAAGGAAAAGATGGCTGTGGTTGTTGGAGGTCAGTTATCTCAGCCTCAGGACATCACTGCAGGAGTTCTTCAGGGTAGTGACCTAGGCCCAACCATCTTCAGCTGCTTCATCAATGACCTTCCTCCCATCGTAAGGTCAGAAGTGGGGGTGTTCGCTGATGATTGCACAATGTTCAGCACCATTCACGACGACTCAGATACAGAAGCAGTCCCTGTCCAAATGCAACAAGACCTGGACAACATCCAGACTTGGGCTGACAAGTGGCAAGTAACATTTGCACCAGGCAATGACCATCTCCAACAAGTGAGAATCCAATCATCGCCCCTTGAAGTTCAATGGCATTACCATTACTGAATCCCCCACTATCAACATCCTGGGGCTTACCATTGACCAGAAACTGGCCTAGTCATATAAATACTGTGGCTACAAGAGCAAGTCAGAGGCCAGGAATCGTGTGACGAGTAATTCACCTCCTGACTCCCCCAAGATTGTCCACCATCTACAAGGCACAAGTCAGGAGTGTGATGGAATACTCTCCACTTAACTACATAAGTGCAGCTCCCACAACACTGAAGAAGCTGGACACTGTCCAGGACAAATCAGCCTGCTTGATTGGCACCACATCCACAAACATTCACTCCCTCCACCACCAACGCACAGCAGCAGCAGTGTGTACCATCTACAAGATGCGCTGCAGGAATTCACCAAGGCTTTTTAGACAGCACTTCCCAAACCTGCGATCACTACCACCTAGAAGGACAAGGGCAGCAGATAGGTGAGAACACCACCACCTGGAGGTTCCCCTCCAAGTAACTTACCATCCTGACTTGCAAATATATCACTGTTCCTTCACTGTCGCTGGGTCAAAACCCTGGAAACCCTTCCCTAACAGCACTGCGGGTGTACCTACACCACATGGACTGCAGTGGTTAGGAAGGCAGCTCACCACCACCTTCTCAAGGCAACTGGGGATGGGCAATAAATGCTGGCCCAGCCAGTGAAGCCCACATCCTGTGAATGAATAAACAAAAAAGTGACAGGACAGGTAGAGAGCTGTTTCTAAAGCATATAGTATTCTGGGCTTCATTAACAGGAGCATAAAGTACAAGAGCAGAGAAGTTATGAAGAACTTATATAGGGTACTGAATATGAATATGAACAACTAAGCATGAATACTTAGATGAACACTGGTTAGACCTGAGCTGGAATATTGTGTACAGTTCTGGGCACCACACCATAGGAAGGATGTGAACCCATTGCAAAAAGTGCAGAAGAGGTTTATGAGAGTGGTTCCAGACATCAGTTATGAGGAAAGATTGGAGAAGTTGGGACTGTTTTCCTTGGAGAGGAGAAGGCTAAGAGAAGACTTGGAAGTTTTCAAAATCATGTGGGGCATGGACAGAGTAGATAGGGAGAAACTGTTCCCACTCGTAAATGGATCGCGAACCAGAGGGCACAGTTTTGAAGTGTTTTGCAAAAGGAGCAAATGCAAGGTGAGAAAAAACTTTTTCACACAGTGAGTAGTTAGGGTTTGGAATGCACTGCCTGGCAGTGTGGTGGAGGCAGGTTCAACTGAGGTATTCAAGAGGGCATTGGAAGATTGTTTCTATTTAAATAATGTGCAGGGTTATGGGGGAAAGGCAGGGGATTGGCACTAAGTTAAAATGCTCAGACAGCTGGTGCAGACACGATGGGCTGAATGGCCGCTGACACTGTAACAATTCTGTGACTCTGATTTGAACAGGAATAATGAAGAGGTGAGGTTTGGATGGGGGATGAGAATGCATTTAAGGACCTTGAGAAGGAATGGGGAATGTTAATAGGTCAATAGGATGGAGAGGTGAGGCTGTTTTAAAGAGGGGGTGATAACAGCAGCTTTTGAGATGAGTGTAGCAATGTTTGAGGAGTTGGGGCTGTTGATATTGGCCAGTCGTAGACCAAAGAAATGTAGTTATGTAGTAAGGAGTTGGATTGAAGGTTGTGAAAGTACAAGTCAAGTAGTGGAGATGCATTTCATGGTGGTGAATTTGATGTGGGGGAAGGGTCTTTCTTTGACTTAAATTTTAAGACTAGGAGAATATGATTACGACGAAGAATTTTTAGATTTGGTTGAGCAGCAAGAGTGTTTGGACAGAAACTAAACCTAGCAGTATCTGACTGAAGTTGTGTAAGTTTTTCCAACCAGTACCTGACTGACTGACCCCAGTGGATGTACAACATCTGGTCCTGTACAATCTATTTCTAACTTAGAGAGTACACAGTGATAATGAATCATTTTGTCTTCGTTAAATTTTTTAATATTCTCTAATCTGCTGCTTGCAATGTCCATAACATTGTAAGTTAGGTTCTGTGAGGTAAGGGCAGGGTGGGGTGGGGTGGGAGAAGGTTATTGGGTGTTAGAATTGTCATTTTTTTTTTAGTCAAAGGTATAAAAGTATAACTTGATGGAATTTATCTCTAGATATTCGATTTGTTCATTTACATATTGGCATTGAGATATCTTGGAGATTTACAGCATAGACAATGCATTTATCTTCCTTTGAGTGGCTGTTAATCTGATGTGGATGGGTATATTTGTCTAATGCTTATTGTTTCTCTGTGTCTTCAAAGCAAGTTGATGGTACATTTGTGGCTAACATTATACAATCAGTTTATAAGCAGCAGGAACCCTGCACTAAATCAGGTTTTACTGTCTTAGGTGAACCCTTTGTTTCAATGGTTAGTGTAGTTTTGACATTTAAAGGAGGATAGTAAAAGTTGGAATTAATTTAAAAATACTTGGTTTACTCCAGTGCACTTGAGGTCCTGTTTAATCCCTGTCGGTTTATATGTCTTGGACTGATACAGATAAATATATATTATCAAATGGCAGCATGTGATATGTTTCAGTAAGCTGAATACAGTGTAAGGGTTCTCTGTCTGACCCTCTGTTTCACCACATTTATCTAGTTATTGAGTAGGTCAAAGTGCACTCCGGGTCGTAGAGATCCACTTATTGGGTGATCACTGATGCTGAATCCGAGACCAATATCTGCCTAATGTGCTTATAGTACTCCAGTGGGCATCCTTAAATGATAAGTAATTAGAGGCATTCCTTTCCTGAATTGTCCTGTGTCCAAAGGGAAGTGTGCTAGGTAATGCTTTGGATCAAAGCTTATCTTTGTGTTCTGAGTGTTTTTTTTTTGGTAATTCAGAATGGGCAGATGATTAATTAATGGGAGAACTTCAAAACAACTGTCCAGTTAAAAATAAGTCACTGATATCTCCAAGAATTCAAAGTGAGCTTTTTAGACTGTTTGATTTCAGCTGAAAGGCACTCTATGGATTTGTTATCATTTCAGCCTTTTAAAATTGCAATGCGGTGTAATTTTAACATCAGCTTGGAAGTTCCTTTCCTATCCAATCTGGAGTAAATGTATTTACTTGTTTTTGGCTCACTCCTGTTCTGAATAATTCAATCTGCAGGTGCAGTCATTCTGGGGAAAAGCCAGAAGAAGCAGAAACCATTGGTCTCTTGAGCTGTCACCATTCAGCCGTTTGGATGCAGTCAGACTGACCACACCATCATTGTAATCCAAAATTGGAATACCCCTCTTTCCCCCTCCCCCACATCCACTTTCTCTAGACATGTTTGCTGAAGTGAAGGTGAGGCTTTTGATTTGGCAGTTTTCTGCTCTTTCTCCGTTGCTCGAGGTGTTCACTTCTTGCTGGTATACTGATCCATAGATGCTGATTGCCCTCGGTTATCTCGCCCACACAACAGTTACTCACTCTGGTGAACCCTTGCAGTGAATGTCTGCAAGCTATTGCAGGACTGCTATGCGAGGGAAGAGGTGCTTCACTGCTAAAGATGATATGGTTAAGGCTCCTATCCACCTTTATAGCAGGGTGGGGTTGTGCCCTCCCAAATCTGGGGACTGCAGAAAATGTTGTGCCTCTGTCATTGTGCTGGCTGAGATTCCAGCCCCGCTGCATGTTTAGAGATAAATTATTGTGAATCTATTTAAATTGACTTTTGGCTGAAATCAGGAGCTCAGTGTGTTGGAGTTGTTGGATTGAACTGGCTTGCTCTCTCTTTGTGACAGCACAGCCACTTCATTGCATTAATCACTGAACAGAAGCTGTGTTACACATTCAGACTTTGAACCCAATTGGGTGTGAAATGGTGGAAATATGGAGGAGGCAGCATTAAGAAAAGCTCTGCAATAAAAGAACATCCATGCCTGTGATGGTAGAAAACTGATTTTAATTCACTGCTGTGAGACAGTGTCACTCCTGCCTAGACTGCGCATGAATTACTTACGCTTCAGTGTTTCACAACCTGATATCACGGGTACAGTGTCCTACATAGATCACACTCCAAAGCAGCTGTTCTTCAGCATCTGTTAGCTGGATATGTGGAGGAGTTTTGCTGCTTCATGTTTGCCAACCTGAAAGTAACAGACTCTCAAAAGGTGGTTATTCTGAACTGCAGTATGAAATCTGCCTGTGAGTGAATTAACAAGCCTATTGCTTAGTCCCTGAAATGAGGAAACTGAAGTTTTATAGGTGTTGATTAAAATGGGGCTGCGGTATCTTTTTCTCTTTTTGTGTATTGCTAGCTGTCGTCATCCCGGTTGGTTTGTAAGAAATTGCAGCCTGATTACTGGAGCTTTATTGAATGTTGCTTTTGGTGCAGTAACGGTGGCATTTCATACAATTCTGTCTTTGACACAGTGCAGCATTTATATTGGTGCTATGGATTTTGGTGAGTTGAGAGGCCACTTTGAGTGTGAACTGGTAGTTTGTTGTGGGGGTGGCAGTGGGGGGAGAGAGACTTGATTGAGTGTGGCAGATTTCTGAAGACCTGTAAAATTGACCTGCATCTTTGAGCTGGTGCTGATTGGACAGCTCCTATGAATTTTCAGCCTTCACTGTACTTGTGGCGTTTTGACTTTGGGTTCGGCCCTGCCAAGCTATCCAAGAAAATGTCATTTCATTTGGAAAATTGGGAGATGGAAATGGACTCCTAGCTTTAGAAGCTGTTTCCTGTGAGGCTAGCATTGCACGAGCAGTTGCATCTGCTTGGGTAGGTTAATGGAGATGCTGGTTTTCATAGGCGAACATGGTGCTGTGATCGTACTTCCACCTAATTGAAGTTAAACAGGATGAATGCAAGCGAAAGCACTGGCTTCATTGCTTTGGCACTGAAATTGTTCCTACTTCTCCATGGGCCCAGCTTACTCTGCTGTGATTCTGAATATGTCGTTTGACTGTCCAGACAGTGGCAAATGTTTGGATAGTTCCTTCACTTGTCACCACAATTTCCTGCAGTAAGAGTGTCACTAAACTAGATGTTGAACTGAGAGAACCATACTGAACAAGGTCAGAGTAGACAGTGATGCGTATGAATGCTGGCGGGAAGTTACTGAGTCTATAAATAGTTATATTCACAAAGCAAGGAGCACTGACGAGCAAGCTCAGTACTTTGTGGGATTTGTTTGAACTTGCGATTTCCATTCGAGTGTGAATGTATTTCTCAGGGGGTGTGTGTGTGTGTGTCTGTGTGTGTGTGTCTGTGTGTGTGTGTCTGTGTGTGTGTGTCTGTGTGTGTGTGTCTGTCTATCTGTCTGTGTGTGTGTGCATCTGTCTGTGTGTGTGTGCATCTGTCTGTGTGTCTGCCTGTCTGTGTGTGTGTGTGTGTGTGTGTGTCTGTGTGTGTGTGTCTGTGTGTGTGTCTGTGTGTGTGTCTGTGTGTGTGTGTCTGTGTGTGTGTGCATCTGTCTGTCTGTGTGTGTGTCTGTGTGTGTGTGCATCTGTCTGTCTGTGTGTGTGTCTGTGTGTGTGTGTGTGTGTGTGTGCATCTGTCTGTGTGTGCATCTGTCTGTGTGCATCTGTCTGTGTGTGTGTGTCTGTGTGTGTGCCTGACTGTGTGTGTGTGTCTGTGTGTGTGCCTGACTGTGTGTGTGTCTGTGTGTGTGTGTGTGTGTGTCTGTCTGTCTGTCTGTGAGTACAATCCTACATAGATCACAGGCCCAAATGCCTGAACACATTGAAACTTGCAGATTCGAATGTGCTCATCGGCAGTAAAGAAGCTCAGATACAAAAAAACACTCAAACTAGATATATCTGGTGTTGCTGTTTTATTCCTGTAGTGCTTTGTGTGTAATTTCAACAACTTCATTATCCAAGTACCCATTAAGTCTTGGGAATGAGGTGATCCTCGTTGATGGTAGAGGCAGCACCTCAGTGCAAAAGACAAGGCTGGAGAATTTAGAAAAATCTTCAGCTGGAACTGCCAAGTGGATAATCCATTTCAGCCTCCTCCCGAGGTCCCCTATATTACCGATGCCAGTCTTCAGACAATTTGATTCATTCCACATGATATCAAAAATGGCTGAGGGCACTGGATACAGCAAAGACTCTGGGCCCTGACAGCATCCTGGCTGCAGTACTGAAAACCTGTGCCCCAGAACTAACCATGCCTTTAATCAAGCTGTTTCAGTATAGCTACAACACTGGCATCTACCCAACAATGTGAAAACTTGATCGAGTCCCTGGAGAAATATTTGACAAAGGGGCATGACTGATATCCTGGGATATGCTATTTCCCAGACACTGGGGATAGATCAGTGAACATTTCCATGTTCTCTAGCTCATCTTCTCAGCTTACTCTGATATTCAGGGTTTATTTTATCTGTGCAGTTTTTAAGTTTTATAGATTTGGGGAAAGGTTTCCCTCTGCCCTGGCCCACACCCCACCTCATCCTTCCAGAGCTCAAGTTTACCCAATCTCTTAGCTCACCCTATTAGCATTTCAGGACTTGTCTTGCTTTTCTGAGTATAGTTTCTAGTGGCTGTTTTTCAACTGCGGAGCACTCTTACTAGGCCGCAACCAGTCTATGTGGGGTCTGCCCAGTGGCACAGTTAGCGCATTGGCTTCCTCATCTATATTTATAGATGGATAAATATAGAATGATGCATGTTTTATATATTGTCTGTAGAGGCTCATTCCAAGCGCAACACAGTTAGTCCCACTCTCACCATACCTCTGCAATTCTTGCTCCTTCAAGCATTTATTCAAATTGCTTTGGAAGGCTATTATTGAATTTGTATTTACCATCCTTTCAGGCACATTGACATTGTACGTTAAAGTGATGCCTGTAGTACTTCAAGGTCTGTCTGTGTTAATCCAGTTTGTTACTTATATTATTGACTTCTCAACTATCCATTTATCAATATCTGCTGATTTGAAATTGTCAGACTGCTTGTCCAACATTGAGTGCAGAAATTTCCTCGAGATGTTGGGTTAGAATTAGACTCAAGTCATTGTCTCCAGGTCCTCAGCACCAGCTCAGTTCACTCTCCACTGATTCCTTTCCTCTCCCTAGCAACTGACTGAGGCGAAACCAGATTATTTGCAATTGGTGTCATTTTTGACCCCGAGATGAACTTCCGACCGCACATCCACATTGTCACTAAAACTGCCTGATTCCACCTCTGTAGGGTTGTGCGATTCTGTCTCACCTCAGCTCATTTGCTGCTGAAACTTCATTCATGCTATTGTTATACCGCTAGACTTGAATGTTCCTAATGCATTCCTGGTCAACCTCTTACTTTTACCTTTGGAAACGAGGTTATCCAAAACTCTGCTGCCCTTGTCCTAGCTTGCACTAAGTCCCATTCAGCCACCACCTCTGTGCTTGCTGCCCTATATTGGTTCCCAGTTAAGCATTGACTCAATTTTCCATCCTTGTTTTCAGATCCCTGCATGGCTTCACCGCCCACCACCCCTGTCTAATCCCCTCCAGCCTATAACCTGAGATATCAGCGATCTCCTAGCCCTGACATCTTGAGCAGCCCCCATATTAATTGCTCCATGCCTTCAGTTGTGGAATTGCTTAACTCTGGAATTCCCTCCTGAATTCTCTTTGCCTCCACCCGTCTTTCCTACTCTTAAGATGCTGTCTAAAACCTATCTCTTTGACCAAGCTTTTGAGCATCTGCTGTAAGATTGTTGTGGCTCAGTGTCAAATTTTCTTTGATGACACTTCTTTGAAGTGGCTTGAAATGTTTTTGTGTTAAAAATACGATATAAATGGTGTTGCCATGTGCCTTCCCAGTTCCATAACTGATCTAATTCACTTGTATCTTTCATCAATTACCTCACTATCTAAATTGCTTTATTCTTTATTAATTTTTGTGGCAACAGCAAATTCTGACCAGCTTCTTATTTGTTTTAGTTTCTAGGCCAGTTCTGCAGGTTAAAAACAATAGGAATGGAAGCACAAAATCCCATGGCACTCTCCTGCCTTCCTCTTCCTGTTTGATCTATTAACTCATAATTGCTCTGTTCCTTATTTCAACTAGTTTCGTATCCAGTTACAGAGGCTAGGGAGATTTCCCAAGCAGGATGTTCCCCTTCCAGGTCCCCACTGACTGTTTCTGGGTTGTCCCAAGTATCCCCCCAGCTTGTCCCTCTGAATAAAGGGCTTCATTTTACTTGTAACTGACCTATTGTTGCCTGGATTAGTGTTGCAGGTCTTGTTCAATACGGGTGTATTTTGACTATTTCTGACCCTGCCACCCTCACCCCAGAGCTAACTGAATCTTCCATTAGAGTTGCTGGTTTTGTCCCTGGTTGTCGTCTCCTCAAGGCACATGCTGTTCACCCTTTGATCTGTATCTGTTGATCCATATCCAAGTTAACCGTAAGCCGGCCCCACCCCAATTATTAGGGGGTCACGGACTATGAAACCCTTTAGGATGCTCTGTATGCTACAGAAATTGGTGAGTTGCTTTTATCCTTTACAGTTGACACCTGTAAGAAATATTCATATAACCTGGAGATATTTTGCTGTCTTTACTACACTGTTGTGCTCACTCTTGCGGATCGTTCCTCCCCCAGATTTGGCCATCTTGATTTTTTTTTTAAACTGACAGTATTTCTTCCTTAAGTTGTGCCTCTGAAGTACTCCTTCCAAAATGCTCAGCTTGAAATTGTTGCTGTAATAGTGTACAAACACTTAATATACAGGAATTTGATAATGACACTATTCCTATGATGTTAGGAACATAGGAACAAGATGTTATGATTCCCGTAGAGATTAATAAATTTTTTTAAAAAGGAATCCCCTTCACGTCAATGGAAAGAAAACCACTGGACAAGATTTCACCTTTTAAAGCTTTTACTGTAACAAGCCAACTAAAATCAACATAATTCAAACAAATTAGCAAGTGAAGGATATTTAAAAATTAAGTAAATTTCACTTCAAATAGCTGATATCACAAAAATACGCTTCACTGAGTTACAAGCACTTGTGTTACTTTGCACGTAAATGTGGTACCATGTGCAATCTTAGTCTTTACAACTGTGCCTTCATTATATAAGATCTGTCAGTTCCCACACAATCATTTCAGCTTTTGTGTTGCATTCATCCACAGCTGTATTCTATCAGAAGTCACCAGAAATGGCTAACACCGACAAGGTGCTCAACTATAAAGCCCCTCTCATTTGGGTCACAACAGTCTTAATGGCACAGGACCCCAAGAGACCCCCTTATCCGACCCTTTTAAACAGTCTAGTGGGCTCGAGCAACTTCAAAACGGCAGCAATGGGTCTGTCCAATCCACAATTCCTTGCTCTTCCTATCTTCAGTTCTTTTGTTCCTATATGTAACACACAGTAGTAACACAGCCTCTGCTCTATTATCAGAGAATTGCTTCCGCACAAAGATCTGTTCTGAACTGCCAAACAGAAAACTGACTGAATTGGAGAGGCACTTGCTTGTTTCGCCCCTCAAATTCTGGGTGTGTTCTGAGGTGCCAAACCAAAACACAAGCTCCAATTAGCTTTTTATTTATCCTTTGCTTTTTAGCTTTTCAATTCCATGGCAACCTTGGGTCAAATGGGCATTTCTTGGAACCTAATTATCATAATCAGGAAAACATTTTGCCTTGTTTTTCAGTATACTCCCCATTTCACCTTGGTCTTTAAGGGAATTTGGCACAAAAAGAAAATACAGTCATCACATAGAGGAAAGCCACTCAGCCTCTCAAACCATTCAGTTATGCTTTGGCTACCTTTATCTCAAAAGACAGGACTACAATAATAGTTATTTCCAAGCTCTCTTTCATTAATGACCTAGTTCATGTGCACTCTCAAACCTCACATTATTCCTGAAGTGCAGTGCCCAGAATTGGGCACATTACTCCAGTTGAGACCAAGCAGGTGTTTTATGAAGGTTCATTATAACTTTGCGTTTGTACCCTGTGCCTTACAGAGAACCTAGAATTGATCATCTGGCTATTATCATTTCAGTTTGTGAAATTCTGCTTGGTGCAGATTGACTGCGATGGCTGTGTTTACCTACAGTACAACAGTGACCACATCAAACGTATTTCATTAGCATTTGAGGTGACATGAAGACATGAGAGGCTTTCTGTAAATGAAAGTTCATTATTTCTACTTCGTATTTTAATTGTTATAAATTAAGCAGTGAAATAATATAAACTAATGAACTCACGTGAATTGTCAACATGTAAATTGATCAAATTGTTGAACAATCAACCACTTATGCAAACATGACTCAGGAAGAGAAACCGTGTATATGGTGAGAAAAGCAATGTTATTACATGAATCACATACTTGTATTTGTTGAACCTGTTTTCTGCTATTAACTGGGTCATATGCTTTCCACAAGGTTTAAAATCAATAGTGAGTTTGGCGGTTCCCACCTAAAACTGTTTCCTTTCAAGCCAAAGCTGCCTCAGTTGTTTCATTCCACTCAGCTGTCTCCTAGGTTTCAGCGCATCAACACTGAGTGTATTGATTTGTCTTTGCCTGGGAATATATTCAGTTGAAGGGCTTAAATATTGATGGAGCTGAGCTTTGTTCTTGTGATTTAAAAAAAAATGTTATCAGATTCCCTCACTGAGCTTAGAATGTTTTGAATGTCTGCTCGCCTTTCATTAATAGATAGTGGATCACAGAATCTTCACTCTGTTAGCGTAGTATCCACAAAGATATGAGATGTCCCTTGTCGAAAACATCTGAAAACACAATGTCAGGTCACTGAAGACTGGGACTCGTCATCACATTTCTAAACTCAGCATGTCACCCAGGAGGAATTATTTCAAAGCACTGAGATTGTTCAGTAGTGTAGATGAGGTGAATGACTGGACCAGATCTTTTGGGCCTTGATTTACTGGGCACAGGGGAGAGGAGTTATGGAGGGAACCAGAGGTCTGACTGTCCTAAATGCAAAAACAAAAGGGCTTTCCTTGTGAGGAAGCGGCTAGATTGATGAGCTTGCCTGTGTCTTGGGAGGGGAAGCTTTCAGAAAAGGGCGCAGCCCAGGATCAGTTTTTTTGGAGGGGTGATGGGGTGCGGGGAGAAGATGCATGGTAGAAGGGGGATGAGGTGTTTATGGGGGAAGGGGATGTTCAGGGATTGGAGGTGAATTTGAGATTGAGGTGAAAGTTGGAGTTGCTGAGGGCCAGCAACCATTGGGTTTTGGGTAATGGGGTGGGGGGGGGGGTTGCGTTTCTGGGATGTAGGAAGGAGATTGTTGAATTAGGACTGGAGGGGGTGGGGGGGAGGTTTGGGTGAGTTTACAGATTTGGTTGCTGAACCTGCAAGAAGCATTCCTGCTCGAAGCATTCCTGCTCTTGGTCTGCAAGCAGTTCCGTAAAGGCACTTACCTTCTGGATTCCAACTTTCTCACCTCCTTTTATCTGCCAGGCTTCCCGAGGCCTGGGACACCCAGCCCTGGGAGCTTGGAAACAGAAACACTGTTCAAATGAAAGCACAAAGCCTCCTCGGAGGATTTAAATGAGTGTACCGCCTCCTGAGAAACAGTTTTGTTGCCTGCCTTTAGTTCACCTTTGCAAAAACTGGATGTGGGCGGGAAGTGGCAGGTTGGGTTTGTGTTTCAGATTTTTAACTTTATAACCTCTCTCCTGACCCAGACCCACCTGTTTTTAGCAGTTGAGGTTTTAGTGGAACCTCTGGCGATGTAGCACTCGGCCTTCAGGCCTGCACTGGATTATCAGCTTAGATGAACTCTTTGTGAAACCTGGTGACTAAAGCCAGAGTACAGCAAACTGAACCAAACTGGCATTTGGCTGGACATCACTGTTGTAGGTGTTGACCTTTTTTAACCCTTTGCTAACTGATATCAAATTGTGATCTTACAGTACATACAGAAATCCAGCTCGAGATTTAAAGAAATGCTGGACTGTATGATGACTGTGCTGATCCCAAACCTAATGGTTGTAGTTTGTGTCATGCTGCTTTGTGTAATGCTTTCTGGACATGGCTTTTAAATATTTATGTCATTATCATTGTGGTAAGTATTGTGTTTACAGCTTAGATATTGTAGAATATGTGCAGGTGGCAGTGAAATATTATTCAGCCTGGCTGGAACTTTCAAATGATATTATTCGATTAACCAAATTGAAAGTGAACAAGGGACCACATTTCAAGGGAGGAAGCTGATATTTATATTTAAAATGATCTTGGACTGAGTTTTGGAACTAGGAAGTTAATTGATCTCTGCACCCAGTTATCAGATTGTTTGCTTGAATTGTAAAGGAAATTTTCAACAAAGATGTGGGCCTCCGAGCAAAGGCTGAGCATCCTGATAGGTAAAGCTAGCAGCGCTGGTCTGGAAGGGGCATTGTTTCTCCATGCGGAGCTAATGCCTTGTTATTTTCCCCATTATTCCTTAATATGGTTTTGAGATGCGTATATTTCATCCTGGGTATACTGTACTGAGTATTGAATGAAGGACCTTGTAAAAATCCCTTCCCTTAACAATGCGTACAATGAGGGAGCCCAGGACTCGAGGTATGGAACTTGCGGCCTTACTAACTGCTGCCTTTCTAACCCTTGCTGATGGAGTGCAGTACGATGGCCTGACAGGTGTCATTTTCAGACTTTGCAGAATAGGTCACTATGACCAAAGGAGCTTCACTGTGCAGCTAATCTTCAAAGTAGGCACAGGTCAGAAAGTCACACAGCAACTTTATTTTAACTCTCCACCTCAGTTTGTGAATGAGCTCCATTTTTGCAGGATGAGGGGCTGTTGGTCTTTCCTGTATTTATCGGTCAGGCACAACATCAGCTTAAAAGAAGAAGAAAAACATGCATTTATATATAGTCCTTTTCACAACCACTGGATGCCTCAAAGTGCTTTACAGCCAATGAAGTACTTGCAAAGTGTAGTCACTGCTATATTGTTGGAAACTTCCTTTCGAGTAAACTTGACAGCTAAAGAATGGAAACAATTTTCCAAATTTGGCTGGAAAAATATCAGTGAGTTCCTGTCCATACCATTATTATTGTGCAATTCGGTTGAGGGGCTGAAGAGAGAAGTCTTGAGTTCAATCTCTATAATTTACTAATAGATTTAAGCTGCTGTGCCATTTTGCCTCCTGCAAACTGCATCTTGCCCTTGGTCCCCCTGTTATCTTTAAGAACTTGCTAAATTGGCATGTTGGTTGCCCACTAAACTCACCGCCAAAAGTTAGGGCTCAGAGTGTAAGTACCCTTTTAACGACCTGATGATTGTTAATGCAATTCACACCCCAGACCTGAAAGGCAGCATTTTAAATTGCTGAGTCTCATTCCTGCATGTAACAAAGTCTAGTAGAGCACAGGGTGAGTTCATTCAGCACATTAATTCTAAACTGGCTTTTTCAAAGAAGCAATCAATCCAGTGAGGCCCACTCACCTCTTTATCTATATCCCTGCATCTGCCTTGGCCCCTTTTGCTTGTAGATGAGGGTGATGATGCCTTTCCTCATGGATTCTGACATGCTGCCAGCCAGGAGCATACTCTCGTACACTTCTAGCAGGTCTGGGCTGATCCAGTCTCACAGAGCCGAATACAACTCCGCCGGCAAGCTGTCGCTTCCGGGAGTTTTACTCTTCTCGAAGAACTCAAGGGCCTTAGTCAGTTCATCAGGAGTTAGCGGTTTGCTCAGGCTCTCCTTCGTTCTGTCATCTAAAACCTCCGTGATAGAGGACAGGAAGGACTGGGAGGCTGTGCTGTCAGTGGGCTTCACGTCATACAATCCGGCATAAAAGAATTTGCTGATCCTCAAAACGTCGGACGGCGATGACTTTACTGAGCCGTCTTCTTCCTTCAGGCTGCTGATCACAGAGCTCTCTCTGTGTACCTTTTGGAAGAAGAAATGTGAGCACGCCTCATTCTGCTCCATGGAGCGGACTCTGGACCGGAAGATGATCTTGGAGGCCTCCGAGGCAAAGAGCGAGGCTTGCTGGCTCTTCACCTTTTGGAGTTCCTCCTTGACATCGACCCCCATCGACTGCAGCCGGAACAGATTCTGCATGTTTTTCTGAAGTCAGGACATTTCCCTCTGTTCCTTTCCAGCTTTCTGGGTGCCTTTGAGGATGAAAAACCTCTTGATGTTTCCCTTGATCACTTCCCACCAGTGTGTCAGGGACTCAAAGAGGAGTTTCACAGTTCTCCAACCTTTGTAATCCCTCTTGAGTTCCTCAATGTTCTCTGGGGTCAGCAGTTGCACGTGTAGCTTCCATGCCCCCCTGCCCACCCTCAGGTCTTCCTCTAAGTGGCCCTCAGCCAGTAGGAGGCAGTGGTCAGAGAAGAACACCGGCTTGACATCGGTGGATCTGACTGCGAACACACAGGACACAAACAGGAAGCCTAGCCTGGAAAGGATGGACTTGTCTGGCTGCGACCAGGTGTATCTATTATATCCACACTGCTATTGTCAACATTATCACCTGAGCTTCAATTTTGCCAGAAGTCCAATATGTAGCATTTTATCAAACACCTTTTGAAAATGCTGAAGTCGTTCTGAAATTTATTTTTCCCTTTTGGTCCATTTTACACTCTCTATGCATCAGTCTTTCATTTCCCCTTTGACTTTCATTTTTCATTCCTTTTCCTGATTTGATTCTCATTCAGTCTCTTTTCTGTTCCCCTGTTACCTAATCTTTAAATCTCACTGCTTAAGGAAATAGCCTATTAGTCTGCTTGTTCCCTGAGATCCCAGGTGCCCCATTGCCCTCACACTTCCAGTGACTTAGCTTCAAGCTGACAGGAATCTTTACTGACACACACTGCGAGATGTCCTACAACACCCTGCCCCCGCTGTTGCTGATACTTTATTTCTCTTTCGCTGAGAGTATATATAGTCACTTGGCAGTACAGACCTTGAGTATTGCTGAAAAAGATGTGCTGTTGAAGCTTTTTGTCCTGCACTCATCAGGACAGGTTTGCTAGAATACCAAATCTCACAGGAACAACAACGTAATGGAACATGAGAAGAGAGTGCTGATTGTTTAGCAAGAGGACTGAGTGAGGGAGGATTTGTTATGGAGAATGCACCAGAGATCAGTTAACTGCTAAGCTTTTGTTTAAATTCAAACCAGGCAGATCGACACTGGTCAAGGCATTGCCATGGGGAATGAACAAGGGAATGGCTGTCCCTCAAGCTTTCCTTTAGGTTAAAAAGGCGCAATACGTGACCATGCTCGTTCTGTTTGCAAAGGACAAGGCCTTTTGTGTGAATATGTAGCTTGCAGCATATATAAGTGAGCCAAACGGCTCAAAAATATTGTGCTGTAAATGGATGAGACCAAAATAGCATGGATACTGATAGGACTAGCTTCATCGAAGGCTCTGAATAAACATGGCGCAACGTGATTAGCAACAATCAAATGTTGTTTTCTTTTAAATAACTGGATAATTATTTACCCTAACTACCTGTGCAATTTCTTCCCACCATACTCTGCAGTTATGTAACCAGGTAGTCAAACATGTTGCATATGTGTGTAGCACAAGCACAGCAGATTGTTTCCCTTGCCTAAAACTTGCTGGTGGGGGATGTGGGTGTGTATACAATCCTGTCCAACCGCTGCTTGGGAGGGGTGTGTACACCACTTTCCCTATCCCTGCCGGCGAGGGAGTTGGACCAGGTTTGAGCCAATGATCCCATGGGACTATTTTGAAGATGACAAGGGAAGTTCTTCCCTAACTATTAATTATCCTTCAGGCGACATCACTGGAACAGTTTACCTGTTGCTGTCTGCAAATTAGCTGCTGTGTTTCCTGCACCATAACAGTGACCGCACTTTAAAACACTTTATTGGCTGCAAAGCACTTTGAGAGTTCTGCTGGTCCTGGATAGTGCTGTCTTTTCATGGCACTGAATCCTGCAGCTGGTTTTGACCTGCAACCCGCTCCCTAGTTATTCCTCTCTGTGCATAGTGCATCACATTCTTTCAGAACAGACCAAAGGGCTATTCTTCTAGTTCTAGTCTTCACGCTAAGATTAATATGATGTGCCACCAAAGAACATTCCACTTAACGTGGGGACGAACCAAATACACCAGAAAAGGCAGGGGGTGCTAAACCCAGCCTTGCATCTTACACTGACCTCTGTCCTGTGGATTGTCCAGGCTTTGTGATGCAGTATGAACCTGTGACCAGTGCAGTCATCCATGCAGCCGTGCTTTCAGTGTACAGACTATTGCCTCCTGACCTGACTTGTACAAAAATGGAGAGTGGATGTTTAATTTGTGTGAAGGACCTGCCTTGGGAGCAGCTTGCAGTTTTCAGATCTGCTGGCAACTTCTTTTCTTCCTACATGATGAGCTTTAAACCCCGTCAGAAATAAATTAAGGTATGTTTTCTACGACATGAATTTCTTGGAAAGGTGCAGTTAACCGTCAAAGGCTCTATTCCCAATCAGCTACTTTGCCTGAATGCCCCCTCTTTTAAATACTCCAAATGAATGGGCGTTTTCTTAGTACCTGCTCTTCCTTTCTCTCTGCTCCTGAATCACAGCTCCACTGGTCAAAGTATTGGTTTAAAGTGATTGATGCAGCTACCAGGACGTGAATTAAAGAACCAATGTCAGTCATTCACCCTTCTCCCCCCCCACCGCCCCCCCGCAAGCCTATTCCACTGTTAAGTTAGATCATTCCTGCTCTGTACGTAATCTCCATGTACCTGCCCCTGATACTCTGACCTAATACACCTCTAACGATGGCTGTCTTCAAAATTTCACTTGAACCCCAGAATCCCCAGCCTTTTGGGGAGAGGGTTCCAGATTTCCACCGACATTTATGGGGGAAGGAAGTGCTTCCTGATTTCACTCCTGACTGCTATAATTTTAATGTTGTTCCTCCTTGTTCTGGACTCCCTCACCAGAGGAAATAATTTCACCATTCTGCCCTATCGAATGTTTTTATCATTTGAAATGTCTCGGTTAGATTGCCCCAAGGTCATACAACCTGTTCTCTTAATTTAACCCATTAAGCCCCTATGCCATTGTACTGAATCTGTGCTGCGTCCCTTCCTGAAGTATGTTGCTAACAGAATGCGGATTCCCAATGGGGCTTCAATCACAACTCAATCCACCACTTTATATTACAACCCTCTCGAGAAAGAGGCCAATACTCCATTGGCCATTTTGATTGCTTTTTGTTCTCATGCTGTAGTTTTTAGTGACATGTATTCATGAACGCCAAAATCCCTTTGCTTGTACACAGTTCCTGTTCTCAAGTCATTAAAAAACAATCCAGTTTTAGTCTCTACCATCCACAGATACTGCCTTATATAGGAATGGCTTCTCTAATCAGGTTCCATGTTTTGGAACAATTATTGCATCGTCCCTTTGATGGTGTTTCTGTGGCCAGGAACTCTGGCTGTGTGGCTCTGGCTCTCGCTATAAGTCTTATCTTTTGCCATAGCGGCACAATACATTGCACTCTTGCCTTGTGCCAGCTCAACATGCAATTTGCGATGTAACGGTTTAGGCCCATTTGCTAAACTTGCTGTAATTCTGTTGTCAGCTGGCTGACCTTTTTTCCTGGGTGTAGCCTTCCAGCAAATGGAGTCAGGGCTGGAAATAGGACCAAGTGTAATCTGGGCAAAAAAAACTTGGACTGGAAGTAACAAAAATACATCACTTAACCAGCAATGGAATGGGTAGTGTGCGCCTTGTTGATACAAATAGACTAGGCCACATCAATATTGCAAGAATGCCTGAAGGCAATGGCTGTACTACTTGTGCAATGAAAGTACTGAAAAATGTTCAGCACTTTATTCGATGAAAGCTGCAAGCTTCAGTGCATTAATATTTAAAATTGGTTCACTTTGCACTTGTTATGAAAGACTTCAAAATAGTTCACCCCCACATGGCTATTTTCAAATCCACGTGTGCTGGCACCCAGCAGTAATAGTAACTGCACCAATTCAGGGGACTCTTTTGCAGTCATGGATAAGGGAAAATGAGGCACAAGTTGCCGGCTTTAAATGGTGGCCAGTGCTCCGTGATCACACTCCTGCCTGTGTGAGTGAGTCAGAAAGCTGTGCTTTTAAACCCCACTCTAGGACTTGAGCATATAATCCAGGATGACCCTTTGGGGCAGTACTGAGGGAGTGCTGCACAGGCAGAGGTGCTGTCTTTCAGATGAGATGTTAAACTGAGGCTCTACCCTCTCAGATGGACGTAAAAGAACCCATGGCAGTATTCAAAGAAGAACAGGTGTCAGGAGCCAATATTTATACCGCATCCGAGGCAAAGCCGATGACCTGACCATTAACTGCTGTTTGAGAGACCTTGCCATGTACAAATTGGCTACTGCCTTCCCTGCGTTATAACATTGACTACAGTTCACAAATAGTTTCAATGGATGTAAAACACTTGATTGTCCTGAGGTTGTGCAAGGCATTATATAAATGTAGGTCTTCTTTATTTACTTGCCTGGTCTAGTTCAGGAAAGAAATCTGTTAACTTGATTAATTTTGGTGTGGAGTGCATCTCTTTTACTTTGGTGTAAACTGGCTGAACCTAGTATATACTAGAGATTAATTTGATGGTTGTCAATGTTAAGCTCTCTATTCTCCATCTCTCCTAGATAATATAAAGTTTGCTGGCAAACAGTGCTTTACCTTCTGATGGATGAAGACCCTAACACTGCAAAGCCTTGTCCCCATGGCGAGCCCTGCAGTCAGTCCTGATTCTTCCTCCTCTGATAACCTCAGTCCAGATGAGCTGGAACTACTGGCGAAGTTGGAGGAGCAAAACAGGTGAGGGTTGTTTGTAGGAGAACACAAGGTGGGGTGACATTATAGCATGGGACCTTCCAATGCTGCAGTTTAAACAGAGCTGTGTTTTCTGAATTAGGACTAAGCTGGGCTCACTATTTGGGTCAAGTCTGTGGCTTGAATCTTTATTTCTTCTAAACCCGTTCTTGATTAAAAAGCATGGAATAAAAGGGCAGTTTGGTCACTCCGGTGAATCTGAGGATTGTTTCTTTGTTACGGTAGGTGCTTTGCTATCCCCTGCGGTAGCCCTATTAACTTGTGTGCTGAAAGATTTTCTTTATCAGAATGATATGCGAGCTATGATTGCAGTATCTTTCCTGTTCATAATTTTTGGTGCATTTCCTTCGAGGTTTATTATACCAGTGAGGGTAACCTGCAGTAACGGCATCCGCTGTCTCCATTCTGTGATTTGTGTCGTGATTCTGCTCGCTGATTATTTTCTAGCGGTGAAGTACAATTTGCAACATTTAATGTTGCTTTGCAGTCATAAAATGCCAAGGACTTTATTTTGGCATTTTGTTTTGCAATTCTTAGTGTGAAAGTCTGGTATTATCCTAAATTAAATTATTTTCCATAAGACAGTCAGGAAAAGAATCCTCCAGAGCTCGGTACAGTGTGTGTCTTGGAGATGCACTGTACACTGTTGTGCAACAGGAACATACGAGCACACGGATTAGGAGCAGGAGTCGGCCATTCGACCCCTCAAGCCTGCTCTGCCATTCAACAAGATCATGGCTGATCTGATTGTGGCCTCAACTCTACACTACACCTACCTCCCGATAGCCTTAGTTACTGACTAGCAAGGGAGTCAATCTACTTCTGCCTTAAAAGTATTCAATGACTGTGCCTCCGCTGCTCTCTGGGAAAGAGTTCCGAAGACTCATGACCCCTTGAAAGAAAAAAAAATTCTTCTCACCTCCATCTTATAAGGGCGACTCCTTATTTTTAAACTGTGTCCCCGACTACTAGTCTCTCCCACAAGGGAAAAAACATCCTTTCAAAATCCACTCTGTCAAATCCTCTCAGAACCTGGTGTTTCAATAAGATCACCTCTTGTTCTTCTGTACTCCAATGGATTCATCCAGCCTGTCCAACTATTCCTCATCAGATAGCCTCCCCCATCCCACTCAGTCGAGTGAGCCTTCTCTTAGCTGCGTCTAATGCATTTATGTCCTTAAATAAGTAAACCAAAACTGTCCACAGTACTCTAGATATGGTCACATGAATGCCCTGTATACCTCTAGCAAAATAATCCACACTTTTATATTTCAATCCCCTTGCAATAAACAACATTCCATTTGCCTTCTTAATCACTTGCTGTACCTGCATGATAACTTATTGTGATTCATGTAGCAGGACACCCAGATCCCCTCTGCGTTGCAGAATTCTGCAATCTCTCTCCATTTAAATAATATGCTGCTTTTACTATCCTTCATGCCAAAGTGGACAAGTTCACATTATCCCGCCTTATACCCCAAAGGAGAGTTTACCTCATAATCATTCTTATGTCATGAACTGAGACATGTTGCTAAGTACCATCTGACCATTGTACACCTCGTTTATTGTTTCACAGTTGTATAGCAAGTGGCCAGTACAGGATATTGACTTCATCGTGGGTGGTTAGATTGGGTTACTGAGTTTGAACAAAACAAAAACAAAGCTTTGTGAATAAAGATGGGAGACGTTGCTGGGAAGGAATCTAGAGTACCTGCTGTAAGTCAGAAGGTCAGGAGGAGGACCTGGCCATGAGCTTTATCATCAATTTAAGCACCAGATGTTTTGGTAGCCTCGATTTATGTGGGATAGATTGGGAAATCTGTGCAGTGTGGCGATGATAGAATCATATAGCATAGATGGAGGCCATTTAGCTCACTGTGCCTACATTGCTGGCTCTTTGAAAGAGCTGTCCAATTAGCTGCACTCCCCTGCTGCTTCTCCACAGTGCTGCCAATCTTCCCTTTGCAATCATTTACCAATTCTGTTTGAAGGTTCCTGTTGAATTTGCTTCCACCATCCTTCCAGGCAGTGCGTTCCAGATCATCATAACCCGTGACATTTAAAAAAAAAAAAAATCCTCTTTGCTCCTCTAATTCTTCAGCTAATTTTCTGAAATCTGTGCCCTCTGGTTGCTGACCCTCCTGTTTGTGGCAGCCGCCTGCTCTAATAAACCCCTTAGTAACTTTGAATGTCTGAGTCTTCCACTCACCACTTCAGCTCTAGTCTTTCGACATGCAGTATCTGAAGTTCCTCATCCCCTGGTACCTTTCCAGTAAACCTGCTCTGTTCCCTCTTTAAAGCCTTGACAAAGTTCCTCAAAGCACAGTGCCCAGAATTTAAACTCCATCCTCCAGCTCGGGATGATTCGGTGATTTATAACAGTTTATCCAACTTGTTTTGCTCTATTGATAAGATCTTTAACAGCCTCACTAACTCATCGTGCGTGAACAGTTGCGTATGTGATTTCCCCCGCGCAGTCTGTTTCTCCCTTTAAAACTATCCTTTAGTTTATATTACGTTTCCTAATTTTTCCTTCCAAAATGCATTGCTATTGGGGAAGGAATTAAAAATCTGACCCTGGGTGCATCATTGTTTTGCATTGCTTCAGACTTGGAGAGCACTGTGCACACACCTTGATAAATTTTATGCAGAGGCTGGTGAAAGCATGGAGCGAACATCCCAGGGAGGCTGATACTGCAAGAAAACCCGAGGAAGATTTGGGTAGATGTTGAGGCAGCAGACCTTGGGAGGTATTATTTAGGACAGTCCATCTAGTGTGTGCAGTGTTCCCCTAATCCTGCCCCTCCCTGGAATTAAAATGCTGCAGTGCCCATCTTTTGACCACTCTCGCGTTTTAGCTGACAGGGGCCCTCTGGTGATAGAAATCCAGTACTGCTTCAGTGTAAAACATACTGTACCTGGGCGGTTTCATTTCTGATCTATTATACGTGAGCCAGTGCGTTGACATATTCCTAAGCCAGATAATATAGACCCAAACGTTATTGGGAGCACCTATAAGCCTCGCCTCTATGGTGAGCCATGAAATAGCTGTTACTGGGTTCGGCTGAAGCTGCGCAAGTCGTCAGAGGATTTTGTTTGGGGTATGTTTGAGTGGGCAAGCAGGTGAGATAGGAGCCGCAGGTTGTTCTGTATTACTGGCATTCACTATTGTGCTTTCCTTAAACTTTTACGCTGACTGCCGATTCCTGTCATTAATGCGACACAACGTTCTCATTGAAGGACTGACCGTTGTGACTGCTGCACCGGTTTCTACTGTGAGGGGAATTACTGAGACGTGGTCTGCATTTTACAAAACGGTAATATCCCATTACGAGTCCAGATACCCTCACTGGAATTGTCTCTCTCGACTTTTGTTAGGTTGCTGGAGGCTGACAGTAAGTCATTACGGTCCGTGAACGGGTCGCGACGGAACAGCAGCGGCTCGCTGGTCTCCAGCTCCTCAGCTTCGAGCAACTTGAGCCACTTGGAGGAAGACACGTGGATTCTGTGGGGCCGGCTGATCAACGAATGGGAGGAAGTGCGCAAAAAGAAAGAGAAACTGCTGCGGGTGAGTGACACGGGGCTGTGGCTTGTTACCTTGCCAATATTATTGATGAAAGGCCTGTGGCAATTCCTGTTCACCAGCCTGCTGCCAAAACCACCATGTAATTTTACCGATTCCAAGATGGTAAAGCAGATAATCAGCCTCCAAATCTTGCTGGTATCAATCTGCCCAAGGGCCTGGCAGTTTTATGAGAGCAGAAAACGCTGGGCCAATATATCAGCCAGCTAAAGGAAGGGAGAAGTAGTTTAAAGTTTGGTGGAGCAAAATGTTACCTCATCCTCATTCAGGAGCTAACTGGCTTGCTTTACATTCCAGATGTTTTCAGTTTCTCATCGTGGCTTTCCAACGTTCATTTTTTTCCTTCAGCCTATCAGACCCCATAAACCATAAAGTTCCCTGTTACTTTGCAGTGGGGCTGAACCCCTGCTCAGCACCCTCCCTTCCAACCTGGTTTCAGTTGATCAACTTGGGAAATTTGAAGAAATTACAAATTTCATTATATTCCATATCATTGCATTAAATGATTATAGAGTTGAAAGACTGTTCATAGAGTACAACAGAACAGAAGGAGACCTTCGGCCCATCAAACCTGCCCTGGCTGTTTGAAGGACCAATGCAGTTTGTGCCACTCCTCCACACCCCTTTTTTCTCCGAGCATTTACCCAATTCTTTTTTGAAGGCTGCTTTGTCCACCGCTGTCAGGCAGAGCTTTCCAAACCCTAGCCACTGGCGTAAAAATATATGTCCTTAAGTTGGTCCTGGTCTTTTGCTATACACCTCAAATCCGTGTCCCTGATTATTCCCGTAGGCCATTGGAGAGACAGCAAATCAAGATAAACAATCTAAGGCCTTTATGATTTTGACCAGTTAATCTCCTCTTGCCTTTCTCTGCTCTAAGGAGAACAGCTGCAGGTTACGGGGAGATGGTGGCATAGAGGTAATGCTACTAATCCAGAGGCTAAAGCTAATCCTGTGGGGGGCAGGGGTTTGAATCCCACCACCAGTGGAATTTAAATTCAATTAATAAAATCTGGAATATAAAGCTAGTCTCAGTAATGATGACCATGAAACTGGAACCATCTTATTCACTCATGCCCCTTAGGGAAGGAAACCTGTCCTTACCTGGTCTGCCATACATGTGACTCCAGACTTGACTCTTAAATGTCTTCTAAATGGCCTAGCAAGCCAATCAGTTCAAGGGAAATCAGGGATGGGTAACAAATGCTGGCCTTGCCAGTGACACCCACATCCCACTAAAGAATAAATTAAAATGCAGCTTCTCCAGCCTAACCATTTAATTGTAATTCCTTATCCCTGGATCCAATCTAGTTAATCTCCTTTATAACCTCTCCAAAGCCTTCCCAAAGTGTGGTGTTCAGAATTGGACTGCTGAACTTTTGTTGAAGGTTTAGCATAACTTTTTTTTATGGGATGTGGCTGTCATTGGCTAGGCCACCATTTATTGCCCATCCCTAACTGCCCTTGAGAAGGTGCTGGTGAGCTGCAGCCTTGAACCGCTGCAGTCCATGTGGTGTAGATACACCCACAGTGCTCTTGGGGAGGGAGTTCCAGGATTTTGACCCAGTGACAATGAAGGAACAGCAATATATTTCCAAGTCAGGATGATGTGTGGCTTGGAGGGGAACTTGCAGGTGGTGGTGTTCCCATCTACCTGCTGCCCTTGTCCTTCTAGGTGGTAACTTCCTGGCTTTTGTACTGTATGCTTCTATTTCCAAAACTCAGGATCCCATGTGCCTTATTAATTGCTTAGTTAACATGTCCTGCTGCCCTTAAAGTTTTGTCCACAAACACCACCCCCACCTCCAAACACCACCCCCCTCACCCTGGCCAGGTGTGCCCCCTCTTAGACTTCATTTCGGATTGAATGTTTCTCCTCAATCTTCCCACCAAGACTTACCACTTCTCACTTTTCTACATTGACTTTCATCCGCCATGGGTTTGCCTGTTCCATCAGCCTGTCTGTGTCATCTTGAAGTTTATTATTGTCTTTTGTTGTTGTTCACTACACTTCCAGGTTTTATGTCAACTACAAACTTTGAAATTAGGCCTTGTACCCCCAAGTACATGTCATTGAGGTATATTAGAAACAGCAACGGCCTTCATGCTGAACATTATACACTTACCCTCCAGTCTGATTCACTACCACTGTTTTCTCCCACAGCTAATTTTGTGTCCAGCTGCTGCTGCTGTCCCTTTTATCCCATGGATTTAATTTGCTAACGAGCCTAATTTGTGACATTTAATAAATTGCCTTTTGGAAGTTCATATTTAAACTGTGAGCTAGAGTCTCATCATCCACTCTGTTACCTCATTAAGAACTTAAATCAAGCTAGTCAAACTTAATTTATCCTTAATTAATCTGTCCTGGCTCCTCTTTATTAATCCATGCTTATCCAAATGGCTGTTAATTTTCTCCTGGATTATTGTTTCTAAAAATCTTCTCCGGCCACTGATATTAAAGTAACTGACCCGTAATTGTCAGGTTTCTCCTCCTTCACCTTTTTGAACAAGTCCTGCTGCCCTCTGGCACCACATTCTAAGGAAGATTCAAAAATTCTGGCCAGCGCCTCTGCAGTTTCTACCCTGGCCTTCCTCTGGAACCTATGATGCATCCTATTTGGGTGAGGTGACTTATTCAATGAGTGCTGCCAGCCATTTTGATGCTTCCCCTTTGTTTCATCTCACCCAATATCCTGGCAACCCCCTACTGTTTCGGGTGCCATGCTCTAAGAGGGTGTTGATGACAATGGACTCCCATTGGATTGGTCCATGATTGTGCTTGGCAAAGTACTGCAGTGGTTTACTGTTGCCTCCTGCAGTCTGGCCAACCAGGAAACACTTCCACTCTTACCGCCTGCCATCAGGTTTATTGGAAGGATTTACAAGCTGATAGTCTGGCTATGTTATGAACATGCCTTCTGTGGCCATCAAGTCCGGAGTGAGACTTGAACCTGGAGCTTCGGGCCCAAAGATAGGGACACTACCCACTGCACCACAAGACCTGTCCTAGTTAAACTAGCTTTGGCAAGGTCCTCTTTCTTGGTAAACACCTCAACCATGCCTTCTGCATCCACCGGTTGATCTCCATTTTGATCCCTACTCAGCCCCATTGCTCCTTGAACAACCCATTTGCTGTTAATGTGCACACACAAGACAGAAGGTTTGGG
This sequence comes from Isurus oxyrinchus, assembly GCA_026770705.1. NCBI lineage: Eukaryota > Metazoa > Chordata > Chondrichthyes > Lamniformes > Lamnidae > Isurus > Isurus oxyrinchus. Next base: position 5,282,518 of record JANJGN010000029.1, on the reverse strand, counting down.
TTCCCATTAGGGTGGAAGAATCTCTGAGCATTCCTCTAGTCAGACAGTTGAAACTGCCTGTAACATGTAACATGCCCGGTTCCTGATGTCGAGCCTCTCGATGTCAGTGCTGATTGGGAATTGGAAGTCCAGCAATTGCATTGGGTGGGAATCTAGCTCTAAACGTTTTTTTTTGTGGTGAGTTTTTTGCTCAGAGATGCAGCTGTTTGTATCCGGGTGTTTGTCTGTGTTTTATATCCTGTGGTATTAGGGGAGGCAGCATCTGGTTTTACGCACTGAGAATGGAAACTATCTGCTGTCACTTGCCTCCTGGAGCCTGGCTTGAGTGGCATCGGGGCTGGGCAGGGAATGGGGAATATGAAGAGTAGATTGCTTGCTTTGGGGATATAGCGAGAGAGGGAGAGAAAATCCCTTTCAAAATCAAATATCCAAGAATCCTACAGCTGTTATCCAAAACATAATAGTTTACTTTACCCTTTCATTTGTGTATTCCTCAGAAAAATTCTGAATTTGTTAACCACTTGGGATGACGTTCAGTGGAGGGGATCCTTTTAACGTTCTCGTATGAGGCTGAAATTCCAGGGTCTGTCAGCATTACCACACTGTAGTCTTCTGCGTGTATGCATGCTGCTGTACAACAGTAGCTAGAAGTTGCTTGGTAATACAGAGCTTCAATATTGCTGAAAAGAGAGCAGAAGCTTTTCACCTTATATTCATCAGGACAAACACAAGAATGCCAAATTTCAAATGATCGCAACATTGTAAACTACAGGAGAAGAGGGTGCTGATTGGTTGGGAAGTCAACTCTGATTGGCCAAGGTATTGCTGTGGAGAAAGCAACAGGGAATTATAGGCTCCCAAAGCTCCTGGGTAATTCAAAAATGGCACAAGGCTTGGACGTATTTGCTTTGTTTGCAGACAATGGGTCCCTGCTTATGAAATATGTGTTGGTTCTAGCAGGTGTAAATGAGCCATGTTGCAAGTTCAACATTACGGCCTGTGCACTGGCTACTATGAACAACTGAAGTGCTGTATGATTCAATCAGCTAATCGCTGGGATGGAAGGCCTGTGTCGTACTAGCACTGAAATTCTGACATGATGTTGCTCAATTGTGTGGTAGGCAGAATGTCTTTTTGGACTGACGGCAGTATTCTGTTCATGGAAAATATGTAGCTGTGGCATAGTAACAGCATAAAATGGCTTCCTTAACCTGTTGTTTAAATTTTCTCAGTTTACCAACCAATCAGCATCCTTTTCTCCTCGTGATCATTTGAAATTTGACATCCTTGTGTTTGTCCTGATAAGTACATGACTTAAAGCTTTAGCACCTTGTGCAGAGATCTGTTTGCTAAAACATATTCTGTCGGTTCACGGCTCTTAATCACCTGCCCCAACACTGACACACATTACACATCAAACAGAGTTAGTCACTGAATGACAATGCAGAGATCTTTGATAAAGACAGTGTCATGTCCATAAGACATGAAAGAGATCATAAACTGAATCAAATTGTACTTTCTGCATATTTAATAATGGATTTTGCTGGACCAAAAACATGGCTGCTGCATGTCACATGATTTGTACAGTGGCTACAGTTCTGGAAGCTTCCAGCAGCAATTAGAGGACAAAGCTCAACCCTCATCCTCATGGAATCTCTCACCTATCATTGTGTGAACCCATTACAATCAATGAAATAAGGCAGCAGCATACGTTCTGTCTGCCCAGCCTGGACTTATAACAAGAAAACTTGCTATATGTGGGGAGGTGCTAATAACCACCATCTATCTCCCAAGGTGAATGATTGATAGATTTTGACCAGAGGCATAGAAACTGATTGTTACCCTAAAAATGACTCATCAATGGGCAACATCACATGACCTAAACTTCTTTAGCCTTTGGAAAGTTTTAATGTTACATTCCTGAACTCCAAGGGCAGTCTGCTCTTAACTTCCTGCCTGTCAACATCAAAGCAGGACTCCAGGCTGACAACAAAGCCTGTCTCAAGGCTAAACCTCCTCAAAGCCTTGTTCTCTGGAAGATTCCTGCCATTGCCTGTAGAGTGGACCAAGTCTCTGGATACCAACCCCATCTTGCTGTGTCAGCACCAACTTTAAAGGAATTCTGCAACTCCTGCTTTCAGCTAGCTAAACCCACCTGAACTTTAACTCCTAAGGTGAAGGAACCCTCAGTGGACTCTGACATTCTGGACCCTTGACATTCATGTGAATTAATATCCTTATCTTTGTTTTTTTTTTGTTTTAAGTTAATCCTAATTGTAAAACTCTTTTTCCTATCTCCTTTTGTGTGTGCAGTTGCGACAATCTCCCCTGTGTTTGAATGCATGAATAAACGATACTTCTGATTTAACCCTAAAGAGAGTTTGCTGCAAGTCACTTTTAAATTAACTTTGCAAACAGAAGTCTGGGGAAACACGCCAAAGCCGATTTCAAAAATTAAAACACCTCTGCTTATGGACATATGGCCAGAAAAATAAAGGAGTTTAATTTCCCCACTCTCCCTTGCCCTAACAACAGTATTATGGTGTGTGGGAGAGGGGATAGATTTGAGATGAAATAACTTTTATTCCTAATGCACCCAAGAGAGTGGTGGGGTGAGTCGGGGATGGGAAGGGTTTGGAGTAAAAGTGTTACAGTGGGTTTGAGAACCAGCAGACTGTGCAACAGTGAGGGATACAGGTTCAATTCTTACTAACTCTGGAGTTATCAATCTTTGGTGACCCCTGCTGTAAGAAAGTGGCAGCCAGAGCTCAGGTATCATGCACAAGGGAAAGATGATGTTGTCATTGGGGTACAGTCCTCTGGCTTGACTCAGGACTGCAGTGAAAGATTCTTGAGCAAGTTACTAACCTGACTGTTACCTGCGGATGCTCATGCTCCAAAGTTCCCCCACCAGGCCTATAATGGAAAGACTTAATGAGCTTCAGTTCAAAACAGTCACTTCATTTTATTTCTGGCTGAAGGTCAAATCTAGAAAGTGTAGAGGTGATCTTGCCAGGTTAATAAGGTGCTGAGCACTATGCAGGAGGGAAAAGCTGGAGGGGTTAGTGAACACATGCTATTCTCCCACCCCCTGGTCAGCTCTGAAGGATTTTGCTGACTGCATGGTTGGTTGTGATTTGAACATTGTGTTCATATCTGATAAACAATATGTCATTCTCTGTAGGCCTTTTTGTCTTAATGGGTAATTACAGAATGGAAGGGTTCTGGGTTGGCATACTGAAGCCAAAAGCAATGACTTTCTCTGGATATTGATGCTGTAGCTGTCCTCAGTGGCTCTAAGCCAAGGAGGGGAAAATGGTCAGGTCTTCTCCTTAAAGCTGTCCAGTAACCTCTGCTGGAGTTAACATCGAAGACAGCACTTGACTGTGCGCAATGTGGTTGATTTGCTCACTGTTTGGGCTTCTGTGGAGTAGTTACTTGGGCAAAGGGCTACAGGGCTTTCGCTGCACAGGAAACATTAGCCCAGTGTCTTTTCAGGTGGTAGAAGGGAAATTGGATAAGAGGGGAAGAAATGAAAGCAATGTCTCTTCTTTTCAGGAGCTTATTCGGAAAGGAATTCCGCATCATTTCCGGGGGATTGTCTGGCAGTTACTATGCAATGCGACTGACATGCCGGTGAAAAATCAGTATTCAGAATTGCTAAAGATGACCTCTCCCTGTGAGAAGTTGATCCGGAGGGACATTGCTCGCACGTACCCAGAGCATGAATTCTTTAAAGGACAAGACAGTCTTGGACAAGAGGTGCTGTTCAATGTCATGAAGGTGAGAGATGAGACTTAACTCCAACTCGGTTATGATTTCCTCATCCCTTTGCTGAAGACTTGTTTACTCCAACCTTGATTATTCCTGTTCTCCTCTGGCTGGCCTCCCAGTTTTAGCCCCCTGTAAACTTAAGCTCATCTAAAGCTCTACCCATATCTGAATTCACATCATCTCATTCATCCATCATCCCAGGGCTCACTGACTTAAATCGTCTCATGGGTCCAGCAGCACCCCAAATTTAAAATTCTCATCATATGTTCCAACCCCTTATTGGCCTCGGTACTCCCTATCTCCATGTTCTCCTGCAGCTCCAACAACCCTTCGAGAGTTGTACATTCCTTCAATTCAGGCTCTTGTCCATCCTCCACTTCCTCCATCTCACAACTGTTGTCTGTGTCTTCAGTTTTCTTGGTCCTAAGCTCTGGAGTTCCCTCCCTAAACCCCTCTGGTTCTCCGATCTCTCCTGGGTTTACTATATAGATGCAAGCTTTTGAAGGAGAGTTGCTGGGTTATGGAAACATTTTCTTGGGGAGTCCAGTGTCTTGTAAATTATTCATGTTGGATTGATTGAATTTCTAAGGGCAGGCATGCACACCCTGGAGCCTGTTTCCAGGTACAGCAGCTGCTTGGCCTGGATGTTGAGTGAAGCTTCACTTTGTGACCTTTGTAACTTCCTCAGTTACAACATTTTGGCCAAAAAGGGATGCGTGGTTTAGATTTGCACTATATATTCACCAAGAGAATCTCTCCCGTGGTGAAACAGTAATAGAGTAAATGGGAGCAGAAGTTGTGAAGGGACTTTGATCGATTAAGGAAGTGGGGAAAATCTGTGGTAGATGGAGTTCAGTGTGGGGTGGGTGCGAGGTCTTCCACTTTGGACCTGAAAAATTTAAATCAGATTATTTACTAAAGGCGAGAAACTGGGAACTGTGGAGGAACTGAGGGATTTGAGCACCTGTGTACAGAAATCGCTAAAACGAGTGGACAAGTGCATGGAGTAAATAGAAGCTAAAACAATGTTCATCTTTATTCCAACGGGGCAGGAGCTGCAAGGGTTGGAAGTCCTCCTACTATTAAACTTCATTTAAACTCCTCAGGAAGGAGAGAGTGCAGTGCAGATTCACTGGAGTGACACCAGTGCTAAAAGGGTTAAATTGAGAACAGGTTGTGTTCTCTTGAGTATGAAATAAAAATTAAGGGTTGATCTAATTGTTTTCATCATGACTAAAGGAGCTGATAGGGTAGATGGGGAGGAATTATTTCCTCTGGTGGGGGACTCTGGAACAAGGGCCCATAACCTTAAGATTAGAATTGGGCCACTAGGAGTGATATAAAGCAGTGCTGGAAATACTCAGCAGGTCAGGTAGCATCTGTGGAGGGAGAAACAGGTAATGTTTTAGATTGATGACCTTTCACAAGAACTGGTTCAGAAAGGCCATCAACCTGAAATATTAACTTGATTTCTCTCTCCATAGATACTGCCAGACCTGCTGAGTATTTTCTGTTCATAATTCAAATTTCCAGCATCTGCAGCATTTTGCATTCAGGGGTGATATCAGGAAGCCCTTCTTCACACACAGTGGTGGAAATCGGGAACATTCTCCCCCAAAAAGCTGTTGAGGCCACTGTGGCTATTCAAAACTGAGATTGATAGATTTTTGTCAGGTAAGGTTAGTGTTTGGAACAAAGGTGAATAAATGAAGTTAAGACACAGATCTGATTAGAACCACGTCAGTCCTAATTCAGACAGGTCTGCAATTTCTCAGGATATCCTACTTTTAAAAAAAAAGTCACAAGGCCTTGCATTCCTCAATTGGATCTCAACCTGAAATAACGGATACCGGAAAGTGAACTACATTTCCCAACACTGAAGAGGCCATCACTGACACCCCCTCAATGTTGTCTTGCCTCTGTGTGCAAGAAACATCTAGCTTTCTGTTAGATAGCTCCCTAAAGGCTGCTCTAAAATGGTAACTTATCAAATGGAGACTCATGCTTACACTGTGGGCTATATAGGGTTATGTGCTTTGCCATGGCATGTAAATGGTGTGCTAATTATATTAAGATGCACTGATGAAAGGCATTGTTTAATTAAGTACTTAGAACACTTATAAAGAGAGCCTGCTGGGACACTTGGTTGGTAGTGTAAGGGGATGAGAGTATCCCTATGGAGTCTCACTTGGGTTCGGAGCTGTACTCCAGACAAAACAGGAACGAATGACAATGCCAAGTAATGTGTTAAAACAATTTTATTGAATAACGAATGATTATTGAATAATGATAATTAAGATAACGATAGTGATATAACAATTATAATTGATTTAAAAAAAAGTAAAAATAAAGATAACTTTATTGAAAGGAGAAAGCATTTTATTTTTAAAAGGAAGAAAGGCAACTCTAATAATACTATATTACAGGCATATATATATTATTTATATATTATATATATTTATTATTTTACAAATGTTAACCTCAAACTGGTCTGCTTACAACAACTCCCCAAAATGGATAACTGCAAATTAGTCTGTCCCACGACAGGAACCTAATTTGGTAAAATTCCCTTTGGTTCATACATCTCAAAGTCTCCAAATAACCTCACAGTGGAGGGGTACTGCAGTCAGTCACTCCGTTCCTGGCCGTTCCCCCAGCAGCCTCCAGTGGTTGACTATCCCACTCTGGCTGCAGCACTGAATCCAGGAAGCAGTGTCCCTTTTAAGCCAGATTTCTTGCTCCACTCCAGCCTTCCTGACCTTGTTCAGATCTTCTCAAAACAGGCCAGGTAAATACACGTCCTTATCAATTCTCCTCAGGCACTGCAGGCTCTCATCAAATTTGCTATTCAAGTTGTTTACACATCCTTTGAACGGCCATCAGTCAGGTTGCATGTCCATCAATCAAATTTCATCTCCTGATTCCACACCATAGTTGACCGCCCCATATAAGGCTAATCGTTGCCCCGGTTGTAGTTCAAGGATCTTCGAATACAGTAAGAAAAGGGACTTCTGATGAATAAAAAAAAATTTTCTCCCCATTAGGTTACTGAAATAACAGAGTCGTAAACCAAACAAGAGCTGTGGATGGCCCAACCTGGAAAGCAAGGTCTTGGGAAAACACATCACTACTGATTTGTGCTTTGATTAACTAATCAATAATAATCACAGCTAGGTTTAGATCAATGTCTCCAAAGTAAGATTCAATACAAAATAACTTTAAATATTCAACCTAGCCTTAAAATCAAGAGCAAAGCAGAAATAAAATGCAAAAATACAAAATTGCAACAATAAGTGGCTGCTATCCTCAGGCCTACAGTAGATAGGAAGCAGACGATGGAATGCTGCATTCTGTAAACAAACCTGTTATCAAGACAAGTATTAGTGTCTAGCCTCATACTACTTCAACTGGCTTGGGATTGGAATAACACAGCACATCTTTAAATTATCGACTCTGCTGGGAAATGGAATGATGGAGACGTGGAAGTGAATTAGATGTTGGGATCTCATTGAGGGCTGCAATGTTAAACAAATTTCACCCTTAGAGTAAACACTAGACCAACAAGACGAGAGTCATTTAATTTGCAGCAGAGAAAGCAGCTGTTCACCAATTCTTGAACTTGAGCTGTTCAAGTCATAATTCATTTCACTTTTACTTCCCCGTGTACTTTTATACTCTATTTGAATTACATCGACAACGCCAAATAGAGAAGTTAGTACTGAAAGAAGTCGAATTCTATGAATTTGAATCAAAAGCAGTAAATTTAAGCTTAAAAGCTCCTGTGTGTAGCTCTTGCCTGTGCATCCTCACAGGTTGACAGTATTCCAGAAAGTATACAATGGTTAATGTACCCAAGGAACTCAGTGTACCAAGGAATGGCCTTTTCCCTAGATTCTGTCACATGTGACTGAGCAGCCTGACTGACATGTTACATACTGCGACAATGGGCTATGGGCAATGGAGGTATGTCTGACTCGTTATCACTTTATTATTAACACATGGATAATAGTCACATTGACAACTGTCAAGGAATAACCCAGGGAAGGTTTTGCATCGTCATAACCTGCAAGGTGAAAACTTAACATTTACGAAGCTGTACTCTTAAGATCCATGATAGTGCAGTCTCATTCATGTATACCAGGTAGTGCAAATAATTGAACAAGACCTTGGATAGGTTGGTTCTATAGGCCCTTGTTAGTTTGACAGACAGAGCTTCCAATATTCCCATTATTGTTAAGCAGCAATATAACTGTCTATTAACCATCACTGTGCTGCTGAGTCACCACGGGGTGTAAGTATCTGAATTTTCTCCCAGGTTTGAGACTGCATTCAGTTGCTTTGTTACAGGCATACTCTCTGGTTGACCGTGAAGTTGGATATTGCCAAGGAAGTGCATTCATTGTGGGGCTGCTCCTCATGCAGGTTAGTATGAATAGTTTCTTCAGTGATGTACCAGGGTCAGCAATTCCTGCTGAACATTGTAATGGTATGGCGCTTGTGTCTAAGTAGTATGATTCCGTATCTTAGTGTAAGGTCTCGACCCTCTCCTTGGTGTTTCAAGGATCAGCTTTGTTAGAGCAATCTTTTATTTCAGATATTTGATCTATAAGGATTTCAGCAAAGCCTTTGACAAGGTCCCACATAGGATACTTATAAAGAAGGCAAATGTGCATGGGATACAGGGTAATTTGATAAGGTGGATTCAAAATTGGCTTAGTTGTAGGAGGTAGAGGGTGATGACAGGAGGATGCTTTAGTGACTGGAAGCCAGTGTCCAGTGGTGTATCACAGGGATCTGTGCTCACCCTATTATTTGTCATTTATATAAATGACATAGATAACTATGTGGGGGGTAGGATTAGTAAGTTTGCGGATGACAGAAAGATTGGCCGGGTGGTTAACAGTGAGGTTGAGTGTTTTGGGCTACAGGAAGATATAGACGGGATGGTCAAATGGGCAGATAAGTGGCAGATGGAATTTAACCCTGAAAAGTGTGAGGTGATACACTTTGGAAGGAGTAATTTGACAAGGAAGTATTCAATGAATGGCATGACACTAGGAAGTTCTGAGGAACAAAGGGACCTTGGCGTGTGTGTCCATAGATCTCTGAAGGTGAAGGGGCATGTTAGTGGGGTGGTGAGAAAAGCATATGGGACACTTGCCTTTATCAATCGAGGCATAGATTACAAAAGTAGGGAGGTGATGTTGGAGTTGTATAGAACCTTGGTGAGGCCACAGCTGGAGTATTGTGTACAGTTCTGGTCGCCACATTATAGGAATGATGTCATTGCACTGGAGGGGGTACAGAGGAGATTCACCAGGATGTTGCCTGGAATGAAACATTTAAGTTATGAAGAGAGGTTGGATAGACTTGGGTTGTTTTCGTTGGAACAGAGAAGACTGAGGGGCGACCTGATCGAGGTGTACAAGATTATGAGGGACATGGACAGGGTGGATAGTTGAAGAGTCAGTTATGAGGGGGCATAAGTTCAAGGTGAGGGGCAGGAGGTTTAGGGGGATGTGAAGAAAAACATTTTTATCTAGAGGGTGGTGATGGTCTGGAATGCACTGCCTGGGAGGATGGTGAAGGCGGGTTGCCTCACATCCTTTAAAAAGTACCTGGATGAGCACTTAGCACGTCATAACATTCAAGGCTAAAGGCCAAGTGCTGGTAAATGGAATTAGGTAGGTAGGTCAGGTGTTTCTCATGTGTTGGTGCAGACTTGATGGGCCGAAGGGTCTTTTCTGCTCTGTGATTCACATAATCAGGTGTTCTGCACACAGGTGGAACTTGCTTTGTGCAGTATTAACCCAGTGAACAGGCCTTGTCTGATGCTCCTGTATGAAAGCAGTGTGTAGAGTGTGTAATCCATCTAGGCCATTGAGATTAAACAATCAGTCAGAGACTTGCCAGGTAGTCAGCCTAATTTTAGGGCATTATTATTCACAGCAGGCATCCTGTGAAAGATGCTGCCTGAACTACACCATCATAAAACTGAAATGCTGTCAAAGAGTAGATGAATGTTTATTCATTGACATTGTCAGGATGTAACAACCAGTTTTATGTGGGTCTTTTAAAAGTCTTATTCTAGGAGCCCTGTGAGTGCTCCAGGTGTTTATTCTGTTAAATGTTATAGCAATCTTGTAGACCTAGTAATCCAATTTCAAATACAGTAACAGAATAGCCTCAGGGGAAGAATTTAATACCCACATTTTGTTCTCGCCATAACTACTTCCCACAGCTCTTCCAAGGTATTGTGCAAAGAGCTGGAAGCTTCTTTTACACCTTCTGTATTTGCTTCTTTGACAATGAAATCTTCCTCATTAATCCCTGCTCTTTAGCCAATAGCCTTATGGTTTAATTTGAGCCTGTGCAGAAATGAAATTGTTTGCATGGTTTCCTGGCATGATTTGCCTGCAGCAAATTTCTCTTTCCTTTTATAGATGCCTGAGGAAGAAGCCTTTTGTGTGTTTGTGCGTTTGATGCAAGAATATCGATTGCGGGAGCTCTTCAAACCCAGTATGGCGGAGCTGGGACTCTGCATCTACCAGTTTGAGTACTTAATACAGGTAACCAGCTGATTCCAACAAAGCCAGGCGTTGCATTTGAGAGAATTGAGAGAGAAACACTTGGAGTAAACTGAGCAACCCTTGATCACCTACAAAAACTTGGAGGTATTTTTCAAGTAGCATTTTGAAGGAGGAAAGTCAAGTTCAGAGGCAGTGAATTGTAAAGAGGGAATTCCAGAACTTGGTGCTGAGGCAACTGAAGGTCTGGCCACCAATGGCAGAGCATTAAAATCAGGAATGCACAAGGGAATTGGATGAAGACAGATACCTGAGGGCTGTGGGATTAGAAGACATTGCAAAGGTAGAGAGGGATGAGACCACGAAGGGTGAGAATTTTAAAGTCAAGGTTCAGTTCAGCGAGGACAGGGGTGATAAGGGAACGGGACTTGGTGTGAGTTGAGAGGCAGGCAGCAGAATTTTAGATGACCTCAAGTTTACAGTGGTGGAATGTGGGAGAGCAGCCAGGAGTGGGTTGGGATAGTCAATTCTAGAGGTAGTGAAGGCATTAATGAGGCTTTCCAAAGCAGATGAGCTGAGATGGGTGTGAAGTTGGGCAACGTTGCAGAGGTGGATATAGGTGGTCTTAGTGATGTAGGAATGAGAGCCTGGAAGTTCGCTGCATGTGAACAAGACTAGCTTATTCTCAGACTGTTGCCAGGGGGAGGGATGGAGTTTGAAGCATGGACCAGAGACAATGGCTTGAGTCTTGCCAATGTTTAGTAGGAGGAAATAATGAGTAATGAATGCCTGGAAGTGATTGCAAGCTATGTTAGAAATCTGAACTCCTAAATGAGATTAGATGTAAAATTACTGTAACGCACTACAGAATGGATGTATGGGGCAATTGACTTCTGTTTTCTTCCTAAAAAATTTATGCTTTCAAGCCCAGCGCAGGGTAGGATTACAAGACTGTATTGATAACTCCCAGTTACTTACAAGAGTCATAGAGTCAATTTACAGCACAGGAGGAGTTAATTTGGCCCATCTAGTCTATGCTGGCTGTCAGTGGAGCACTCAGTCCCATTCCCCCACTCTATTCCCCAAACCCTGCAAGTTTTTTTTCCTGCAAATGCTCATCCAATTTCTTTTTGAAATAGTTCATCATCCCTATTTTAACCATGCTTGTGAGCAGAGTTTTCGAGGTCATTACCACTTGCTGTGTACAAAAACTCTTCCTCTCGTTTCCCCGCATATCTTAGCCAAAACCTTAAACCTGTGCCCCCTAGTCCTTGCACCAGCAGCTAATAAGGATCAGTTTTTTCTGACCTTAAGACACTTTTTATCCAATTAGACACTGACCCTCTTATTCCATGCGTCACAATTTTGTTAACTAGTCTTTTATCTGATACTTTTGTCAAAGGTTTTCCTAAAATCCATATAGCTGACAGCCATTGCATTCCCTTCATCAACCATGTCTGTTACTTCAAAGAATTCCGTTAGTTTGTCGAGCACAATCTGCCTTTTGCAAATCTGTGCTGGATCTTAATTAACCCAAACATCTTCAAGTGCCTTCAGTCACAAAACCTTCCTCATAACTGATGTTGAATTGACTGGCCTGCAGTTGTCAGGACTGTCCTTGCCTTTCTCCACTAAGGGTGTCACATTTGCCACTCTCCAATTCTCTGGCACCTCTCCCATATTAAGGAAAATTATGGCAAGCCCTTTCTCTATCTCCACCTCCACTTCCTTTAGCTACCTGGGATGCAAGCCGTCCAAATCAAATGACTTATCAACTCAAAATGTAGTCGGCCTTTGCAGTACCAACTGTCTCTCAATTTTCACCCCACTCGTTACCTCTACCAGTATTTTATCAGCTTCCTCTTCTTTCATAAACACTAATGCAAAGTACATATTAAGTATTCTAGCCTTACCCTGTGCCTCTGAGCATACATCACCCTTTCTGCCTATAGGACCCACTCCATCTCCTACCCGGTGACTATTTATGTGCCACTGGAAGATTTTTGGGTTCCCTTTTACGTTGACTGCCATTCTATTCTCATACTCTCTCTTTGTCAGTCATATTTTCCTCTTCACTTCCCCTTAACCTATTGTAATTGATCTGTTTCTTGCTTGAAGAATTCACTGGTCATGCATCATACACCCTCCTTCCTTTTTTGTTTCTTCGTATTCTCTATATCCCTTGTCATCTGAGGAGCCCGGGTTTTGGTTCCTGTGCCTTTCCCTCCTGTTGGCATGTACAAAGTCTGTGCCTGAAGCATCTCTTGCTGAAAGATCACCCATCGTTCTGTTACAGTTCTTTCTTTGCCTTGGCTGAATTCCTTCTAATCCCATTGAAAATAGCCTCTTTCAATTTAGATGTTCTACCTTACATTGCTCCTTGGTCTTCTGCATTACTAGTCTAAACCTTACGATATGATGATTACTCTTGCTCAAGTGTTCCCCCCAGAGACGTTTAATCCACTTGGCCTGCCTCGTTTCCCAGCACCAGATTTTTAAAAAAAATTAATTCATGGGATGTGGGTGTCGCTGACTGGGCCAGCATTTATTGCCTATCCCTAGTTGCTCTTGAGAAGGTGGTGGTGAGCTGCTTTCTTGAACCGCTGCAGTCCATGTGGTGTAGGTACACCCATGGTGCTGTTAGGGAGGGAGTTCCAGGATTTTGACCCAGCAACAGTGAAGAAACGGCGATATATTTCCAAGTCAGGATGATTTGTGGCTTGGAGGGGAACTTCCAGGTGATGGTGTTCCCATCTATCTGCTGCCCTTGTCCTTCTAGATGGCAGTGATTGTGAGTTTGGAAGGTGCTGTCTAAGGGGCCTTGGTGAATTCCTGCAGTGTATCTTGTAGATGGTACGCAGTGGCGCTACTGTGTGTCATGGTAGAGGGGGTGAATATTTGTGGATATGGTGCCAATCAAGCAGGATGCTTTGTCCTGGATGGTGTCAAACTTCTCGAGTGTTTTGCAGCTCGCACTCATCCAGGCAAGTGGGGAGTATTCCATCACACTCCTGTGCCTTGTGAATGGTGAACAGGCTTTGAGGAGTCAGGGGGTGAGTTACTTGTCACAGGATTCCTAGCCTCTGACCTGCCCTTGTAGTCACAGTATTTATATGGCTGGTCCAGTTCAGTTTCTGGTCAATAGTAACCCCCAGGATGTTGAAATTGGGGGATTCAGTGATGGTAATGCCATTGAATGTCAAGGGACGATGATTCGATTCTCTCTCGCTGGAGATAGTCATTGCCTGGCACTTGTGTGGCATGAATGTTACTTGCCACTTGTCAGCCCAAGCCTGGATATTGTTCAGGTCTTGCTGCATTTGGACGTGGAGTGCTTTAGTATCTGAGGAGTCACATTGCTGAACATTGTGCAATCTTCAGTGAATATCCGCACTTCTGATCTTATGATGGAAGGAAGGTCATTGATAAAGTTGCTGAACATGGTTGGGCTGAGGACACTACCCTGAGGAACTCCTGTAATGATGTCCAGGAGCTGAGATGATTGACCTCCAACAACCACAACCATCTTCATTCGTGCTAGGTATGACTCCAACCAGTGGAGAGTTTTCCCCTGACTCCAGTTTTGCTGGGGCTCCTTGATGCCACACTTGGTCGAATGTGGCCTTGATGTCAAGGGCAGTCACTCTCACTTCACCTCAGGAGTTCAGCTCTTTTGTCTATGTTTGAACTAAGGCTGTAATGAGTTCAGGAGCTGAGTGGTGTCAGTGAGCAGGTTCTTGTTAACCAAGTGCTGCTTGATAGCACTGTTGATGATCCCTTCCATTACTTTACTGATGATGGAGAGTAGACTGATGGGGCGGTAATTGGCTGGGTTGGATTGTCCTGCCTTTTTGTGTCCAGGACATACTTGGGCAATTTTCCACATAGTTGGGTAGATGCCAGTGTTGCAGCTGTACTGGAACAGCTTGGCTAGGGGTGCAGCAAGTTCTGGAGCACACGTCTTCAGTCCTATTGCTGAAATATTGTCAGGGCCCATAGTCTTTGCAATATCCAGTGCCTTCAGCTGTTCCTTGATATCATATGGAGTCTTTCAAATTGGCTGAAGACTGGCATCTGTGATGCTGGGGACCTCTGGAGGAGGCCGAGATGGACCATCCACTCGGCAGTTCTGGCTGACGGCCACAAGCTTATCTTTTGCACTGGTGTGACTGAGCTCTCCCATCGTTGAGGATGGGATATTTGTGGAGCCGCTGCCTCCAGTGAGTTGTTTAATTGTCCCCTATCATTCTGGATGTGGTAGGACTGCAGAGCTTACATCTGTTGGTTATGGGATCATTTAGCTATCACTTGCTGCTTATGCTGTTTGGCATGCAGGTAGTCCTGTGTTGTAGCTTCACCAAGTCAACACCTCATTTTTAGGTATGCCTGGTGCTGCTCCTGGCATGCCCTCCTGCACTCTTCATTGAATGATAGTCTTGATGGTAATGGTAGAGTGGGGGATATGTCAGGCAATGAGGTTATGGATTGTGGTTGAGTACAACTCTGTTGCTGCTGATAGCCCACAGCCTCTCATGGATGCCCAGCTAGATCTGTTCGAAACCTATCGCATTTAGCACAGTGACAGTGCCACACAACATGATGGCGATGGGACTTCGACTGTGCAGTGGTCGCTCCTACTGCTCCTGTCATGGACAGATGCATCTGTGGCAGATAGGTTGGTGAGGATGAGATCAAGTATGTTTTTCCCTCTTGGTTCCATCACCACCTGCAGAAGATGCAGTCTAGCATCCACGTCCTTTAAGGCTTGGTCAGCAGTGGTGCTACTGAGCCACACTTGGTAATAGAAATTGAATTCCCCCACCCAGAGTACATTCTGGCCCTTGCCGCCCTCAGTGCTTCCTCCAAGTGGTGTTCAACTGAGCTAGATGATTAGTAAATCAGATGGGTTTGATGGTCATCGTTAGACTTTTTTATTGAATCCCGTATGCTGTGGCGGGATTCGAACCCGGGTCCCCAGAGCACTGACCTGGGTCTCCGGGTTATTAGTCCAACGATTATACCACTGTGCCATCGCATCCCCTGCAGCCATCCTGGTCAGGCCAAAAACATACTGGCCAAGGAAGTTCTCCTGTTCACATGTCAGAAATTCTTTCCCCTCTTTCCCCTCTTTACTCCAGCATTATCCCAGTTGATATTTGGGTAATTGGAGCTCCCCAGTATCACTACACGATAGTTCATGTATATCTCAGTGATTTCCCTGCAGATTTGATCCTCTATGTCTCTCTCTATTTGGGCACCTTCAGAATAGCCCCACTAGCGTGATCTGTACCCTTGTTGCTTCTCAACTCGAACGAAATCGGTTCTGCCCTTGCCCTGTGAAGGACATCCTTTCTTTCTAATTCTACAATGTCTTCCATAATCAGTACTGCCACTCCACTTCCCTTGTTTTCCTTCCCTGTCTTTCCTTAGCACTTTATATCCATGTATATTGAGTGCCCAGTCCTCAGCATTTTCAAGCCATGTTTCTCTTGCCACTACATCATATTCCTACACAGCTGTTTGTGCTTGCAGCTCACCAACCTTATTCACCAAAATACCTCAACTTTGCGCATTTACATACATGCACCGCAAACCTGTCTTTGTATTCCTCAAAGTGCTTCATAGTGCTCTCCTAATAGGGAAACACCCCATTCTCTAGTACAGTCCAACACTCCATTTATGTGCCTTATTCATCTTTTCTATTTCTATACGCTGGTGCCCATCCACCTGCCAATTTAGTTTAAATCCTCCCCAGCTACATGAGTGAACTTCCCATCAGGACAATGGTCCCAGTCCTGTTGAGGTGCACCTGTACATTTTTGAATAGGTTCCTCCTGCCCCAGTACCAGTCCCAATGTCCCAAGCCGTCCCTCCTGCACCAGGCTTCAAGCCACGTACTGATCCTCCCTATCTTCCTACCTCTACTGTCATGAGCGCCTGGCACTGGGAGCAATCCAGAGATTAATTCTGTGATGGTACCCTCAGGGTCCTACTTTCCAACTTCCTCCCTAGCTTCTGAAAATCTGACCATAGAACCTCAATATCTGCCCCCTCTATTTGGTGACACTGATATGTGCCGCAACTTGTGACTCCCTCCCTTCCCTTTGCAGAGTATTCTTTGTCCTCTCTGTGATGTACTTTTTCCTGGGACCAGGGAGACAGCACAGCATGTGGAACTCATGATGACGAAATTTGGTCTGTCCCCCTAAGTATAGAATCTCCTATGAGAACTGCATTTCTACACTTTGCTGTCCCTTGCCCTCTGGTGCCATGATTTGACTGCTTCGCTTTGAGGTATCATCACTCCCAGCAGTCTCCAATCCCAAGTACCAGTTTGAGAGCGGCACACACCCCGAAGACTCCACTTCCTGATGTCCGCCTGTCTCCAGTCCTGATCTCTCACTGCCTGTGTCGTTATCACCTCCTGGAACATATGATCCTGGGAATTCTCATCCTCCCTCATGCTCCGCAGTGACTGCAGCCCCTCAAGCTCGGAAAGCCTGAGCTCGAGCTCAAGTAGCTGGAGAATCCTCCTACACCCGTGGCCCCCAAGAATCATGTCCTGAAGTTCCCACACCACGCAGGGATTATAAGCAACAGCTCTCAGCTGTCCATCCATGACTGAAGAAAGAATCCTCGATTACCTCTTTTACAATCTATCGAGTAAAATGTTTAAGTCATTAACTTGAATGAATGCCTCTAGACATGCTCTGTGTGACTGCTTGGATTATTATTGTGACTGTTGCACACACCTCGATTGAAATTGGTCATTTCCTGACTCCGAATGTCAGCAAATGCCTTGCTGTCCTGTGCTGTCACTCCTTGCTGCTTTGTGGACTGCACCATGGCAGGTCCACATTCCCCCGTCGCTCAGTCTCTCGCCCGTGTGGCCCCCTTTGGTCGGGTCCACTTTGGTTAAACGAGCGTTGACTGCAGAAGCCAGCAGGATCACATGGTTACCCAATGGGGAGAGTAACCACTGCAGCATCCAATCCTGGCAGGATTTAACACGTGGTCAGATTGTTTTGAAGGGGACGAAAGTTGAAGGTAAGCGTGTTGCGTGTACAGATCATTTTTTTGGGAGTAGGATTGCAGAGAGAGGTTTTAGATTTCTTACACCATGTAGGGTAACAGAACGCTGAATCTGGAGTTTTCTGTAGTGCACATGGGAGCTGCTTTAACTGTGATACCTGAATATGAATGAAATTAATTAAGACAGAGTTAAGTGTTCAGAAGTGAACAGCGCAGCTAATGGAGTGCAGCCTGTTCTCTTGCCCTCTTGTCTAATCAAAGTGAGTGCTTGATGGAGCTTTGCATCTTATTGGCCATGTGCCATAGTTGGTATCTGCATATCTGTTTCCTTTCAGTTTACCAGTGCAGAATAAAAGCCTTTAAATTGCTACGTTGTGATGTGGGATGTTTGGGAGCGGTTACAGCACATTGTGACCTATTAGGTATCTCTGTAATTAGCAACGAATGAAACTCTTCAGATTTTTACCTCTAGCCTGAATCTGAAGTGATGTGCTGTGGAAACGCACTGCAAAATGGATCATGTTCACAGGGACACGATGTACAAGCCTCTAGATAAGGGGGGAAAAAATGTGCCCAACATAACCTTCATCCTGATGGCCACCTTTGTGTGTGGCTGCATCGAGCTGTGCGTAGATCCCCAGTGTGCAAACACCAAGTGTCACTAAGTGCTGAGGTTCTACCTGTCTCCAGTGTTACGAAAGATGGGTCTGGCCCCGCTGCCGCGGAACGCTCCAAGTAGTTGGACCGTGCCGTACCATCTGTCCCTCATGGAAAACTTTATACAGAGAAACACCTTTGACCACAAGTCCATCAGGCAGTGGTTGGCACATAACATTTTAGAGGCCCTGCGGGGAAAGGAGAGGGTGGATCATGTGGGATGGTTCCCTGAGCAGACTGTCAAAGTCATTTGGCAGAATGCCTCATCACCAGAACTTTCCAACAAGCACCAAGACGTAGCTTGGCTGGTGGTGAGAAAGGCCCTCCCTGTAAGATCCTTCCTACATGCCAGGAGTCTCACCCCCTCTGCACGTTGCCCTCGAGGTGGCTGTAGTGGGGAAGAGACCATTGTTCACCTCCTTGTAGATTGTGTCTTTGCGAAGAAGGTCTGGAGAGAGATGCAGTGGTTTCTGTTGAGGTTCATCCCAAGCAGTTCTGTGACACAGGACTCTGTGCTCTACGAGCTGTTCCCAGGGACACACACCGAGACAAACATCAACTGCAGCTGGAGGATCATCAACTCGGTGAAAGATGCTCTTTGGTCTGCCTGAAACTTGTTGGTCTTCCAGCGCAAAGAGTTGTCCCCGACCGAGTGTTGCAGACTGGCACATTCCAAGGTCTAGGACTACGTGCTGAGGGATGCACTAAAGCTTGGGGCAGCCGCTGTAAATGCGCAATGGGGAAGGGTCGCTGCCTAAGACCTTTCTGCCACAGTGCACTGAGGGGCAGGGAACTGTGTAGAGCCCCTCGGGATGTACAGCTCAAAATGAATGTCTGCATTGAATACTAATTGTATTATAATTGTATTGAAGCACCTCAGAGCGCAACATAATGTATGTCAATAACTCCAATACCATTGCACTGTCTGTCTGTAATGACCATATTGAAATGGTTGTAATATTCATTCATTGTATTGAAGCACCTTGTGATCCATGTGTAAAAGTTGAATCTGATTGTACTTTTTGTGATGGCGATTTAGGAATGTTTTGTAATGTTCTTCCAGATATTTTACGAATAAAGTATATTTTTCCAACAAAACAAATTTTGGCTACGATCAAGTGTAGTATCTGTTCTCATAAGTTGCTTCTGCATGTGCAGGCTTCACTGTCTAACATCTGGAACTTAGAAGTGATGGCTGCAACCAGTCGAGCCTCATACGATGGGGTACGTAACACTGGGTGACAGTGAAGGACAGCGAAGGAGGAGCACCCATGGATCGGGCCTTCGTCATCAAGCGGATCCTGTTGAAGGCGTGTGGATTTGAAGCGGAGGAGATCTACTGCCTGCAAGACTTCCCCAGCGCTGGATGTTTTGACGTGACTTTCAAGCGTGTGGCAGCTTGCGTCAATTCCTGAAGGTGTTCGAGGAGAAGAGACACCAGCCGGAGATGAAGATCCTGACGGTGGAGCCGCTCTTTGCTCTGCCGTTGCAACGGGACCGTGTGGTGACAGTGGATCTCTACAACCCCACGTCCCTGTCACCGACGTGCTCACCTTCCTCGCCAGGTACGTCGACAAGGTTGGGGCTGCACTGAGGTTAGAGACGCCTTTGGGATTTGGACAGCAAACGCCAGGTTAAGATCACGCTCAAGACCGATGGTAAGGGAGCCATCTTCCACCCTCCTTCCAGCTTCGCTTTCGGGGGAAGCTGTGGCTACCTTGTCTACGCTGGGCAACCCAAACTTTGAGGCAGCAGTCAGCCAAACAACAGCACTGCTCTCTGATCCTCCCACTCCTCTGCAAAGCGAATCAATGGAGGAGGAACCAGCGACAATCAGCCAGGGGAGTGGCAGCTGGTGAAGAGAACCAAAAAGAAGGGACCAAGCCACATCCCAGACGAGTGACAAGAGGCGTCTCCCATCCGACACGGATGACAAGGGCAGCTGCTCTTCAGATGAAGATGTGCCAGGGCGGCACCTACAGAAGAAGCAGCAAAGCTCTAGGGAGTTGGAGGACGAGACACCCGAGCTCCAGAACATTGGAGACAATGAGTAGACCAGCGCACCCCAACTTTGCCCACAACCCGAAGAGGCCAGCGCACCTCAGTCCCAGGAATCTGGGAGCAGTGAGGCGCTCAGTGCACCCCAGCTCCAGGAAGCTGGGAGCAGCAATGCCCCAGAGGGGGAGAGGATTGGAGAGAGTTCTCCAACAGAGGACATTTCAAATCCCGTTCTCTGCACGAACCCCCAGATGCCACCTGAGCAGAACATTGCCAATGGGGAGGTTCAGGACAGTTTCCTCAGCCCATCCAAAGTGAGGCAATTTGTGAACACCATGGGTATGCAGGAACAGGCCAAAGGTCTGGGACTCTCAGAGGCAACAGGTTTGGTAAGAGACTAAATGCTTTAAAATGGGTGTAAAGATTGTATCCATAAATGTGCGTCGCATTAAATCTACTACGTGATGTGTTGTGACCTTGGACTACCTTGCCAAGGTCAAAGCTGACCTGTTGTTTCTGCAGGAGTGTGCGATACCGCACCTCAGCTCCTACAGGCAATGGTCAGGATGGTGGTCCCACGGCCCATCGATCTGGTCGGGTGGAAACGACTCTAGTTCCTCCAGCCTGGGTATTCTGCTGCGGGGAGGCAACTTCACCATCTCCGAGGTTAAGGAGGTGGTGGGCGGGCGCCTCCTTGAAGCAGACGTAATGTACAAGAATGCTCCACTCCGGTTAATTAACGTGTACGCCCCGGCACAAAAGGCCGAGCGGCTGGCAGATTTTCAGCAGCTCCCATTGCTGTTGGTGACCTCCAGGCCGGTCATTCTGGGCGGCGACTTCAGCTGCATCATCGATGCAGCTGGACGATCCGGCAGGGCCGACAGCACATCGGACGCTACGTCCAGATCCCTGATGGAAACAGTAAAGGATGCTAAGCTGCACGACGTCTTCAGCAACCCTGCAGACGGAGCACAGCATAGAAACACCTAGTCATGGCCAAACGGGTTCATCCGTTCCAGGATAGGATTCCTGTTTGTGTCCCGTGCATTCGCAGTCAGATCCACCAACGTCAAGCCGGTGTTCTTCTCTGACCACTGCCTCCTACTGGCTGAGGGCCACTTAGAGGAAGCCTGAGGGTGGGCAGGGGGGCATGGAAGCTACACTTGCAACTGCTGACCCCAGAGAACATTGAGGAACTCAAGAGAGATTACAAAGGTTGGAGAAGCGTGAAACCCCTCTTTGAGTCCCTGACACACTGGTGGGAAGTGATCAAGGGAAACATCAAGAGGTTTTTCATCCTCAAAGGCACCCAGAAAGCTATAAAGGAACAGAGGGATATGTCCCGACTCCAGAAGAACGTGCAGAATCTGCTCCGGCTGCAGTCGATGGGGGTCGATGTCAAGGAGGAACTCCAAAAGGTGAAGAGCCAGCAAGCCTCGCTCTTTGCCTGGGAGGCCTCCAAGATCTTCTTCTTCCGTTCCAGAGTCCGCTCCGTGGAGCAGGATGAGACGTGCTCACGTTTCTTCTTCCAAAAGGTACACAGAGAGAGCACTGTGATCAGCAGCCTGAAGGAAGAAGACGGCTCAGTAAAGTCATCGCAGTCGGACATTTTGAGGATCAGCAAATCCTTTTATTCCGGATTGTATGACGTGAAGCCCACAGACAGCACGACCTCCCAGTCCTTCCTTTCCTCTATCACGGAGGTCTTACACGACAGTACACGGGAAAGCCTGAGCAAACCGCTAACTCCTGACAAACTGACTAAGGCCCTTGAGTCCTTCGAGAAGAGTAAAACTCCCAGAAGCGATGGCTTGCCGACGGAGTTGTATTCGGCTCTTTGAGACTGGATCGGCCCAGACCTGCTCGAAGTGTACGAGAGTATGCTCCTGGCTGGCAGCATGTCAGAATCCATGAGGAAAGGCATCATTACCCGATGTCGCTGTCTTCTTGGATCCACTGTCGGTGCGCAGACTGAGCCACATCTGCGACCAGTTTGAACTGGCCTCAGGAGCCAAGGTAAATCTTGGGAAGAGCGAGGCCATGTTCTTCGGGAACTGGGCTGACTGATCCTTTGTCCACTTCACTATCAGGGCTGACGGTCTGCAGGTGCTGGGGATATGGTTCGGAGGGACCGGGGCATGCGTTAGAAACTGGAAGGGGCGAGTGTCTATGGTGAAAAGAAAACCGGACACGTGGGAGCGACGCTCCCTCTCCATTGCGGGTAAGAACCTGGTCATCAGGTGTGAGGCACTCTCGCTGTTGCTGTATGTGGCGCAGGTCTGGCCCATTCCAGATTCCTGCGCGATGGCGATCACCTGAGCCATCTTTCGCTTTATCTGGAGGTGGAAAATGGATCGTGTCCGCAGGGACGCGATGTACAAGCCTCTAGATAAAGGGGGAAGAACGTGCCCAACATCGCCCTCATACTGATGGCCACCTTTGTGTGCGGTTCTATCAAGCTGTGCGTAGACCCTCGGTACGCAAACACCAAGTGTCACTACGTGCTGAGGTTCTTCCTGTCCCCGGTGTTGCGAAGGATGGGTCTGGCCACGTTGCCGCGGAATGCTCTAAGTAGTTGGACCGTGCCGTACCACCTGTCCCTCGTGGAAAAATGTATGCAGAAAAACACCTTTGACCACAAGTCCATCAGGCAGTGGTCGGCATGTAACGTCTTATAGGCCCTGCGGGGAAAGGAGCGGGTGGATTCTGTGGGATGGTTCCCCGAGCAGACTGTCAGTCATTTGGCAGAATGCCTCGTCGCCAGAATTTTCCAACAAGCACCAAGACGTAGCTTGGCTGGTGGTGAGAAAGGCCCTCCCTGTAAGATCCTTCCTACATGCCAGGAGTCTCACCTTCTCTGCACGTTGCCCTCGAGGTGGCTGTGGTGGGGAAGAGACCGTTGTTCACCTCCTTTTAGATTGTGTCTTTGCGAAGAAGGTCTGGAGAGAGATGCAGTGGTTGCTGTCGAGGTTCATCCCGAGCAGTTCTGTGACAGAGGACTCTGTGCTCTACGGGTTGTTCCCAGGGACACACACCGAGACAGACATCAACTGCAGCTGGAGAATCATCAACTCGGTGAAAGACGCTCTTTGGTCTGCCCGAAACTTGTTGGTTTTCCAGCGCAAAGAGTTGTCCCTGACCAAGTGTTGCAGACTGGCACATTCCAAAGTCCAGGGCTACGTGCTGAGGGACACAGTTAAGCTTGGGGCAGCCGCTGTAAATGCGCAATGGGGAAGGGTCGCTGCCTAAGACCTTTCTGCCACAGTGCACTGAGGGGCTGGGAATCGTTTAGCCCGCTCGGTCTGTCCGGCTCACAAATGTCTGCGTTGAATATTAACTGTGTCATAATTGTACTGAAGCACCTCAGAATGCACTGTAATCTGTGTCGCTAACTCGAACACCATTGTGCTGCCTGACTGTCTGTAATGACCATATTGAAAGTTTGCAATGTTCATTGATTTATTGAAGCACCTCGTGATCCATGTGGAAAAGGTGAATCTGATTGCACTTTTTGTGATGGGCATTTTGAAATGTTTTGTCATGCTCTTTCAGATATTTTATGGATAAGTATATTTTTCCAAAAAGAAATCTTGTGATGTTATGGAGAGAGTTTGATCACTTGCAAGATGGAAGGCAGCTGTGACCTGTACCTAATGTTTGTAATGGCTACATCGTGTGGATGTGGCGTTATTTGGAATGCTTTTGCAATAATCAGAATTATATTGTGCCTGTTGTTAGTGTGTGATAGATAGTAAACTTGCTGCAGCTGCATCTAAACAAAGGGAGTCAATAAAGTCACTCTGGATGCAAAATATATGACCTATTGTTCATGAGCCTCTGACCCAGAAAGAGTCTGTTGAAGACAATATGGCTGTGCCAGTCCTGCTCCCCTGCTGGAGTACTCCCTGCTTTTTGCCTCTACCTTTCTCATACTTTTCCATGTTTCTAACTCTGTCTTAAATGTCACCATTATCCTAATAATCCTTTGCATGAAAAAATTCTGTCAAATGGTTGCTTGTGCTTCTACTAATCTGAGTTATTGTCTCATTTATCGCTGATACACTGAGTCAATAGAAATGATCTTTCACTGTGACTTTGAGAGCATCTAATGGGTGCACTTCCGTAGATATTTCCAGAATCTGGCTGAACTGCCCATTCTTTGTGTGTGTGGCTGGACGTAAGCGTCAGGGTATTTGTACATCTTTCCAGTTCGACGCAGCGCGTTGTATTGTTGCAAACCTGTTTATCACATGTCTCCCATAAGAAACTGCTTTTATCCTCTGGAAAAACTCAGCAGGTCTGGCAGCATCTGCAGAGAGGAACAGTTAAAGTTTCGAGTCCGTATGACTCTTCAACAGAACTAAATAAAGATAGAAAAGAGGTGAAATATAAGTTGGTTTAAGGGGATGGGTGGGACAGGTAGAGCTGGATAGAGGGCCAGTGATAGGTGGAGATAACCAAAAGATGTCACAGACAAAAGGACAAAGAGGTGTTGTCGGTGGTGATATTATATAAGGAATAGGTGACATTAAGGGTAGAAAGCAGGACGAGCAAGGTACAGATAGCCCTAGTGGGGGTGGGGTGGGGGGAAAGGATCGAAATAGGCTTAAAGGTAGAGATAAAACAATAATACATTTAAAAATAATGGAAATAGGTGGGAAGAAAAAACATCCATATAAATTATTGGAAAAAAGGGGGATCGGAAAGGGGGTGGGGATGGAGGAGAGAGTTCATGATCTAAAATTGTTGAACTCAATATTCAGTCCGGAAGGCTGTAAAGTGCCTAGTCGGAAGATGAGGTGTTGTTCCTCCAGTTTGCGTTGAGCTTCACTGGAACAATGCAGCAAGCCAAGGACGGACATGTGGGCAAGAGAGCAGGGTGGAGTGTTAAAATGGCAAGCGACAGGGAGGTTTGGGTCATGCTTGCAGACAGACCGCAGGTGTTCCACAAAGCGGTCTCTCAGTTTACGTTTGGTCTCTCCAATGTAGAGGAGACCACATTGGGAGCAGTGAATGCAGTAGACTAAGTTGAGGGAAATGCAAGTGAAATGCTGCTTCACTTGAAAGGAGTGTTTGGGCCCTTGGACGGTGAGGAGAGGGGAAGTAAAGGGGCAGGTGTTGCACCTTCTGTGGTTGCACGGGAAGATGCCATGGGAGGGGGTTGAGGTGTAGAGGATGATGGAGGAGTGGACCAGGGTGTCCCGGAGGGAACTATCCCTGCGGAATGCCGCCGGTGGGGGGGGTAAAGGGAAGATGTGTTTGGTGGTGGCATCATGCTGGAGTTGGCGGAAATGGCGGAGGATGATCCTTTGAATGCGGAGGCTGGTGGGGTGATAAGTGAGGACAAGGGGGACCCTATCATGTTTCTGGGAGGGAGGAGAAGGCGTGAGGGCGGATGCGTGGGAGATGGGCCGGACACGATTGAGGGCCCTGTCAACCACTGTGGGTGGAAAACCTTGGTTAAGGAAGAAGGAAGACATGTCAGAGGAATTGTTTTTGAAAGTGGTATCATCAGAACAGATGCGACGGGGGCGAAGGAACTGAGAGAATGGGATGGAGTCACTCAGACCTCCCTTTTGCTTGCCATTTCAACACTCCACCCTGCTCTCATGCCCACATGTCCATCCTTGGCTTGCTGCATTGTTCCAGTGAATCTTAACGTAAACTGGAGGAACAGAACCTCATCTTCCGACTTGGTACTTTACAGCCTTCTGGACTGAACATTGAGTTCAACAATTTTAGATCATGAACTCTCTCCTCTATCCCCACCCCCTTTCCGATCCCCCTTTTTTCCAATAATTCATATAGATTTTTCTTTTCCCACCTATTTCTATTATTTTAAAATATATTTCTATCCATTGTTTTATCTCTACCTTTTAGCCTATTTTGATCCCTTCCCCCCACCCCACCCCCACTAGAGCTATCAGTACCTTGCTCGTCCTGCTTTCTACCCTTAATGTCACCTATTAGCACATTCCTTAGATAATGTCACCACCGTCAACACCTCTTTGTCCTTTTGTCTGTGACATCTTTTGGCTATCTCCACCTATCACTGGCCCTCTGTCTAGCTCTACCTGTCCCACCCCTCCCCCCTTAAACCAGTTTATATTTCACCTCTTCTATTTTTCCTTAGTCCTGGTGAAGAGTCATACAGACTCGAAACGTTAACTGTGTTCCTCGCTGCCAGACCTGCTGAGTTTTTCCAGGTATTTTAATTTTTGTTTTGGATTTCCAGCATCCGCATTTTTTTGTTTTTTTCTGTCATACTGTGGCTGTTTGGAGCTGGCATCTGTCAGAGTGCAGAACAAGGCTATCATAACTGGCTCCACACACACCTGCTGCCTCTGTCTATCTAACCCTTTTGGCTTGTTTTTGCTGGAGATTTACTGGAGTTGACCTTGTATTTAAATTTGCATTTGAGATGGGCAGAGTTACAGTGGAGGCAGTTGGTGCAATTGGTGCTGTTAAACGGAACCAGATGTGAAGATGGTGCAGGGCAGAATATTCCAGTGCCAATGACATCTCCGCGCTGGCACCAGGCAGTCTCAAGCTGTAGGAAGTGTTTTGATGGATTTGAAACTAATGGGGAACAGACAGCGGATAAGGGGGCAGGAGTATTTTGATGAAAAGTGAATTTTCAAATGACTGACTGCTGCGTGCCGTGGACCACAAGGAGGGGGTGAACTGTGGGAGAAATGGGGAACTAGAAGAGCTGGCATGTGGGGAAGAGCTGGGGTGAGGGAGGAAGGAGAGCTGCACAGTGTGCTGTGTGTAATTGTGTGTATGGGTGGGGCGCAGTGGGGTCTGTGTGGGGTTGCTGCAGGAGGCAGTAGGGGTGTGTGGGGGGGGCTGTGTATGTGATGCAGAGTCTGCAGTGGAGGGGTGGTATGAGATGCAGGCTGCACTGGGAGATATTTGATACATGCTGCATGGGGGTGCTGGTGTGGATGATACAGGGTGCACTGGGGATGTGTGAGAGATACAGGATGCAGTGGGAAGTGAGGCACAGGCTGCATTGGGGGACGTGTGAGGCACTGGCTGCATTGGGGGACGTGTGAGAGATACAGGCTGCATTGGGGAAGTGTGAGGCACTGGCTGCGTTGGGGGACGTGTGAGGCACTGGCTGCATTGGGGGACGTGTGAGACACTGGCTGCATTGGGGGACGTGTGAGAGATACAGGCTGCATTGGGAGACGTGTGAGGCACTGGCTGCATTGGGGGACGTGTGAGAGATACAGGCTGCATTGGGGGACGTGTGAGGCACAGGCTGCATTGGGGGACGTGTGAGGCACAGGCTGCATTGGGGGACGTCTGAGGCACTGGCTGCATTGAGGGACGTGTGAGCACTGGCTGCATTGGGGGACGTGTGAGACACTGGCTGCATTGGGGGACGTATGAGAGATACAGGCTGCATTGGGGGACGTGTGAGGCACTGGCTGCATTGGGGGACGTGTGAGGCACTGGCTGCATTGGGGGACGTGTGAGAGATACAGGCTGCATTGGGGGACGTGTGAGGCACTGGCTGCATTGGGGGACGTGTGAGGCACTGGCTGCATTGGGGGACGTGTGAGGCACTGGCTGCATTGGGGGACGTGTGAGGCACTGGCTGCATTGGGGGACGTGTGAGGCACTGGCTGCATTGGGGGACGTGTGAGGCACTGGCTGCATTGGGGGACGTGTGAGGCACTGGCTGCATTGGGGGACGTGTGAGGCACTGGCTGCATTGGGGGACGTGTGAGGCACTGGCTGCATTGGGGGACGTGTGAGGCACTGGCTGCATTGGGGGACGTGTGAGGCACTGGCTGCATTGGGGGACGTGTGAGGCACTGGCTGCATTGGGGGACGTGTGAGGCACTGGCTGCATTGGGGGACGTGTGAGGCACTGGCTGCATTGGGGGACGTGTGAGGCACTGGCTGCATTGGGGGACGTGTGAGGCACTGGCTGCATTGGGGGACGTGTGAGGCACTGGCTGCATTGGGGAAGTGTGTGAGGCACTGGCTGCATTGGGGGACGTGTGAGGCACTGGCTGCATTGGGGGACGTGTGAGGCACTGGCTGCATTGGGGGACGTGTGAGGCACTGGCTGCATTGGGGGACGTGTGAGGCACTGGCTGCATTGGGGGACGTGTGAGGCACTGGCTGCATTGGGGGACGTGTGAGGCACTGGCTGCATTGGGGGACGTGTGAGGCACTGGCTGCATTGGGGGACGTGTGAGGCACTGGCTGCATTGGGGGACGTGTGAGGCACTGGCTGCATTGGGGGACGTGTGAGGCACTGGCTGCATTGGGGGACGTGTGAGGCACTGGCTGCATTGGGGGACGTGAGAGGCACTGGCTGCATTGGGGGACGTGAGAGAGATACAGGCTGAATTGGGGGAAGTGTGTGAGGCACAGGCTGCATTGGGGGACGTGTGAGAGATACAGGCTGCATTGGGGGACGTGTGAGGCACAGGCTGCATTGGGGGACGTGTGTGAGGCACAGGCTGCATTGGGGGACGTGTGTGAGGCACAGGCTGCATTGGGGGACGTGTGTGAGGCACTGGCTGCATTGGGGGACGTGTGAGGCACTGGCTGCATTGGGGGACGTGTGAGGCACTGGCTGCATTGGGGGACGTGTGAGGCACAGGCTGCATTGGGGGACGTGTGAGGCACAGGCTGCATTGGGGGACGTGTGAGGCACAGGCTGCATTGGGAGACATGTGCGGCACTGGCTGCATTGGGGGGAGTGTGCATGATACATGGTGCGCTGGGGTGTATGAAAAAGACACGGCAGTGGGGGTGGGGTGTGATACCGATACAGGGGGCGGTGGGGGGTGCATGTGTGTGAGATACAGGGGGCGGTGGAGGGGTTGGGGGGTGATGTGTATGAGAAAAAGGCTATAGTGGAGGTATGTGTAATACAGGTCGCAGTGGGGGGTTGTGTATGAGAGATACAGGGTTCTGTTGGGGGTGGGGGTGGTGTGTGTGATACAGGGAGCAGCAGTAGTCAGACTTTGCACTGTTGAATGTGAATCATTTCACCTTTGTGTGACAGGTAAATGTTACTTAAGGGGTTTATAATAATGTTACAGTAATAAGTGACTGTTCTGCAGTAAGTGTGCCTGGATTAAGCAGCAGTGATAACATTGTGATCAGGTAGGCAATCAAAAACCTTTGCATGGTTTTAAAAAGAATTGAAAAATGTTCCTGAAGCAGCACTTAAAACGTAAACCTGACCAATAGTATTAAATTATTTTTAAATCTCAAGAAATGGAAAAGAACCTACTTCAAGAAACATAACAGCATTAAAAACCGTTTGAAATGTTGGACTATTGACATGGGCGGCTGCAGACTGAAGCGAATACAGAAAATTTTGTTGTTAGGGATATGGGCTTCGCTGGCTGGGCCAGCATTTATTGCCCACCCCTAATTGCCCTTGAAAGAGTGGTGGTGAGCTGCCTTCTGGAACCGCTGCAGTCCATGTGGTGTAGGTACACCCTCAGTGCTGTTAGGGAGGGAGTTCCAAGATTTTGACCGAGCGACAGTGAAGGAACGGCGATATATTTCCAAGTCAGGATGGTGAATGACTTGGAGGAGAACTTCCAGTTGGTGGTGTTCCCATGTATCTGCTGCCCTTGCCCTTCTTGATGGTAGTGGTTGCAGGTTTGGAAGGTGCTGTCGAAGGAGCCTTGGTGAGTTTCTACAGTGCATCTTGTAGATGGTACACACTGCTACTGCCACTGTACGTAGTTGGTGGAGGGAGTGAATGTTTGTGGAATGGGCTGACAATGAAGGGAGGCACCGTACTTAAGTACACCTCACACCACCCCAGCGCCCCTTGCCTGCTTCCTTGTATGAGCTCAATCGAATCCTACATGTTGGCAGGGATCAGGAAGTTGGAAAGTGGGTCCCTCCACATGCTGCTTAGACAGATGTAGACAAGAGGACTGCTCGCAGCAGCTGCTCAGCTGAGGGAGGGGCTAGCTGCTTCATTGGATGGTGGTCCTGTAAAGCTTTTGTGATTTACAGAAGCCCTGGAGGTGCAAGGATCTGACCAAATGAGCTACTGCCTTCCCAGTCATCAGCATCATGCCACTTGGGAATAAAAAGGAAGGCTTGCAATTATTTTCAGTGATTTACACCCAGTGAAATGTTTTTGAAGTGTAGTCGCTGTTGTAATGTGGGAAACATGGCAGCCGATTTGCACACAAGCTCCCACAGACCGGATTCCAATCATAACCAGGTGATTGAGTTGTTGATTGAGGGATAAATATTGGCCAGGAGGCCAGGAAAGCTCCCCTACTCTTCTTCGAAATAGTGTCACAAGATCCTTTACCTACATTTTATAGGGCAGACAGGAGCCTCCATTTTAACATCACATCTGGAAGACGCCATGTCCACCCCCTCAGCACTGCATTTGAGCGTCAGCTTGATTCTTGTGCTAAAGTCCTGTAGTGGGACTTGAACCAGAAACTTTGTGATTCAGAGGCAAGAGTGCTACCAGCTGAGCCACAGCTTATCACACCTGATCACAGCTGCAGGCAGTGCTGGATTGGCTGCCTGCTGCAGGACAACTCTAGACCTTGGCAATCTATCCAGTGGCTCGTTTGACAATTACCATAGGTCATCCAGCCTGCCAGACAGGAGCAACATCTGGTGGTCAATGGATCTGAAATGTCAGTTATCTGCGATGCTCCCACATCAAGCTCCTTCGCAGTCATGGAGGCTGCAGTCCTCCCATCAGTCGTCCTCTCACAGGGCCCATTGTCTGCACTGGGTTTCATATCCCCTCCATGTCACCAGCCCAATGGTGCAGCCTGGGACTGCCACTTCTCCCGCTTTAGGCCCTCCCTGCACCAAGCCTCTACCCTCAAAGGGAGCTCAACCTCATCACCCTCCTGATGCCAGTCAGCCTCCTGGTAACTCCCTCCTTCCCATTGCTCAGTGTCTGCCTATAAATCCTTTGTCTTGAACTCAGCTGCTCCTTGTAGGAAGGAAGAATAAAAAGTTACAATGCTGCAGCAGGCTGCACATCAACTTTGTTCAAAACGCAGCATGGAGGACAATGATTCAAACGGGTATTCTGTGCCCATAGTCCTTCTCTTAGCCTAATCCTTGGGTGGCTCACTACCCAGGAGACAAGAAAAATGGCCGTGAAGCTCACCTGTCAATGTCAAAATAGTGCAAAGTTCCACCGGAGCCATAGCTGTGGCACCATGGTACACTTACAGCTGTAAGGACTCTCTCTTTGTGGTGTCAATCTTTCAACAGTCGGCAACTCTTCTAATCTATGCATGCTGGTGCGCCATGCATCAGCTTGCCTTGCAGGGTGAGACCGAGGGAGTAGGTTAGGTACATTTTTCTGTGACTGGCTTCTTTTCGTTAAAATATTTTCTTCAGAATCTGTCAGATTAATCAACTCATCACTAAGATTTTTGCCTTTCAGGGCATCAGACTGCTATAAAACCCTTGATTTTAAATTTTGTGTTGAGAAGGCCAAATGTTCACATTTGGAAAGCACTTGACCTTCCCCCACTCGGCAAATAGTAAATTGGAAGAACATCTCCTTGGTGTCTCGAGCCATTATTCAAAAAACAATTGCAGAAACAGATAACTTCAGGCTTTCTAATACATATGATGGAATGATGTGTTTTGAACTGAAGTTCTGAGAATTTTTTACCTTGCATGCCCTGGCCTGTTCTTTGTACTTCTTCCTGCACTGGTTGCCTGACTGTGGCATGATCCCACATGGTGCAAAGCACCTCGGCCACCTTGATGCACATCACCTGTCTGATCTTTTGTGGAGATTTGGCCCTTGTTGTCCTTAACTGCTGCTCTTGTCGATGGTTACCCTCCTCCAAAAGGCCCCCAAAATAAGATAAAATCTTATTTTGATCTTTCATAGTAAAATCAACCAGGAGGATGTGCAGACACCAGAGATTACTTCCTACAGCCATCAAAAATTATTTTTAACTGTAATAACATTCAAAAATGAACTAGGTTAATTTTAGAAGCTGCAGCTTGCTTAGCTCCCAGTACCTCACTTCAGTGTGTCTCCAGCACCTATTCCCAGCCACCTATAGAATGGTATGGTTGGTCTGTCAGGTTCCTGATTCACATTGACCTCTGCATGCTGTAGTTGGATGAATGTTATAGCAAATAATGGCATCAACTGTGATTAATTATAAACAGAGAACTGAAAAATCCAAATAATTTTTGTGCACGACCAGGCCACCATTCCAGCAAGTTGAGGCTGACTATTGGATGAGGTTTGTATTGAGTCATGAGTAAACATAGTTTACTGGAACCTGGTTAATTTGATTCAAATGAGTTTTCTGAACTTCTTATCCACAATGGAAGACAAAAGAGCTGGTGATAGCTACTTCTGTGATACTCAGCAAATAAATTATTAGAACAGAAAGCCCAAACTTCATAAGAGTTAGAGCTATAGAGGTGAATGGGTTTGAGGTGGCATCGTGGGACTTTGTGCTTGGTGCCTTCAACCACAATCCATTCTCTTTCCCAAAGCTGCAAGACTTCATGTGCCGTGTGGATTCATGTTGTTTGACACTGAGAGGCGTTGCTATCAATGACCTCTTGTATCTGTGGAACTCTCACGGACATTACGGCTAAGATGGACCTCCCCAAACTGTACAGCACTGTCCCAGCTGAGTTCCTGAAGCTCCACAAAGTTAATATATCTGTATGGGCTGCAGGAGGTTTGTGTGGAATACATTGCGAGTTTCTGACTTTGCTGAAGAAACATATCCTAGCCACAGTGTTTCTTCAGCATGGGGTTAATCCGCAAAATCTTAACTGCTGAGTTGTGTGCATTATCATTTCTGCAATTCTCAGCTTCCAGTAAGCAGTGCTGTTTCTTCCCTGCCAGCTCTGTTGATGCATTAACACGGTTTTCAACATTAGAGATGCAAGATGTCAAACTGCTGATTGAGAATGAATAGCAGAAAAGAATAATGCAGTGGTCTGCCATAGGTGTCAACAAGCATGTGTGTTGCTGGAGCTAGTCAGTCACTTGGTCATTGTTAGACTTATTTATTTTATCCCTTCAACCTCACTTGTGTGCGAGATTCAGACGTTTAAAGCTATTGGTGCTCAGAAAGTGCAGCTGTGAAACCTCAGTCTGTGAAGAGTACAGTGCTACCTGTGTTGGGAATGCTCAGCAGGCCTGGCAGCATCTGTGGAGAGAGAGAGAAGCAGAGTTCGTGTTTCAGGCTGATGACCCTTCTTCAGAACTGGGGTGAGGGGTGGGGGAGAAGAGAAAAACCTTTTGCCAGTCCGACGAAAGGTTGTTTGTCAGAAATGTTCGCTCTGGTCCATTCTCTTCACAGGTGCTGCCAGAACTGCTGAGCATTTCCAACATTTTGGTGTTTTTATTTCATCCCAGCAAAATGGTTTGCAATTTGTTTATTTGGGCCTCTGGATGTAGACAGTCCTGACAAGGCATTAGTTATTGCCTATCCCTAGTTGTCTTGGCTTTGTCAATTACATAGCATCATTGAAGCTACATGGAGAGCAGGTTCCCTCCCTGGAGTGAACCAGTTGTGTTTTTATGGCAGTCGGACAGCTTCGTATGAAATTGGCTCAGGAACAGAAAGCAGAGTGGTTGGTGGATGGGTCTTTTTTATACTGGGAGGGTCACATACGGTTGTTTCCCAAGGTGCAGTTTTCAGTCCATTCCTCTTTTCAATTTTTTTACATGACATGGACTCAGGTGTAGGGAGAAACATAAAGTTCAAAGGTGATACAAAACTTGGCAGAATATTATATAATGCGGATAGTTTTTGAGAGTTCAGGATGACAGGATGGTGAAATGGGCAGAATCATGACAGAGAAGTGTGAAGTGATGCAGCTTTGGCGGACTGATACGGAAAGACTGTTAGGGATTTTAATATGTGTAGATGAGCCGAGAGGCCTTGGTGTCCATATACACAAATCCTTAAAGGTGGCAGGGCAAGTTATTAAGCTGGTTTTAAAAAAAGCAAATAGAATATAGAAGGAAAGAGATCATGCTCGAACCAGTTGCCTCTCCAGTTGCCTGGATGAGTGCAGCTCCAACAGTGCCCAAGCTCGACACCCACCCAGGACAAAGCAGCCCGCTTGATTGGAACCCCATCCACCACCTTAATTATTCATATTCTCCATCATCGATGCACAGTCGCCAGCAGTGTGTACCACCTACAAGATACACTGCAGCAACTCACCAAGGCTTCTTAGACAGCACCTTCCAAACCCACGACCTCTATCACCTAGAAGGACAAGGGCAGCAGATGCCATTACCTCCAAGTTCTCCTCCAAGTCACACACCATCCTGACTTGGGGCTGTATCGTCGTACTTCACCATCACTGGGTCAAAATCCTGGAACTTCCACCCCCTAACAGCACTGTGGGTGTTCCTACACCACGTGGACTGCAGCGGTTCAATTTGGTGGCTCACCACTACCTTCTCAAGGGCAGTTAGGGATGGGCAATGGAGGCCTTGCTAGTGGTGCTCTCATCCCATGAATGAAGAAAAGAAAACTTTATAAATCACCGGTTCGGCCTGAGCTGGAGTATTGTGCATATTTCTGGGCACCACAGGAAAGATGTAAAGGCCTTCAAATGGGTCCAGGGGTGGTTTACCAGGATGTTATCAGGAATGAGGGACTTCAGTTATGAGGGGAGGTTGGAAAAGATAGGACTGTTGTCCTTGGACCAGAGAAGATTGAGGTTTTAAAGATGATAGATTTTGATAGAACAGATACAGAAAAAACTATTTCCTTTGAGTTGATCAATAAAAGCATTGACCAAAGATCTAGAGGGGAGATGAGATGTTTTTTCAATTCAAGTTTGTTGGGGTTTGGAACATTTTACCTGAGAAAGTGGTAGAAGCTGATTCCATAAATAATTCTAAAAGGGAATTATACAGGTGCTTGAGGTTGAGGAAGTCATAGGGTTACGGACAAGAGGCAGGGATGTGGGACTAAACACAACTGTTCTTTCAGAGAGCCAGCATAGACATAATAGGCTAAAAGGCTTTTTCCTGCACTCTATGCTTCTATGATTAATGGCTGTTTTCAGGTGCCATCATGCGAATGATGAACATTATTGAATCTGTTTAGGATTTGAACCCAAGACCTTTGGGTTGCTGATCCAATATCCTAATCACTTGAGTGCCATACCCCGGGTGCGAGTAGTAATGTTACAGTCAGTGTTTTAGCTCACATTTGTATCTATTCTTCTCCCCAGGGGTTTATAATGGGCTGTGTAATGCAACTGGAAAGAGAGAAAAACTTAATTTCTGTAGCACCTTTTGTGACCCCAGTACATCTCAAACTGCTTTACAGCCAATGAAGTGCTTTTTGAAGTTTGATCATGAGTTATTATGGCACAGAAGGAGCCATTCAGCCCATCGAGCTCATGCCGGCTCTCTGTAGAGCAATCCGATCAGCCCCACTCCCCTGTCCTATCCTCATAGCCCGGTAAATGTA
Organism: Isurus oxyrinchus; assembly: GCA_026770705.1. Classification (NCBI taxonomy): domain Eukaryota; kingdom Metazoa; phylum Chordata; class Chondrichthyes; order Lamniformes; family Lamnidae; genus Isurus; species Isurus oxyrinchus. The sequence continues at coordinate 5,247,063 of JANJGN010000029.1, read as the reverse complement.
TTTCTTTTGAGTACCTATTCACTTTCCTTTTCGAAATGATTCATCGTTTCCACTTCCACCCACCCTCATAGGCAGAGCACTCTAGCTCATTACCATCTGCTGTGTAAAAATGTTCTTCCTCACATCTTCCTTGCACCTCTTGTCCAAAATCTCAAATCTGTCGCCGCTGGTCCTTGTGCCATCAGCTAATAGGAACGGGTTTTCTTTGTCTACCTTGTCCAAACCTGGCATAATCTTTATGCTCTTATCAAATCTCTCCTCTATCTCCTTTACCCCAAGGAGAGCAACCATGTAATTTCCAACCTAACCTTGTAGCTAAACTCCCTCACCCTTGGAACTATCCCAGGAAATCATCTCCGCATCCTCTCGCGGACCCTCGCTATTAAAGTGGTGGAAACGTGTCAGCCAACTTGTGCACAGCAAGCTCCCTCATACAGCAATGTGATGATGACCAGATAATCTGGTTTTTGTGGTGCTGAGTTGAGGGATAAACATTGGCCAGGACATAACTGAACTTGAGTTAATAACCGCTTTCCCTTGGATAGCCTACACTGGAACTCCAAAAACTAGGGTCGTGATTGCAATGCAGTGCCCAGAATAACCTGGCAGCCAGTCTTTAAACTGGAGCCATTAAAAATAACTGCACCACTTTGCGTTTTAGAAGAGTCAGCTTCTGTGTTGGTCCTAAGTTTCACATTTGTGGTTTTCTTTTTGTTCTCTTCCCCAGGACCAGTTGCCTGAATTGCACGTGCACTTTCGGTCACAGAGCTTCCACACGTCGATGTACGCGTCCTCCTGGTTCCTAACAATTTTTCTCACCACGTTTTCCCTGCCGTTAGCGACTAGGATATTTGACATATTTATGTATGAGGTAAGATCTTTGCAGAATCATCGTGCGACTGAACTCTAATAGAATAACACCCAGCCAGTGACAGCGTGGATCAGTCGCAAATCTGGCCACGTCAGTGTGTGTCCCCACCTATTTTCTCCCAGTTATCAGACTCCTATCAAGACAGAAGATGAATTCCATCCTCTGAAATGGGAGCTCCAGATGGTGCATTAATGTGAAGTAGTAATCTACCATGTGATCCTCCCTTTTACATTTCCAGATACCTTTGACAGTACCCCTGTGAGGGAAAGGGAAAGGTAGTTTGCAGTCAGTCTCTAAGAGATACGCTCAAACGCACTGGAATGACTTCCCTTCAGAGCCTCCCTCCTTGAAATGTTTTCATTTCCTGTCCCTTCCTCCTGGGATTTGGGCCTGTCTCTGTTTAGATACAATCAGAAACGCCCCCCTGCGTGGGGAAGTGACAGCTAAATGTAGCAGCTCATGCACAACACCAAGTCAACCAAACAACCGGGTGCAAAGCTCCTGTTTAATGTGGAGGGTTCCAGTTCTAATCATCCATTTTGTAGTCGCTTATTGTGCATTGAAGTTAAAGCTGACTTTTGAAATTTCATGAATATTCTGTGTGAAGGGAAACCTCCTGTTTTTAGAAGGCTCGTAAAAGGGCTGTTGGCAGGAACAAATGGGCTCATTTTGATTAACAGTTGTGACTGTGAAATATTTGACTGCGCCATAAATTTCTGCATGAAGGTCGGAATGTCTCTGCACGTGGGCGGATTGGATGAGCTGCCATAAGGACTTGGCTGGACATGATGGTGCTCAGTGAGAATTGTTTCTTGCACAATTACCACTGAGCATTCTCCGCTAACCTTTATTTCCATAATGACTTTCAAAGTCGGGCAAGTTGTTGAAATAGTTTAAGTAATGCACAAATAAGACTTGGTTCAGTGCAGCAGGCAGCCTCCAATTGCTTTGTGATTGTTCCTGTGTGAATTACTGAGCTTGCTGTTCAGAAAGAGCAATTTGATTTAAGGTATGATATCTTAATCCTTCTTTCTTCACGACACTGCCCCCGTCCCCCAGCCCCACCAATTCCCTTCCCTCTTTCTCCCTTCCCTGTTTATGCCAAAAACAACCTCCCTCAAGGCCCCCAGCACCCTCCGTGACTCCCCCCCCCCCCCCCCCCCGCCACTCCCTGCCCAACACTGACAACTGGACTCAATGGTGAAAAGTTGCAGGAGGCATTCCTCTTTGTGCTGTATTGTTCTTGCCCTTTGAATACTGAGTGTGGAGATTAAATATGCAAAATGATTTGAGTCAAACTCTTCTCTAAAAAATTGTCACGAGTAGAGAAAAATGGCAGCAGGTTCTATTTTGTTTTGAGCTGCGTGTGGTTTGTTGCAACCTGGTGAATATGCTGCTCTGTTCAGTTTGATTAACAGTTATCATGTTCTTGTCTATGGTGTGTGACGACCATATGGAGATGAGAGACAGACTACTTGAACAATCTCGATTATGAGGTTTTACCTCCTTGTTAATGTGAATCCTTTAATATCCTAGGAGCTGGTGTGGGTGAACGAAGCAATTTGTAGCATCACTGACTCTTCCACCTTGTGTTTTGGATCCTGGTTTGGTTCTGCTCTGCTTTTGAAACTTTCCTTTGCAGTTCTCCATTCACTTTATTGTGTTGGCAGGGTTTGGAAATAGTGTTTCGCATTGGAATGGCCATCCTTCAGTTTAACCAAGCAGAACTGATGCAGCTTGATATGGAAGGAATGTCGCAGGTAAAAACCACCTCTCTCCCAGCAGGAAAAATTCATTGGCGCATCTCTCTTGTGCAGAGGGAGCTGTGTCTCAGTGTCTAAGATGTATCTCATCCTTGGTGCCCCAGCTAATCTTTGTGAAGATTTTGTACACTTTTATTGACAACTTTGTCACAAAATAAATGATCTTAGTAATCTTCCTCCTCCTTCCTCCAAACCCAAATATCTTTGTCGTTTCCTAACCATAAGAAGAGGGAGCTAGCAGGATTGGTGAGCTGTGCACAGACAGCTGCCAATACAGCTTTGTAAACAACACTTCCCCATGTTTCCATGTTTAATGGGGAGGCTCAGGAATTGGCACTTAAAAAAAATTGCCATTTCCTGTTATTGAATAGCTGCCATTGTTTCTGTAATCATTTATGTACCAAAAGCCTGAGAATTCTTGTGGTACTTGGGTGGTGTTAAACGTTGATGGAATGTCCTACGTTCTCTTTCACAATCATTGTTGAGAATTAACGGATGGCAGAGAGTTCCATTTCCCACACTGGGTGTGTCAATCATGTCTCTGTGTCTGCACAACAACAACTTGTAATTTGGAAGAAAATTCTGACTTTGTTCTGAGAATAGGTGCTCGGTCAGAGATGTAAAATTCTATTTGTGCGCACTTCCTTTATAAATTACCCTGTCCTTCACCCTCCACTGCTTCCCCAGCAGCACAGCCCATCCCCTGATCTACCACCAATCTCTGCTGATCCAGTCTGGGTTCGAAGACTTTTGCCAACCTGTGTCTTAAAGGACAAACCTGAAGAAATCGGATCTCCACCTCAAAAGGTTGAGAGGTGGCAGTTGTCCCCTCACCCCTTTCCCTATCACTCCCTTTGTGTAGAAGGAATGCTGTTTGCTCCACTAACACATCATTTTTGTTTGAATTTGAAGTAGCTTGAACAATCAACATCAAATGTCTTTGTAATAGAACTGCTCTCTTTTAGCATTACTTAATGATTAATAAGTAAGGAAAAAAGCGTGCCAGAGCAAAGAACACTTGAGGCCAGCAAGAATGGAGAAGCAGCTTACTTATATTTATCCCATATCATTAAAGATTATAAACCGGGTTTGTATAACAAGCTTACAAAGCAAACTTTCATCAGCCTTTGTCCTATTGCAGTATTTTGTTGAATGTCCAGCCAGCTGCCTTGCAAGGTCAGCTATTCTGGCTTCAGGGAAACATTGAGGGTCGGGACTCGGGCAAGCGTTGAAGGCCTGAGAAACCCAACTCTGGTTCTAAAAAGTTTGTTAATGATTTCTTTGGTCAGCCAAGATGTCAGTTTTTAAATTTGCTGACATGCCGACGCTGCTTAATCAAGCTCCTCCCACTGAGCTTTGCGAATTTGCTGCTTGAATTGGTGCCCCTTAAGGATCGGCCTGACAATTTCAGTGTGATTCAGTGATGGTTCACTTGGTCTGACGTGGAGCTCTCTGGGGAGGTTATTGAAGGCCAATCAAACTCGACCTGGGTCCTCCTGCAAAAAGAAACAGATTAATTAGTTGGAAAAATTTCAGATCAAACCTTGAACCGGGCAGTTGAGATATGTAAGGGCAAGATCGATAAAATACAAGTTGAATCTGTTCAGAATAAGTACAAAGGCAGCAAGTTCAAGGCTGGGGCTCCATAAATAGCTAGTCAAGGTAGAGCAAAAATAGCTGTACAATAAATATCAAGGGTGATGAAGAGAATACTGAGAAATAGAAAGCATTGAAGTGAAGCTGAAAGAGAATATGAAAGAATCGACATTAATCAAAACAGCATACACATAAGCAGATGTGACTAGCTGCAATATCATGCACATAATCTTATCTGTCTGACACCTTCGTGTTTCTAATCTTTCTCTTTGGCCTCCCATCTTGCTGGTCCCTCCTCCCGGTGGCTCCCTGTATTGCACCTTCCCCGGCAGCCCTCTGTTCCTTCACTTCCCTCGTTCCCTGCATCCCCAATTGTCACAGCTTAGCATGATACTAACCTCTCCTGAAGCAAGCATGTGTCTTCCTGCAGGAATCACTGGTGCTCAGTCTGGATACCAACATTTATTTAACCCGCTCACCTCCCCTTCATGAAAAAAAGCCAATGGGTGCTGAGAACAGCTGTTCCAGAGGATCCTAAATAAAGCCACCTTAGATAATCTACTACAGATAAATTTACCATGATCCCTATTATAGTAGTTAAATGTAACTGTTGGTAAAGGCTGAGTTGTTTAAATCCCAGAGAGAAACTTGAACAACTGTCATAACCTATATTTCAATTGGTATGCTTGGGATGCAGCTCTGAATTCAGGAATAAGACCACTAAGCCTCGAAAGGTTTTTTATGTAAAACTAAATTAAACATTTATTAATTAACAACAAATTAAACATATGCTTACAAATTATTACCATAATAACTTTTAAATAAATGCCCAAATCAATCACTCCCAGGTAAATCTTCACGAAGGCAACAATAACCCACTGAATCTAAACAAACACCAGGCAAAGTACATTTGACCTTAAGAATTCAAAGTGAGGTTCCTTTGCAGACACAGTTGTAGGCTTACAGGCTGGTTAGATCTTAAATGCCTCTGACTCTCACACACAAACTCCTTTCTGTTTATACCCAGCTTCCCCTTTGAATGTACATTTTCCATTGTATTATTAGGTTTTTTTTAATTTTACCTCTGCTAACAATAATCCTTTCATTCCACCAAGTTTATTAGTAATATAAACACGTTGCTTGGCGTCTCCGAGCTAGGTGCAAGATTTAACCCATTATTTTGAATGGTTTAGTCAACAAATGCAAAATTACACTTTACCTTCTTCTCCTTATTTTTATCCAATTAACGTTTCAAAACTACTATATAGCAAAGCACCCAGGTTAGCTGGCTTTAATCCAATTAAGCCATACATAGACACACACAGACCTTACTACAATTCCAACTTAAAAATAAATTCCAATAACATTATGGGCATTAATATCTCTTCATGACATAACCTTAAATAAATAATTTTTTCTTTTCCTGGACACTTGGAGGCTGGGGTTATTTGAGGAATGTGGAGTCTGTAGCCAGTCACACTGTTCCTATCCTGTATACAGAAGTGATCTGATGTTTCCCCTCTCTCTCTCTCTCTCTCTCTCTCTTTCTCTCTCTCTTTCCTCCCTCCAGCACTTTCAGAAGGTCATCCCACAGCAGTTTGATGGCTGCCCTGACAAGCTGGTCCTGAAGGCTTACCAGGTCAAGTACAATGCAAAGAAAATGAAGAAGTACGTAATGTGTAAACCCAGCCTTTGCTTCCCAGCACACCCTCCAGTCCGTGTGTTTTTTTTAAGTGGGGCTTGTTGCAAGTGAATGTTGGCCAGGGCACTGGCAGAGCTTTCTGGTTCTCAGCCATCTGGGCAGGCAGATGAGTTCTCGTTTGTATGGCTTGTCGCACCTCTTGCAATGCAGCACTGTGCTGTCAGCATAGATAATCATCTTGCCCCCTGGAAGGGGGACTTGAGCATGCGATCATCTGACTCTGAGCACGAGTGAGCCAAGCTGAGGAGAATTCCAGCTCTAGACTCGAGACCTGATGGTGTTTCCTATTGGATCAGGTTTTTTTCAAATGGCGGGGGGTGGGGGGTCAGTTATGAAGTCGGATCTCTAACAACTTGGCTGAATTTTCCTTCTTTACCAGCTTTAATTGTATGGCAAGTGAGGAGATGGGATATTTCGTCTAGGGACTGGGAATGAAGATGGGGGAGAGCAGGGGAAGAAACCCTTGTCCACACTCATCTAGCCTTGTGAGAGTATGCGCCTTGGTGATGAATGTTTGCATTAGTGAGGGAGATATGTTTGACTAGAGGAAACCAGAAGTTTGAAACCCAGTACATCATCTCTGCTGTGTACACATTGCTATTCGATGTTTGCAACTCTGAAAATTCTGCATGGATTCTATATCACAGGAAAAGTGATTAGAAACCAGCGATTGAATTTGAGGTTTTTGGGATGACACCAATTTAATTAATCTGGCCATAACCATTTGACTCCTTTTAAGATATTTTCTTGGAATTGCTATGTGCACTGCATTGATGAGACAGTTCAGAGTAGCTTTGTTCCATTTCTCATTTCCTTTCCTTAGCCTGATGTGTACTATGAAAAGTATCAGTAGATCCACCTGCCATTCGCAGTGTAAAGGACTTTAGCACGATGGCAGAGGGAACAAGGATGTTCTTTTTTGAAGAGTTAGTGACTGCAGTTTTGAAAGGGAGGGGAGAGTGGGTGGTGGTGGGAGGAGCAGTACCTGAGGAGAGGGAGCCGCTTCCAATAGCAGCTAGCATGGGTGCCAGGAAGGGAAGGTAGTAGGAATGGTGTCGAAACAGCAGGAGGTATGGGCCTCTTGGGGAGGGCATGAGGGGAGATGAGAGAGAAATTAGAGATTCAAGTTGAAGGCTTGGGTAGGGGGAAGCTAAGCGTGGTGAGCGAGGGGAAAGGAGGGACAGGGAAATGGGTCCAAGGTCCAAGTAAATTGAACTGTAGACTCCCACTCCTGTTTAGTAACGTTAAGCCATGTTGCATACATTACATGCGCTAGTAACCATAGAAACAGCAGAATATCACATGAATTGCGATAGCAAACGAGTGGCTATTAGTGAATATGGAGTGATGCAGGCATTATTTTGGATAGAAACTCCAATTTAGTTTCTCACCTACACTGCCACTATTCCGTCCTCCTCACAGAGAATCCCACCAATAAGGATGCTTTGGATATGCCTGAGGATGTCAAGGAAAGTTTGTCTACCTCTCCTGGCTTCCTGCATTCCCTCCTCCAACAACCCTCATCCCATCTTTCTCCAAGCCCCTTCCCCTTAAAGACAAACGTTGTGACAGGCTGGAGGTCAGGGAATTATTAATCAGATTTTTTTTGCATTGTGTCCAGGATTTGGGAATGGTGAAGAGCCTTCTAGATTTAGGTCATTTATATTCTTCGTTGTGATCTTGATAGTTTTGGAAATTAGATTTTACTCTCCGAAATGGGATCAAAAGTCCTTTGTTCAAAGGTGCCCTTAGTTTCTTATTCCTTTAGTTAAATGATGTAAATGTTTTTACAGGTGTCCTGTAACGGTCATGCACTTCAATGTGTTAACCCTGCAAGGTGATGGCCAGTGCTGGGAGTGAAACTATTTCTGGGTGGTGCATACCCAACATCAATGCGCAGAATAATCCAGTACATAGTCTCCATTGACTGCTCAGATTACTGATGTTAACTAGCATGGCTCACAGTGAATAATGGACACTTTGAGGCTGCCTGGTGTCTGTGGGATTATATCCCAGCAGAGACCCAATGCCTTATGCAGAGGGGGATGTATCACAGATAAAAATTAAAGTTTTAATTTTGTAGCTCTAGCTGTGTTTTGGCCATGATTTCTGAAGAACACTTAAGATGCTGAGTAGCTGCTATTTTCATGCTGTCCTCCTGTTACTGAGTGTGATTGGTACAAGGTACAATTTTGTGATGTGCGCTTTTGTTCCTAGAAAGATGTGGTGAAAATTTCCTGTTGGTTTTGATGAACTTTGACTTGATCCAGATTGCGGGTGGTGAAAGGGGAAGTAGCCTTGTAAGATTATCACGTTCATGAGGGGAACAATGGCAAGAGGGTGTGATCTGATGAGAAATGTACGCTTATTTAAGGGAATCTGATAAACGTATGTTTACTTAGGCATTCTGTTGTGACTTTTTTTTTGTCCTGCAGACTTGAAAAAGAATATACTACAATCAAAAATAAAGAAATGGAGGAACAGATTGAAATAAAAGTAAGTTTTTCAAGTGGTGTACGTCAAATGTCTATTTTAATTATGGGTACTTATTTAAAATTCTTTTATGGGATGTGGCTGTCATTGGCTAGGCCACCATTTGTTGCCCATCCATAATTGCCCTTGAGGAGGTGTTGGTGAGCTGCCTTCTTGAGCCGCTGCAGCCCCTGTGGTGTAGGTACACCCACCGTGCTGTTAGTGAGGGAGTTCCAAGATTTTGACCCGGCGACAGTGAAGGAACGGATATAGTTCCAAGTCAGGATGGTGAGTGGCTTGGAGGGGAACTTCTAGGCGGTGGTGTTCCCATGTGCCTGCTGCCCTTGTTCTTCTAGATGGTAGCTTGGTTGGGTTTAGGAGGTGCTGCCTAAGAAACCTTGGTGAATTTCTGCTGTGCATCTTCTAGATGGTACACACTGCTGCTACTGTGCGTCAGTGATGGAGGGAGTGAATGTTTGTGGAAGGGATGCCAATCAAGTGGGTTATTTTGTCCTGTGCTTTGTTTCTGCGTCAGGCAGTCTAAGCTGCTTCATACATTATTTGGAAGACAGTGTGTGCAATTGTATTAGAAAGTGCCTGAGGTTAATTTTCTTCTGATTAACCTGCTTGTTGTATTTTTTTAAAAAAACATAAGAACCCATGTAATTACTAGAAATCCAGTCAGATAATTAAGTGTTTCCTCAAAAATAATTATATGGTTAGAATATATGTTGATTAAGATTTACAGGGAATATAATTTGTGCTTGACATTAAAGTACATTTATTTGGGAGGGATGAGTTTACCTCTTCTCTTTCCCAATGTGACAAATTGACATTTGAGCACTGGACATCCTCTTGGATTCAGTGTCACTGGTCTTCCTGTAAGTGGACCCTCACGTGCCCTACAATGAGCAGTTTACCTTTTACTGCCCAGCATCTTGATATACTATAGCATGACTCACAGAGTCTTTATTGGATGCCATAATTTCATACTTGTTTCCACAGGTGCTTCTCCAGTTTCTGAACCACGGTCTATTTTGCATTTTAATGAGATGAGGCTGAATGGAAATGAATAAACTGGTTTATTTTATAACTGTTGAGCAAACCAGTAGAGTACCATATCTAAATCTCACTGTATTTCACCTTAATTCAGTTGCTACGCTGTCCCTGTTAGCAGGCTAAACATTTATTTCGTTAGCCTTTCCTCTTGATCATGAAGGGCTCTATCTTAAAGATTACCTCCCTAGATACGTTTTTACCCCTCTGTAAACTTCATGACCATGTTTTCCCCTGTTCTTTGTTTCTGAGAAGCTAAGCACTTCATTCTGTCCTCCTCCCTGATTGGGAATTGTACAGTTGAATTAACCCTGTTGAACTCAGAAAAGAAATGCTGCCAGTGTAATTGTCCAATCCTGTGCCGAAGCTGATCTAACAAATTATAAATGCCTTACCCTGATGTTTGCAAGAAATACCATCCTGGCATAATACGCAAGAGAAATCATTGGAATGTCTGACTGGACTGCTGTTGTTTTAGGTAGAAATGGTATGCTAGAGGCACCAATTAACAAACTACTTCTAAGCTTAAAACACATCTCCCCCACCCCCATCCTCAACCTTTAGCTGCTTTTTTGGGTTAACATTGTCAATTATGGTTGAGCTCTGTAGTCACATGGCCAAACAGTCCACAAATGTTAATACACTCTAGTTTCTCCTTGTGTGTTGCACACACTGTCTAGCTCTTTTGCACAATTCTTTATAAAACTAGCACCCGCAGGTGTTAAGTTGCTTTTAGCTGTTTCTTCTGTCTCCGATTGACCTTTTCAGTTGAATCAATTGTGACCTGGCAACCTAAGAATCATAATGAGACTTGCAAATAGAGAGTGCCTTTCAGAACCTCCGATTTCCAGCCTCTGCAGTAGTTTTGAAGTGCAAGGTTCCACAGAAAGCAGCGAGATTAATGACCAGGTCATCTGTTCCAGTGAACTAAAAATAGAAAATGCTGGAAAATCTCAAGGCCTGGCAGCATCTCTGGAGAGAGAAACAGAATTAACGTTTCAAGTCCAATATGACTGTTCTTTGGAAATGGAGAGAGGTAGAAATGTGATGGATTTTAAGCTGTTGAAAAAGGTGGGGAGGGGCAGGTGGAGCAGGGATAGGTGAGAGGGCGGAAGAGATTAAATGACAAACGTGTCATGGAACACGAGACAAAGGGAGCGGTAATGATAGTATTAAAGTCTAAAGCTTTAGTCCAGAGTAAGTGTTAATAGAATAAAGCTCGGCGTTATCTGAAAGTAAAACAGCAGAACGTGTAAATAGCAGAGAAAGGGTCAGTGCTGTCTGAAAGCAGAAACGTGACTTGAAACATTAGCTCTGTTTCTCGCTCCACAGATGCTGCCAGACCTGCTGAGATTTTCCAGCACTTCCTGTTTTTATTTTAGATTTCCAGCATCCGTGGTGTTTTGCTTTTATATCTGTTTTAGTGATGCTGATTGAGGGATGAGTATTGATCCAGATGCTGGAGAGGTAGAGCTGGGTGTTATCAACCTACGTGTGAAAACTAGCGATAGGTCCTTGTGGAGCTGCCAGAGGGTAAGGATGCAGGAAGAAAAGCCATTCCGGGTAACTCCCGGGCTACAGCTGGATTGATGAGAATGGAACGAGGCGAGTGCAGTCCCACCCAGCTGGATGGCGGAAGTGCATGGATGGGTCATCAAGTAGCTACCGCCCACTGTCAAGACAGACGCACACAGGAAGGACGGTTACTTGGGTATGAAGCTTCAGGCCACAACTGTTGTCAGAAAGACTTGCTGCTGCAGGGGAGAAAATTACACAGCAGTGTTATCGCTCTGCTGTGAAGGGATTGCTCCAAATCCTAAACACAATGTTTAGGATGGTGTGAAAGCATTGAAAATTAAATGCAGGATACAAAACAGTTTTTAGTTTATGGTCCCAGTCAACAGTAGTTAAAGGGGAGCTGTACAACCCTTAGCTTCTCCAGTGCAATCAGAACGGGCCCAGTCTCTCATCTCAACAAAACTGCAACTCCAACTTGCATTCAGTAATGAGTTTAAAACAGGCCCTTAATGCAGACTGTTTGCCTGGATTTAGTTATATGCTAAACCAAAATTGTTCAGCACATGATTTAGAAGAAAATATTGCAATAAAGAAATCACCACTTTCTGAGAGGTAGCCCCCTTTACCCTAGCTGACAGCAGTAATATGAGACTGCACGAGTACTCGACCACACTGAAGACTGACCCTACTGATACAAAGCTGCCTTCTACTTTCTATTAGTTTTTATAAATATACCTTTATCAGCAGCATGTGGCAGGAAGGCACAAGTGACCTTTAAAGAGAAAAAAGTAAAGTACTGCAGATGCTGGAAACCAGAAATTAAAACACAAAATGCTGAAAATATGCAGTAGATCAGGCAACACCTGTGGAGGGAAACAAGAGTTAAAGTTCAGATTGATGTTCTGATGAAATGCCATCGACCTGAAACATCAACTCTGTTTCTCTCTCCACACATGCTGCCTGACTTGCTGAGCATTTGCAGCATTTTCGGTCTTTACTTATGGCCTTTAAGGCAATTGCATGAGCTCTGCTTGATGACTTCTCCAAAGATCAAGTTGGGAGATTGCCAAAGCGTGGGTGTGGGTTAGTTTCCCATGGTGGACTTGTATTGCTAAAACCAGTCTCAGTGGCTGTCCTGCCCAGCAGCTGCAAGCTCAGTACATCCTGTAGATCAATCTTGTGGTGAGTCAGTATCACTTGAGTGCCCCCATAATGAGGTAATGTTGGAGCTTCAATGACTCCCTGTTAGACCCAATTGGACCATTGTCACTTTTACAGAAAAGGATACAGTACGATGCTGTAGCAGGACCTGTGGACCAGACCTGCTGACCCACCAACCTGGAGCTTAAATGAGACTCTATCTTATATTTGATGATCCAAATAAGGCAAAAAATGGGCCATTTCTAGCGAGGTGTGCAAATACATCTTTTTTCACTCTGGACAAACCATTTTGTATTTCAACTGAAGTCCTGCCACAGGAAAATTACACTTGATTCATTCAGATCAGCAAGTGTTCCCAGTCATAATTAGTTATTAACTGTATAAATTAAAGTTAAGGATGTACAGATGGAGGTTGTTCAGTCGATGATTACATATAAAGAGACACTTACTGACACCGGAGAAGGGCTGTAGAGTTAGGAGCTATACTTTTGTAATGTTTCACTTGGTGAAGAAATCTAAAACTGAGTGAAGATTGACTTCTGGGTGTCTCCTTCACCAGCTGGATGTCAGGAGTTTAACTTGGGAGCGGAGAATGGTTGCCTAAAGGTGAAGGTTGGGAACTAACTTTTTTAAAGACAGAAGATTACAATCTGAAACAAAAACAGAAAATGGTGGAAATATTCAGCAACTCTGGCAGCATCTGTGGAAAGAGAAACGGAGTTAATGTTTCATGTCAATCAATAATCTTCATCACTGAGTAGCTTTTGTGAAGAATAGCTGAAAGCAAAGTGTAAATTGTCAAGGTGTGATTACCCTCCAATGTTCTCGGAGTCTGAATCTTATGACCAGTGGAAGAATGAAGTGAATATGTTATGTCTCTACCAAGGAGGAAACAATGGCATTGCCGTTGTTGCTTCCTAACATTTGAAATCAAAGTATTTTGTGAGCTGGATGCCCGTTAGTTGGATACTGAAGAAGGTTTGGCTCTTCTATTAGGTCTCATAGATGAAGTTTACCAGGAAGTTGATCTATTGGATGAGGCATTGTCAAAGTTCGATTGATTTCGAAGGATGGCCATTCCATGGAGGAATATGTCATGGACTTTTGTGAGAACAGATGTTATTTTTAAAAAAATATTTTTGTGGAATATTGTTTTCTGTAAAGGAGGCTGAGAGAGAGAGTGTGGGTGTGTGTTATGATTTAATTAAGCTGGGCAAGAGATTGATAGGAGTCAGGTTGTCTTGGGAATGGGGTTTAAAACATGTACAGGATAGAGGTGTTAAGTTTGAGGTACAAGTAAATAGGTTAGATATAAAATTTGCATTTTTAGATAAGTTGAGAATTTGTTTGAATATCAAAGGAGAATCAGAGGTGTAAAGAAACATGTTTGCATCTTGCTGGTGTTCCACAGATAAATAGGAGCGAGGATATTATATTTTATTGACCTGAAAGCAAAGACAAGGTAGAGACAAAAGATTTTCTATTTGGAAGGATTTGAGCTTCATAGAGGTGTGAGAACAATGAAACCAGCGATGAAAGGGAAAAAAGTTATTTTAGAGTTATTGTGGAGAGCTTAGTTGGAAATGTTGAGCTATAGCTGGGAATCTAGGCTGGGAGAAATGCTGTTTGAACCAGCCATCCAGCCAAGCCAGAAGGGTCTTGGGCTGCCACGAGCAGTTTTATTCTGAAGTGGATTCCTCTGAAAAGTGGAAGAGGGTACAGGCCATGTGGTATGCCTTTATTGAAGCTACAGCAGTTTGCTTTGTGTGACATTACTGGAGTTCTTTAATGGGGTGTTGCCTGGAGGTGTTTACTTGTGGGTCTGACTAAGTAGAGTGTCTTTTTGGGGAGTGTTTTGTAAGACTATAACCTTCATTGTGTAACTATAATCTTGTGTGCTTAAGTTTTCTTTTATTCTTAATAAAACTTTTAATTTTTAAAATCCCAGAAGTGTTTCTGGACCTCTTACTGCTGAGATCGGTATGTCATCATCTTGTTTTCAGAATACGATAAAAAGGTATGGCCCATAAGCCAAGTTTCCCTCTGGGAATTGGTCTGCTCAGCAGTTAACAGCGGCTGTGGTCATAACAACTTGGGGGTTCTTTGTGGGATTACTAAAATTCCTTGATTGGGTTGGAATTTGTGAATCTAAGGGATACAAGCACAAGAAGAGCACTGAACTCATGAGCTGTGTGTTGAGGGTTTTAAAATGATTACACTGCAAAGTGGCTTTGGAGATTGTTACGACTTTTCTGGGAGTGGAAAATGTAACTATGGAGTATTTGAAATCTGACGAAAGCTCAGCTGAGAGAATTACCAGAGAAAGTGCAGGCAGAGATAAGAGCAGAATATTTGTTGACAAGGCTGACATGGTTAAAGTACTTACCAAGCATTTAAAGTTGGAGGAAGGGATTCCTGAAACTCATATGTCACAGCTAGAGGTAGTAAAATATCAGCTGCAAATGAAGCAGCTTGATATAGAAAGAAATAGAGAAAGACAAAAGCTTGCATTGGAAGAAAGAGAAAAAGGGAAATGAAAAAAAAAGCCTAGAGTTAAAAAGAAAAGGAAAAAGAAAAGGATAAATTACAAGAACTAGAAATATAAAAAAAAAACCTTCAATGGGAAAAGGAGGAGCAGTAGAAGAAAAGATTACAAGAGATAGAAATACGAAAGCTTGGACTTCAGGGAGAGAAGTTGGCAATTGAGAAAAGCAAGAGGGAAAGAGATTGAGAGCTTCAGAGAGAGAAAGAAGCCAGACAGTACAAATTATCTTAAGTGAACCTTAGAATAAAGGAAGAAAGGAGAGATAATGATTCAGGTGGTGACTTAGATTCCTTTTGAGGAATTTAATTCAGCTAAAAACCTTCGGTTGATACCTAAATTTAGAAGATGGAATTGAAAGATATTTTCCCTCATTTGAAAAGATAGCTATGAAATTGAATTGGCCAAGAACTGCTTGGGCTAATATGTTAGACTGCTGCTTCAGGTACAGCAATGAGTGTGTTTGCAAGCTTTATCAGAGGAGCAGTCTGCAGGTTACAAGCTCGTTAAGGAGGCAATATTAAATGCTTGTCAGCTTGTCCCTGAACCTTATCAGTTGAAGTTTAGAACCCTTAAGGAAAAGATTTAATCAGACTAATATGGAGTTTGTAAGAGGAAGAGAAATGACCTAGGATCAATGGTTCAGGGCATTAAAATTAGATAAGATTTTTGAAAATGCAAGAGAGGTTATGATTATAGAAGAATTTAGAAATAACATTCCAGTAAACATTAAAACATATTTAGGTGAAAGACAAAGCAAAAAGGTGAGAGAAGCTGCTCTTTTAGCCAATATATATGACATTTCACACAAACAGTTAAGTTTAAGAAAAGGGTCATATGGAAATCAGCAGGGAAGTTGGAGATTTTGAAAACTTAGTGATGGTAAAAATGTTAGTAATAAGAATCCAGCGGAAGGATACCAGCCTATTAAAGGTGGAAAGTAGAGTTGAAGAACAGAAGCTGATATGTTACCCGTTGTAATAAGGCTGGACACACAAGATCAAGTTGTTGGAGGTTAAATGGGAAACTGACTGCAGTAGTTGGAACTCAAAAGTCCTGGAAGTAAAAGCACTGTGGGCTCGGAGATCCAGAGGTAAGATAAACCAATGGTTTTTATACAGGTGGAGCAGGAAGAATTAGATAAACCAGTGTTTTTTATACAGGTGGAGCAGGAAGAATCAGTAGTAGCTAGAGAAGTAGGAACGTGTTCACAACTTATCCAAGGGAGTTCTGAAGGGCAGGTTTCAGGGATATTTAAAGGTTTTATATGTGAAGGGACAGTGTATCCATGTGTACAGGGAAGAGCAGGAAAGGATGTCAGAATTTTAAGGGACACTGGGGCTAGCCAGCCAGTCCTTAAATGTTATGGGATAGTACTATATTTTGTCCAGAAGGGCTATTGCAGGACATAATATTAAGGGAATGCATGGTAAAGTCAAACCTCTTTCACTGTATAAGGTAAATTTAAAAAGTGATTTGAAAACAGAAGAGGTGATTGTTGGGGTAGTAGAGAAGTTGCCCATCGCAGGGGTTAAATTTATTCTAGGTAATGATGTAGCTGGATCACAGATTTTGACTATGCCTTCTGTAGTAGAGCAGCCTGTTGAGACACAATCAAGAGGTGTTATAGAAAGAACATCCTGGATTGCTTCCAGATTGTATGGTGGCGAGGTCACAAACGCACACTTTTAAAACTGGAAGAAGAGGAACCTAAAAGAAGGGTATGGTACTGAAATTCAGCTGGCTGGATCAACCTTTGAAAAGATTATGAAGGAGGAGAAGATTAAAGAGGATGAGGTTGAGGTGTTTAGTTCAGTGAAGCTAGTGGAGTTTCAGCAGAAGGTTTCAGGTATGAAGCAATTATTTCAAACAGCTTATTCTGAAACAGAAGCAGAATACATTCCAGAGTGTTATTGCATTAAGAACAATGTGTTAATGAAGAACTGGAGACCACCTCGTGTTCCAGCAGATGAAAAGTGGGTGATAGTGCACTAAGTAGTGATAACAAATGGATACTATAATGACATTTTGAGAGTGGTGCATGAAATTCCAATGCTGGACATTTGGGAATTAGGAAAACTCAAGCCAGGATACAAAAATATTTTTATTGGCTTGGACTATATAAAGATATAGTCAAACATGTCAGGTGATAGGCAAACCTCAGACAACGATTAAGCCTGTACCTTTAATTCCACTTCCAGCATTTGAGGAACCTTTTAACAAGGTCCTAACTGATTGTTTAGGACCCCTCACTAAGGCTAAAAGTGGAAATCAGTACCTACAACCATGAATGTGTCCGCAAAAGTTCCTGAAGCAATACCTTTTAAGGTAAATTACAGCAAAGGCGATTGTAGAGGAGTTAACCAAATTCTTTACAAAGTATGGATTACCAAAAGAAATACAGTCAGATCAGGGATCAAATTTCATGTCACAGCTGTTTAAAGAAGTAATGAACAGCCTAAGAATAAAGCAATTTAGGTCATCAGCCTACCACCCTGAATCACAAGGTGCATTCAAAAGGTGGCATCAGACTTTAAAGACTATGATTAGAGCGTATAGACAAGACTATCCACGTAATTGGGATCGAGGGATTCTATTCTTGTTGTTTGCTATTAGGGGTACCCCTATTGAATCGACAGGGTTCAGTCCTTTCAAGTTAATTAATGGCCATGAAGTAAGGGGACCACTTAAACTGATTAGGGAGAAATTAGTGAGTCAAAGTTCTGAAACGACTCTGATGAAATTCAGAGAGAGATTAAGTAAGGTGTGTGAACTGGCTAGAAAACATTTAAAGATATCTCAACAAGTGATGAAGGCAAAGGCAGACAGAAGGGCAAAGGCCCATAGTTTTGTGGCTGGAGATAGTGTTAGTATTGTTGCCAGTGTCAGGTGAACCATTGAAGGCAACCTTTAGTGGACCTTACCAGATTGAAAAGAGACTGAGTGAGGTAAACTACATGGTAAATACCCCAGATATAAGGAAGAGTCAGTGTACCATGTAAATACGCTCAAAAAATATTTTGACAGAGAGAATAAACAGGAGCTGGCACTGGTAGTTGTAAGTAAGGAAACAGAGTTAGAAATTAAGGATTCTGAAATTGATCTTCCCCTGATTAAATTGGACAATGACCTAGATCTAATGTTTACCTTCCAGAAAAGTGTTGGAATGATTTTAAAAGAGCTATTGTAGTCACACAAAGCAATTTGTGGAAATAAACTGGGAAAAACAGATTTAGCTGTACATGATGTTGATGTAGGGAATTCGGAGTCAATTAAACAACACCCACATAGATTAAATCCAGTAAAATAAGCTCGTGTGTGGAAAGAAATTGAATTTATGCTTCCAACTGACATCATAGAGCCCAGTCCCAGTAATTGGTGTTCACCCATTGTAATGGTGCCAGATCTAGATGGATCACAAAAACTATGTATTAATTACCAAGAAGTGAATGCAGTAACAAAAGCAGATTCATACCCTATTCCCCGATTTGAGGATTGTATCGAGAAAGTGGGACAGTCAACATGTATCACAAGAATTGACTTGTTGCGAGGATATTGGCTGGTACCCTTTATCAGAAAGGGTAAAAGAGATATTGACTTTGTGATGCCGGATGGTTTACATGCTGTTTGGTATGAAAAGTGCACCAGCAATATTTCAGAGACTAACAAACAGTGACCGAGGGATTGGGCAATTGTGCTGTGTACATTGATAACTTAATAGTATTCAGTCAAATGTGGAAGGAACATTGACAACATTTAAAGGAACTATTTGATCAACTGCAGGAAGCCAATTTGGTTGTAAATTTGGCTAAAAGTGAATTTGCGAAAGCGCAAGTTACATATTTAATCCACCCTGGACATGGCCAAGTGGCCCCATGAGATGCAAAAGTAAAAGCTGTTGTGGAATTCCCAGTGCCTACAGCAAAATGGGAAGCTTTGAGATTTCTCGGTATCAGTGGATTTTATTGGAAATTTGTGCCAAATTTCAGTATAGTTGCTCCGCTGTCTGGATTGTTAAAAAAGAACAGAAAATTCCAAAGGACACAGGAGTGCCAGAATGCATTGACAGCTTGAAAGCTGTAGTAACAACTACACCTGTTCTTTCAGCACCTGATTATACTAAACAGATTAAGTCGGCTATTGATGCCAGTGATGCTGATGTTGGTGCTGTATTGCTACAAGATGATGAACTCGGAATTGAGAAGCTGGTAGGATATTTCTCACAAAAGGTGAATGCACACCAGAAGAAATATTTGACCAAAGAGAAAGGGACTTTAAGTTTGATGTTAGTTTGGCAGCATTTTGAAGTATATGTTGCAAACAGTTCTTCAGATCTAGTTTTATATACCGACCACAATCCTTTGAAGCATCTGGAAATGTTTTGGGACAGAAACTCAAGACTGTTTTGGAGTTTATTATTGCAACCGTTCAATTTACAAATTATACATGTGGCTGGATGCAAAAATTTGATTGCAGATGCATTGTCAAGAGTTTAAAATTCAAAAGAACTTGGATGTTGGCGAATAGACTGGAATGAACTCTATTTTTACAAAAGATTTATGTGTATATTTTCTTGGTTAATGCTTGCACAGTATAGTTAATAGTTTTGTTTGTATAGTTAAATGTAGCAAGGAGTAAGAAATGGGTTGAAAATGAAACCATCTTTTTGGAATTACGATGGTTCATTTTTTTGCAAAGGCGAGAAATGTGCGAATGTGTTTTTAAAATATTTTGGGGAATATTGTGTCTGTAAAGAAGGCTGAGCGTGTGTATATGATTTAATTAAGCTGGGCAAAATATTGATTGGAGTCAGGTTGTCTGGGGGGTATAAAACATGAAAAGGATAGAGGAGTTAAGTTTGAGGTACAAATAAATAGCTTAGATCTAACTTTAGCATTTTTAGATAAGTTGAGAGTTTGCTTGAATATCAAAGGAGTCAGAGGTACAAAGAAACATGTTTGCATCTTCCAAGAGTTCCATAGGTATATCCCCATAGTAGTGGGGATATCATATTTTATTGACCCGAAAGCAAAGTCAAGATAGAGAGTGGAATAAGGTAGAGATCATGTGGTGTGCCTTTATTGAGGCTACAGCAGTTTGCCTATTTAACATAAGGGAATATTGCCTGGAGGTGTCTACTTGTGGGCCTGACCAAGTTATGATGCTTTTTCAGGGAATGTTTTGCAAGACTAACCTTAATTGTGTAACTGTAATCTTGTGTGCTTAAGTTTCCTTTTATTCTTATTAATAAAACCTTTAATTTTTAAAATCCCAAATGTGTTACTGGATCCTTTACTGCTAAGATCGGTATGTCATCATCTTGTTTTCCGAACACGAGAAAAAGGGTCTGGCCCCTAAGCCAAGTTTCCCTCTAGGATTTGGCTTCCGCAGCAATTAACAGTGGCTGTGGTCATAACATTGTAACAGACTGTATAAAAACATGAAAGAAATCCAGTTTGGCGATTTCTCATTCAGTGCACGCATTTAAATTGCTGGACTGTGATAAGGTGACAGGCTCCTGGTCTTAACTAAATTCAGTTTTCAGAAAGATACTCCCTTTGGAGTAGATGTCTGCTGCCTTCAGGAAATTCCTGCTGTCATTTTCAGCAGCCTTGATGGCAGAAATGGATGGGACATTCCACGGAGTCACAAAGGACAAGAGGACTCAATGATTGCAGCATTTTGAGATCGTCCAGATACTGGACTCAGGCGCCAGTGCAAAGGAAGAGGTATGGACGGAAGGAATTAGGCTGAAAGCGCTTGTAGCAGATCTGGATACCACATCAGGCAACTGGATCGGAGCAGCAATAGTCAGAAAATAAGGCCCAGGAATGCCAGGGGAACAATTAAAAGGTGCTTCAGGTGTGACTCAATATTATTATATGATGCCCAAAATGGAACAGCAGGGTTCTCAGTGATTGCAAACACAGAGAATTCATAGGCTGAAGAAGGTAATGATCAATCTGAATGAATTGTACTAGTCATAATTTTATTCCAGTGATGACCATGTTAGCAATGGATTAATTTAACTGTATGAAGTTAGAGTAGTTGCACCTAGACAGAGTATGGAACACATTGGCTAAACTGATATCTAGTTTCATTCAGTATTGTAGATTGACATAAGGTCAGGGAGCATGAAAGTTCTACTTGTTTTAGTTTTGCGGATGACAATACCTTGAGGTCATTAAAAAGAGTGGTAATTCGATGGAAAATAGCTGGAGTAAGCCACTCTGTTAGTACTGATGTAGTCTCCAGTGAGATACCTTTGCTGTTAGGTACAAATGAAACTGCTGTCGGGTTCCTCCAACAAGGAATAGAAACCCAACCCTGTATATATTTTAAAAACCCTATCCTTATTACCATTTCTTATCTTTAAATTGGACTTTTCTGCTGGACCACGACAATTAAGATGTTAACCGTCTGTCTGGTACTTATCCCCAACGATCTCCAGGACAAAAGAATTCTATTCTCAGTTTCAGGCATCTTATACCTCATTATGCTTAAGGGGCTTCTAGCAGACCACCTGGGAATGTATAGGCCAATATCAGCGAGAGCTCCAGGCACGCAATTTGCATTTGATAAGCTAACCTTGCTAGCAGAGTCCGTCAATCTGTTGAGACATTGGCTTCCCAAACATCAAACCCCCAACATGAATGGTGCCTCTTTCAACCCATAATGGCTGAAACATTCAGTCCTGAAAACAAAGCCAAATTCAAGATGCTGGATAAACATACTTTGTTGAAGTCACCTTGAAGAAGGAAGGGCACATGACCCAAGACTCTAGCCTTTTGAGCAGTTTAGCATTACCTTCCCAAGCTGTGCATCCAGCCTGCTGTTTAACATCCAACTGACAGGCTGCACAGAAGCAAGCTCTGTCCAGGTTGACCCACTGGCTCATCTAACCTGACTCTACTGGAAGATTTTGTACCCTCGCGTACAGTTGAAGCAATCTCTGCGTGCCTACTTCATCTTGCGACATCAACGCCACCTGAAAAACACCGGTCTCTAGCCAGCCATCGAACGCCTACATGAAAGACTTTCTCGTTAGACCCTGACTTCGGTTTGTGTGAGTTTCAGAGCCCCAGCGTTCTGTTTTTCTGTGGTCCTTGTACTGTAAACTTCCTTTTCTGTATCCCTCTCTTTTCTGAGTGGATGAGGAGTGGGACGTTGAGAGCACTCCTTTTCACGGGTTTTGAATGTGTAAAAATAAACTAACCTTCTGAGTTGATCCGAACTTGAGTTTGCTGTGGGATTTATTAGTAAAATTGGAAAGCACAAAAACTGAGGAATTGGGAAAATATGCCACCGCTTAGTCTAAAAAAAAGCTAATTCAAAACATCTGTTTACAGACAGGTGGTAAGAGGGAAACAGTGCTGTTTGAACTAACCCCCTCCTGCCATAATACTGGATATTAAGCATGCTAATTGTTTTTGCTGAGTCAGTGGATCTGCAGTTTACCCAATCAGGGCATCATTGCATCCTCTTAACAAAACCTGATGTTTCTAATCCAAATGTTAGAGAAGTATTAATGGCATCAGGTGATAAAAATCAAAGAAAAACATCAAATTGTCTTAATCCTGGGCAGACAATTTGTTCATCCTCTTGTCAAAGATTAAAAATCCTGCTAATGATGAGGATGAGGAGTATACAAAACTCGAGATTAGTGTGAAATGTGAAATCTATGAATAGTATCGGAAGATGTTGCCAAATCCTTTTGTAAGCCTTCTGCTGCCATGTGACTTTGCCATGGATGTAAAGGAACCTGACAAAGAAATATTTTCATATAGGCGTGGCAAGGAGAATGTCTTTCTACAATTATACATGGCAAGGACAAAAGGGTGATTGTAGATATAGTGATGGGGACTGGACGGGGTACTGGCTAAGTTTCTGACTGATAATGGAGGGAAGTTTGCTAATAATGGCTTGAGACCTGTGCGAAAACATGAATACTATGGTTATGAATACCGCAGCTGCAAGCCCATTCAGCAGTGAACTCTGTGAAAGGAATCACGCGGTGATAGGTGAAATGCTGCGTAAAATCTTAGCAACTAAACTGCAAGTTGACAACAGCACTGGCATAGACGATTCATGCAAAGAATTCACTTCAGAGGGTACGGTCCCTATCAATTGGTCCATGGGAGGAATCCCAAATTACTCTCCGTAATGAGCGGTAGCCCTCCTGCCCTAGACGGGACTACAATTATTCAGTTTTTTCTGCGTATTTGAATGCTTTACGTGGGGAAGAGCTTTCATCGAGCTGAGGTCTCAGAGAAAATTCAAAGAGCTTTAAGACATCATAGAAGACCATCTGAGAAAGACTCCAATTCTGGGGGTATAGTTAATTACAGAAGAGAGGACTGTAAGGAATGGACATTTCATGGTAAGGTAATAGGGAACGATGGTAAGACGTGGACCCCAAGCTATTAAAGTTTACTTCTCACTGTTAATCAGGGTTGAATACAAATTCTCAGGTGATGAGGTATTTGTGTGTTTTGCAATGACAGTTCAGAGGAAGAGAATACATTAGATCAGGGTTTGGATGTTGGTAGGCTAAGCGATTGTGTTGCACAGGACACAGCTATCACATCCGAAGGTCAGTTGCCTAAAGTTGCTACTTGATGTATTCCAGAGAGTTCCGGTGAATGGAGGAATGTCACTATGACAGAATGTGCAGGAAAAGCTACTGCAGGTTTAAATATTGGTTAAATGTTCAAGGTGATGGCTAAGAAGTGAGGCCCATGGACTGGCAGAATGGGGTGAAAGAATGGAAAGTAAAGCACAGAGAAAGTTTTAGTAGTGGGTCTGAGAGCGACTGTTGTGTTAGAAAACGACCATGTACTGGAGAAAGTATGTCCAACCGTTTGAGGGAGTAGCAGTCCCGGAAGACATTGAAGTGCAAGCTTGAACAGATTACACAATAGAATGAGGGTTATAGAACAGTGGAGAGGGGACTAGACACAGAAGTCCTCATGACCATGAAATTTTGGGGGCTGCTGATAAACCTGAGGATAAACTAAGAAGCAAAACAAAAGGATTCAGAAGTTTATTCTGAAATACCAGATAATGGACATAAAAAGTTAGGAAATAGAGGCAGGAGTGGGCCATTCAGCCCCTTGAGCCTGCTCCGCCATTCAATAAGATCATGGCCAACCTTCTAACTCAACCCTACCTTCCTGCAATATGCATCCCTCAATTTTAAACACAGTTAAAACAAATAAAGTACTTGGACAAAAACAAAGTACTTTATCTGAATGTTAGAGGTTGGTACCATGGCTGTAGTACCAACCTGGAAACTGCTGTTAATTCTTCAGTCCAACAGCTGGAGCTGAGAATGTGCAATGTTCTTATTTGGTCTTATTTTCAAGTTTACTGCAATCCAGGATCATATGAAAAAAGGAGTAACTTTGTTAAAGTTTCAAACAGTTTTACATTCAACAGCTCAGCCTTTGCTAATAAACTGCATCATCCCTCCCTCCTGGGGCCTGGCTTAAACAGGTTGTCCCATTGCAATATCCTCAGTGCTGGTTGCTTTAGGTGAACATCTTTCAATAGCATTCTAAAATTGGCTTCTTGCACATACTTGATTTCACTCTCACTGCCGCTGGTAGACGAGCCTTCAACCACCGAGGCTCCGAAGCTCGGGAATTCCCTTTTCAAACCTCTCCGCCTCTCCTCCCTCAAGTCGTCCCTTAAAATCCAGCACCCTGACCAAGCCCTCAGTCACCTGCCCCGGCATCTCCCCACGTGGCTCAATGTCAAACCCTGTCCAATTCTCCTATGAAATGCTTTGGGCATTTTTCGACAAAGCTGCTATGTTAAGTACTAAGGTGCAGAACGTGAGTACCTGTGTCGCACGTTGATCTAACACACTGTGTCTTAATGATGCTGCAACACTGTGAGAATGTCTCTGGTTTAAAATACTGACAAGCAGAGATGTTATTACAGGAAAAAAAAGAGTGATTCTTGAGGGAGCTGTCAAAGAGAGGGAATGGTTTGATCAGGGTGCAAGCACATCTGCCACGAGTGGAGTTACTGAAGTTTTTTCTAGCTCTTTGTGCAGTTTCATCAAATCTGGTTCTTTTTTATTTAAACATTATTGGCTTGTGCTGGTTCCTTCAACACAAGTTGGTGTTCCACTTCAATATAACTTTGGGAGAATGTATCAGTGAACAAGAATGTGTATCTGTCAGAAGCCAGAAGGGAGAGGGGAATGGAAAAGCTGGAATGAACCAAGAAATTGAACTGTCTCTTTGTAAAGTGGATTTTAAAGATCCTGTTACACTGTTCTTCTCTTCAATGTAAAAATCCAATCATACAGCAGGATTGGGTAAACAATAATGTGGGCTCTTAATTGAAGATGAGACTTTATACAGATATTAACTGGCAGACTCCATTTATATGCCTGGCCTTGAGTGCTTGCAGACTGACTGCAAGTCATGACACTAATCCTGTCGATGTGGGAGTGATTGGCCATAGTTTAAGACACGCTCCCTTAAAGGCACATGCCTTCGTTACTGTTAAGAGATTTTTTTGACTTTTAACTTTCACGGTGGATAAAGGGGAACCTGCAGATGTGGTGCTGTTGGACTTCCATACAGCATTTGATGTGGTACCTCATCAAAATTACTACACAAGATAGGAGCACATGGTGTAGGAGTAACATATTAGCATGGATAAAGGACTGATTGGCTACCAGGAAGCAGAGAGTAGGGATAAATGGGTCGGTCTTGGGTTGGCAAGCTGTAACTAATGGAGTGCCACAGGGATCAGTGCTGAGTCCTTAACTATTTACAATGAATACCAATGACTTGGATGAAGGAACCAAATTTATGGTAGCTAAATTTGCTGATGAAACCTAGATAGGTAGGTAAGTAAGTTGTCAGCAAAGAGATATAGATAGTTTAGGTGAGCGGGTAAAGATTTGACAGATGGAGTATAACTTGTTCATTTTGGCAGAAAGAATAGGAAAGCAGTATACAATTTAAAAGGGAGAAAGATTGCAGAACTTGTTAATACAAAAGGGATCTAGGTGTCGTGGTGCGTGAATCACATAAAGTTGGTATGCAGGTACAGCAAGTGATTAGGAAGGCAAATGGAATGTTGGTGTTTATTGTAAGAGGAATGGAATATAAGACAGTCAGTCTTGTCACTTTGGATTGATATGGAAAAGATCCTTGCAGATGGGACGTGTAAGACTAAAGCAAGAAGCTAATTGCTCGGGGTTTTGAAGAGCGACTGGGAGGCATAGATGTTAGAGTCGAGTCTCCCATAGGGGGAAAAGTAATCCTGAAAGTATTTTTAGCTCTTTTGGCTACGCATTTGTGGGAGCGTAGATCAGTTGAGCTACATTTCTGCCGGGTGAGAAATTTCTGAGGAAAGTGTTTCTGAAACTGCCTAAAGAGGCCAGCAATGCAGAAGGGAAACTTTGGAAACTAAACGCATGTTTATGGTGATGTCTCGAGGGTGTTGTATTTTTTGGTGAGATGTGTCTTTCTGAGAGTATTCAAGAAAAAGCAAATCCCGCAATGTTTTATTGCTATTAAAAGCAAGCAGTCAGGCAGCTTCATGATGCACGTTGATGATTTCTCATGGGCTGGTGCTGTGGAATTTGAGAATTATGTTATTAAAGTGGAATTTAAGATTAGAAATCAGGGGCTTTTAAATATATTGGTTTAGACATTAAGCAGGATAGGTCTGGAGTAACTTTGAATCAGCAATCCCATTGAGAGTATTACTCCTATGAAGTTAATTTTGCTAAGTCCTTACAGAAACATGATGTCATATCTAAAGAAGAGATAGGGCAGTTGCAAAGCTTGATTGGGCAGTTGAATTGGTTATGTAGTCCGACAAAACCAGATAGTAGTTTTGATGTATTGGACTAAGTACTGTGATGAAACAGCCTGAAATCGAGGATGTTTTAAGGGCAAAAAAAACATTAACATGCATACTTAAGTTTCCATCTTTGGGTGACCCAAAAAAGCTAGTTATTTTTAGTAATGCATCTCCTGTCAATCTTGCTGTTGGGTATTCAAGTGCAACTGGTTTCATGGTATTTTTGGTGGCTGAAAATGAGAAATGTTGCTCTCTAGCCTGGGAAGCTAAAAAAAAATTTAAAAATGGTTGTTAGGATTGCTTTAGGTGCAGAAATACTGGCTCTTGTGGAAGTAGCGAATATGGGATTCTATTTGTCAAATATTTTGCGGGAAATTCTATACAAGGGGTGCACTGAAAATAGTTTGTCCAATGAATGTTACATAGGTAGCCTAAAAGGAAAATGTAATTTCTACAAAAGTGTAAGTGAATAAAGATTAAGGATGGACCTCGCTAGCGTGAAACAAATGTTAGAGAGGAAGATAATCTCCACAAGATCAAATGGGTTGATACAAGTCGTCAGTTATCTGATTGTTTCATGAAAGGTGGTCTCCTTCACCAGCTGCTGTCAGAAGTTTACCATTAGTCACAGCATAGAAAGGACCATCAACCATATATGTATGGCAATTGAGGGCTCAAATGTTTGCAGCAGATGGGCAATATACCAACTGTAGTTTAGAATATATCCATTCCACAAATTAAAAAAAACTGTCCACGCAGTCAATTATAAAAAGGAATTTCCACCGAGAGCCAACCAGGAAGTGAAAATCACTAAAATCAGATCACTTTTTAAACATTTTACGTAGAGCAGAATAAAGATGAGGATGTTTACATGAAGGTAAAAACTGAAAAACCAAAACAAAAGTTAAGAAATTTAGCTTTAAGAACAGTCTATAACTAAGCTCACTTGTGACATTCAACAACGTGCCACAAACATTAAATCACTTTTTCACAGCCAGATTGTTGTTGAACAATAAGATCGCCCTTAAAAATCCAGTTACCCTGAGTGAACAAGGTGAACGGGGTTTCTGACAGCGATATTCGCCCGAAGGAAAAGGGGAGGCTTTATTGCTACAGTAAATGATTCCAATGATTGCTGGCTCAGTGAGTGGGGCCACAATGCAGCTTGTGACGGAGCAATGACAGACAGACTGCAACTTCAGGAGGTCAGTGTTAATCTGTGCTTACGCTAAACCCTACAGTTCAGAGGCCTAATGGGAATGACGCCTGAACGTTCGCTGTCAAAACACCCTGTAGAGTTCGGCCCGCTGTCTTTTTCCCTAGCTATTAGAACCCACACCTTTACCTGGGATGGTGAGGGTTTCAGCAGTGGATGAGCTGAGGCAGACCAGGAGTCAGGAGATGTAATGAAGGTGAAAATACGTGGTCTCAGAGATGGCACTGACATGGTTAGAATCTCACCTCTGAGTCAGATATGACACCAAATTTGCAAACAGTCTGGTTTGGCTTCAGTTGACGGGGAGAGAGATGGAGTCAGTGGCGAGGGAATGGAGTTGGTAGTGGGGACTGAAGACAATAGCTCCACTGTCACAGTTTAATTTGAAGCTAAAGAGTGCAGTCTCGTATAGTTAGGAGGAAAATTTAGGACTGAGGTCAGGAAGTTTGTCACAGGCTAACTCTCACATGAGATGAAACTCCCAGAAAAAACAGTGGAGATGAGAACCCTGGAATCTTTGACGAACCCCTCATTCTGATGAAGGGACTGTAAAGATCTTGCGAATGGATGAACCAAAGTGTGCTGAATTGTCTTCCTCCTCCAGATTGAATCTTGCGTCCTGTTAAATATTTACTGTGTAAATCAAGCCTTTAGAGAAAATGGAAATGCTTTGCGATTTGTATGTCAATTTGACTGCTGGTGCCATCCAGTTAGAAACATAATGAAGCTGAATGCAGATTTGTGACCATTCAAGTTGGGACCTGATTTCTGAGTTGCTGAGGAATGGCCTTTTTGGGTCACGGTTTCTGTACACTAATTTAATGTCAGCAGCTTTGCTGATCTTTGCAGCTGATCTTGATATTTCCTGATTTCCTTTAGCATTGCGGAGTGAATTACAAAAGAAGCACGTTTCACTCATCAGAGCATAGAAATAGGAGCACTTGTCAGATTAGACCTGGAAATGCTTTCACAGTGATCTGACTTTGACCTTATGTGAACTAATGGAAGATTTTTCTATTGAAATGCGCTGAATGAGTTACCCAAGAGTCCTTTGCCTGAATAAACAGATCAGTGTTATGTTCTGGAGTCGATTTGAGAGAACCAGTTAGTCGCACGCCATATGAATATGTGTGAATTTGTTATTACCACATGCTAATAACTGTCTTTTTTGTCCTAGTGCATCTGTCTCCAAGCGAAATGGAGCAGTAAACTTCAGAAGTGCAATAATTGCTCTTTTGTGTGGATTTCTCTTTCAGGTTTTGGCGGTGAATAGAACACTTTCAGCTCCTGTCAGCTGTATCGTTTCAATGTTGTCAAATGTCTGCAGTGGATGCTCCTCCATGCACCCTCTTTTCACAACGTGAAGATCAAGCATCACCTTTGGTCCTCACTACCCACTTTCACCAGCCTCTTATTTAGGGCTGAACCAGCCTGTTCGCAACTCCAGCTCCAGTCTCGAGCTGGAGCTTCCAACCCGATGTTTTTCCATTCTCCATAATGTTATCTGCCTCAGTCCATCTTCAGCTGAAACTCTCATCGTTGCCTTTGTCACCTCTAGACTTGACAACTTCACCCCTCTCCCTGCTAGCCCGCCAGCATTAATTGCCCATAGATTTCAGTCAAAACTGCTCTATATTCTATTTCATACAAAGCCTGGCTCATTCATCACCTCTGTGCTCACTGATCTACGTTGACTCCCAGTTCATCACTATCTCATTCTCAATCTCATGCTTAAATTCTCATTCTAGCCTCTTTTGCATGTGCCGGTGATTGGTGGCTGTCTGACCATCGACTCGCACCCTAGAATTGTGCACTTAACTCCTTCCACTACTTTCTCTTATTTTTAAAACCCGCATCCTTAACCAAGCTTTTTATCACGACCCTTAATATTTCCTCCTTAGCTTGTTGTTTGTTTTTATTGCACCTTCTCCAGCTCATGAGAACATTTTTCTGTGTTAAAGAATTTTGTAGAAACACGTGTTGATGACCAAAGCATGAACAGCAACATTGAGGCAACTGCCCACACACCCAAACTTTGTATTAGCAATTGTAAGTGACAACCAGGACAACAATGATTCAAAATTCATGCTCACAATAGAATGTTTCTGTTTGCAAGCTCTCCTTGATATGGGAGCACGCACATAGCTCCAGCAATGTAAAGAGAACATTGAGCACTCTTGCTGCATACAAGTAGAATAAAATGGTGAACAGGTAATGGCCATTGTTGACAGATTATTTTGCTTTGACTGACTTTTTTCTCTGGAGGTGTGTTAGAAACATAACACCAGTCAGATTTCGATGCCCCCTTTTTATATTGTAGCACAGAAGGCGAGGCTGTAACATGAATGCGGTTGTATCAAGTATTCGCAGGCTGGCTTCTGGCGTAGAGCAGGGCAGGGAATTCTTTGGCACCAGTTACTTTTCAAACTTTGCCTCCAAATACTGGCACAGTCCCAGGCCTGAACTTCCAGAAGGCAATACTGCGCTGCTATTGCAGAAAGTGCTAATTAATATACAACAGGAAAAATGTGCCAAATAGAGAAACCTGACCCTGCATACACCTGGGAATTTCTTCTCAAATGTCCACTTTGAAAACCCTATGCTGTGTGTTTAAGCCTTGTGTTAGTGTTGCGTTGCCAGTTAAGTTGATGCTCTGTGCAGCGGACTTGTGTCCACTGAGAACTGTGTTGAGACTCCCTAGACTCCACTTGACTGTTTGCAGCAGGTGATTTATTTCTTGTGTTTGCCATCTTCCTGACACAGCTCATTGAGAACGGCAATTGGTACAGAAGTCTTGTTGAATTTGTGCCCAGTAAGAACTGGATTGAGTCTGTTTAAAAACTAATTTCACTGAAAGTCTTTGAAATCACGGAGAGTGAGAGAGAGAGAGAAGTGGCAGCATCCAGCCGCTGTGCATTTGAACTTGAATTGAGTTGAAAACTGTTAAATTTTGCAAATTGGATCTTGCCTAGGACTTTTCTTGAATTCTTGTAAATTACAATTCAGCTGCCGCTGTCAAAGATTCAGCGAAATGGACATGAGAGAATGCTGTGTGTCTATAAAGTAGCTTGAGTCTCTCCCAAACGTTGCCAATTGCTTCATTGTGCAACACCTTGAGATGCTTTGGCAATTGTGCAGGCGAGTGCGGCGCAGCCATTTTGTGCAGGCGAGTGCGGCGCGGCCATTTTGTGCAGGCGAGTGCGGCGCGGCCATTTTGTGCAGGCGAGTGCGGCGCAGCCACTTTGTGCAGGCGAGTGCGGCGCGGCCATTTTGTGCAGGCGAGTGCGGCGTAGCCATTTTGTGCAGGCGAGTGCAGCGCAGCCATTTTGTGCAGGCGAGTGCGGCGCAGCCATTTTGTGCAGGCGAGTGCGGCGCAGCCATTTTGTGCAGGCGAGTGCGGCGCAGCCATTTTGTGCAGGCGAGTGCGGCGCAGCCATTTTGTGCACACGAAGGCCCTGGAAAAAAGCAATGAGCTGACTGGTCAATTTATTTCTTTGTTGATAAGAATGCCTTTGAGGAACCTTCCTGCCACTTGCAGTTACACCATGGCATCTTTAATGCCCACCTTTGGAAAGGGAAGGCAGTGCTTCAGGGAAATTTCTCCTCCACAACATTTCCAATAATGCCAAATTCAATGGTGTTCAAGTTCTGGAGTGGGACTTGAACTCCCAACCTCTAGGTGAGGCCATTAAACGATGCCAGACAACATCATAGATTGTGTGTGCACAGGGGGAGGGGGAGATTTCTGAGTTTCTGTCTGATCTCGGTTTCACAGCAACACCATTTGCATGTTCTGCTTGTTCTACCCATGTGGCTTGGGCTGGGAATTAAGTCTCAGAGCTGCTTTTCAGCTTCTCAAAGTAAAATCAAATGTGTTAAAGGCCATAGTTTGCATCCACGTATATATATTTTAAAAATAAATCCACAATTTCTTCAAAAAGAATTTTAACAGTAAAGTAGAAGTTCTTGGAACTGCAGTTTATTATATGTATGCTGTGCAGTACAGCAGATTGTACATGCACAGTCCTTTGATGTGGTATTGATTCAGCTGGGCGTACATTTCACTGTGTGTTGTTCAAAGCCAGTAGAGACGATGTGAAGTGGGGGTTGTGGGATGGGGGGGTGGGGTGGAGTTTCTGTTTCAGCTCAGTTGTAGCTATATAAATGTGTCTCAGACCTGAGCCTACATGTGCTGTCTCTTCACAAGGTGGTGCTGTAACCTCCTATATATGCTCCATCACATATTGTGTCAGCTTTTCCTGTGAATTGTAATGGCCTGGATTTCGCAGGTTTTCAGCGTAAATAAGATAGCAACTTCTGGCGATTGCACATCCACTGTTAACCGTGGAAATCAAGAGGTAGCTGTCCGAGCTGGCCAACTCCTCCGGAAGTGTCTGTGTGCTGATATCTTGCTGAGGCACTTACCATCCAAACCTATGGAATGGTGTGAGGCTGCCATTCTTATATGACAGATAACCATTAAACATGCCAGAAAAAGTTTGGGCTCATCCACTGAAGTGTAATTAGATTTTCAATGGTATGGTAAGTCTTAATTACTGCCAATCAACCTCTCTGGCACTGAAAATTAGCCTTTCAAGTGTGAAGTCATAGTCCTTCACATTTTAGTTGGAGTTGTCTTTATTTATTCTTTCATGAAATGTGGGCATGACTGCCTAGGCCAGCATTTATTGCCCGTCCCTTAAAATAAATAAACATTTTTTAAAGTAAAACTTTGATTTTTATCTCTCAATCCCATCTTTCTGTTTCTCTCTCTGTCCATGAATCACATTGAATCTAATATTCTAACTGGCACTTCCTGATTCAGACTCTGCCGTATCAGTAAGGGTTAATTAATCTTATTAAGGTGATGCATATTTGTTTGCCCTGTTCATGCAGATTCCAGATCCCCTGTAGAGGGTGCTGCTCCATTTTGCATTTCCATTCAACATCGGTTTCAGAGCAAAAACCCCATTGAAAGTCTGTGGGTATGGTAACGAATGGCTAGTGCCGTTAATTCACTGCTGTCTGCCAAAACCAGACCATTGTTTCATGTCTTGACTCTTTGAAATTATTACTGCAGTATTCCAAAAACAATTTGTGATCTTAGTTGGACTGTCTTTAGGGGGGAGAGGTAAAAGGGGTGGGGGGTGTTGGGGAGGTGTTTGCAAGTAGGTAAGTGAGTCCAGGAATGCTGTTGGCTACAACTAGTGACCATTTCCATAGGTGGATGAGGGAAGACCAAAAATAACAAGAGGTAGGGGCAGAGGTTTGGAATTTGCTACCTAGAATCACAGAATTTGAAGCATAGCAAAAGGCATTCATCTCATCTTGCCTGTACTGGTTCTAGATCTTTAACTAGAGCTGGCATCTCTTATTAACTCCCTGCCCATTTCCCTTATTGAACCATGGAAAAGTTACAGCACGGAAGGAGGCCATTTGGCCCATCTTGTCCATGCCAGCCCGAGGACACCCAGGTGCCCTTTCCATTCCCACCTTCCTGCACCTGGCCCATAGCCCTGCAGCTTACAGCACTTAAGGTGCAGATCCAGGTCCTTTTTAAAAGAGTTTAGAGTTTCTGCCTCTACCATCAACTTGGGCAGCAAATTCCAGACACCCACTACCCTCTGCTTAAAAAGTTCTTCCTCATGTCCCGTCTACACCTTCTGCCACTTATCTTGAATCTATGTCCCCTGGTTCTAGAATTCTCCACCATGGGAAACAATTTTATCCTGTCCACTCTAGCTATTCCTCTCAATTTTATACAGCTCAATCAAGTCACCTCTCAGCCTTCTTTGTTTTAAGGAAAATTACCCCAACCTATCCAATTTCTCCTTGTAGCTACACTTTTCTAACCCTGGCAACATTCTTGTAAACCCCCTCTGCAATCTCTCTAGGGCTATTACAGCTGTCCTGTATATCAGCTCTTCTTCCCACCCCCAACACTTTCTTGTATAATTGTCTATATTCGTATACTTAGCCCGTTTCTTTTTCGGATGCTGTAAGGGGAGATTGCCTGGTCCTGGGTTTACTAGATCAGCTGGTACAATGAACTAAAGAAAAATCAGGTAATTTCCAGGTAATCCAAAACACACTCAGGAAGAACCAGGAGCATTTTATTAGATTGTGGTAAAATATACTCTCTCAATCCTGTATTACATTTTTTTTTTGACTTCCTCCCTTCTAGTGGTAATCCCCTGTCTGAGGCCCTTGTTACCGATTTACCAACTCAAAATGATTTTTCACTACTTAGCCTTTCAGAACTTTTCCTAATTTATGTTCACCTTAACCTTCCCTGCTACTGAAAAAGTCAAATTTTGAACCTTTCTTTCAAACTAAACACCATCCTTGTTAATCTACCGGCAGGCTGTATATTCCCTGTTTAATTCCAGTGAATATTTTCTCTCCATTGATTCCAGTGTTCACATCAACTTGCATTAACATAACACCTTTCACAGACTTGGACTTAGGTCCTCTGGTCCCATGTGGCACAAAATCTATGGGCAGCAAGACTCCGCTGGTTCATCACAATCTCTTTTGCTGCAGCCCAGGTGGCGTTCCGCTCTGAGGTCCTCCTTAAATGTATTTTGCCAGCTGGTCTTTAGCTGGCCCTGTCATCATCTTCCATCTGGCGGTATCCATTCTACTGCCACTTTGGTGAGGCATATACCCAGGAGGCAAAGGATATATCCTGCCAGCATTAATTTTCTCTCCATTACGATGTCTCACAGGTGCCTCTAGTCCTATTTCATTGGTAATGCTGTGTCTCCATGTGATGCCCAAGAACTTGCACAAAGGCGCAATCAGAATACGTGGGCGCTA
This sequence comes from Isurus oxyrinchus, assembly GCA_026770705.1. NCBI lineage: Eukaryota > Metazoa > Chordata > Chondrichthyes > Lamniformes > Lamnidae > Isurus > Isurus oxyrinchus. The sequence goes on along the minus strand of JANJGN010000029.1, from coordinate 5,212,515 downwards.
AGCCAAGAGGAGTTATTAGGAGGGATGACCAAAAGCTTAATCAAAGGATGAGGACGGTGTGGGTTAATGGACTACCCACAAATGTATGCAGTACTGCATCAGTAGCCTGCTAATGTCTTGTACAAATTCAGCATCACATCCTTATATTGAGGTTTATTACAAGATGTGGACATCAAAATGTAGTGCAGGTACTAAAAAACTAAGGCTAATGGAATGTTAGACTTAATTATACTTAGAAGGCTAGAATATACAGGGCGAGGATGTTTCACTCTAACTCTGGTTAGATCACATCTGGAAAGCTAGATACAGTTGTGGGTACCACACCTTTGGAAAGATATATTGGCTTTGGTAGGAATGCATTACAGATTTATCAGAATGTTACCAGTGCTCCTAGGGTTAGGTTATGAAGAGAGAGAGACTATGTTTGTATTCCCTGGAACATATTAGTTTAAGGTGTGATTTGATTGAGTCTTTTAGGCTTTTGAAAGGAATTGACAGGGCAGATGAAGAGAGGACCTTTTTCAGCTATTGAGTGTGTAGGGAAAGGGGGGGTCATAACGTGAAAATCAGGCAGGCCATGCAAGAAGGAAGCTCGTACACACTTAATCATGCAAAGGGTGGTAGAAGTGTGGAACGTGTCACAAACAGGAGTAGATGCTGGCTTAATCATTTTAAATCTGAAGTTGATGGATCTTTTTATTAGCCAAAGATATGAGTGATATGAAGCCAAAGCAGGTGGATGAGATCAGCTCTGTCACCGTCACCTCTCTGGACTTCTCCTGGCCCTTGATTTGTCACGTTGCTTGTTGAGCATCCAAAACTGCCAGAACAAAAACTTCCTGCAATTAGGTGTTGGGAAGATTGAAACCTGCCACAATCTTTTGTTTCCTAGCCACTGACTCCATCCCTCTTCCTGGCAATATCTGAGGCTGAACCATACTTTCTGCAACTTTAGTGGCCTATTCGAGTCCGAGGTTGGCTTCTGACCACATCATCACCCTCATCAAGACCACTTATTCCACCTCTGTAACATTGCTCAACTCCACCTCGCATCAGCTCATCTCCTGAAACCCTCATCCACCCCTTTGTTAACATGACTGTTCCAACGCATGTTTGCTTGGTCTCTTAACCTCCGACCCGACATAAACTCAAGCTTATCCAGAGCTCTGCTGCCTGTATCCTAGCACTAAGTCGCATTCAGCTATCACTCCTGAGCTTAATTTTAAAATTCTCACCCTTGTCTTCAAATCTATCCATGGCATTTTCCCTCCCCACCCCTGTAATGTTCTCTGGCCCTGCAACCTTCTGAAATCTCAACACTCATTCTGGCCCATCCCTGACTTTAATAGCTCCACCATAGGTGGTTGTGTCTTCAGCTCAGTTGTTGTGGATATTATTCCTCTTTCTCGAAATGTATCACCTCCACTTTTTCTGCCTTGAACTTCATCCACCTATCATTCTTCTCCTCTAACTTTTCTGTGACTTGCTGCAATCCCTGGCAATTTTATCTCACATTTGCCATGTACCCTAACCTTGTGACATTGGCAAATTTCAATCTTCTTCCTCTCGTAGCCATCCAAATTCTTTCAGCAAATGGATAACTGGATGTTCCAGCACAGAATCTAAAGCGTGCAATTTTTAACATCCCATGAATGTAGTCTGTCTTTCTGCGTCCAATGTGACTCTTCTTTGAAACTCATTACTCAAAGCTTATTTGGAAAGGGCCTGTTGGACTCGAGATGTTAACTCTGTTCCTCTCTCAGCAGGTGCTGCCAGACTTTGTTTGTATTTCTGATCTCCAGCATCCACAGTATTTTGTTTTTATTACTCTGATTCTTTGCTTTCTGCCTCTCAGCCACTCCTCTGTCTTTGCACTACATCCCCTTTAATAGCACGTATTTTTAACACAAGTACTCTGCATTAAATGTGGTTAAAATTTTAAAGATGGCCTCCTGTGCAGTTAAATCCCCATAGAATAAATTAGACAAAAGTTCACGTAGTCCGTTTTAATCCAATCCAGTGTTATTTTTACTGCAGCCTGTTCAGCAATGTTTGCAATGGTGATGGGTACAACCTGACCCAAATATGTTAAAATTTAAATGGAACGTTGTTTGGGACATGCTCGCTGCAGAAGCTACATGGGATAGTTTTGGTCTCGGGCAGACCAGAGGTTTTGGGAAAGATCCCCCCGCGTGAATAATGCTGGCTGGAGGAGTCACATGCAGTGTGTTGCTGTGGTATGTTACTGGGCCCCAGAGCAATGCTGCTTGTTGCCATTTCCAAAGGGCATCTTCAAACTCCTTCCCCAGGAGCCCATTGCTACAAGACACCCTGCAGGGATCAATGGGAAAGTACAACCCTCCTGGAGGAATTCTGTAACTACACTGCTAATCCTTGGCTGTCTTTGCATGATGACATGCATTGCATGTTCCTCTGAGGGGACACCTGTGACATCGGGTCCTCTGGCACATTCTGAAAATGGAAGCAGTCAAGCAACAGCCTTTTAAAACTTCTATTTGTGATTTCTCCTGATACCTTTTTGAAGTAATATGCATCATCATTCAATGGAAGTAACCAAGATTGGTGCTTGTACTACTCAGGGAAAATCTATAATGAATCTGTCACCTGATGTATAGTTTGACCTGCTCTTTATATCTGGTGTGTTTTGTGCTAGACGTACAGATTATACAGCTGTTACTGTAGAGATGTATGCAGCGGTCTCACCATTCGGTTTTGACACAGGGTGCCTGTAGACTAACCTGATTTCTTTGCTATTCCACAGAGACTCAGAACGGAAAATCGTCTCCTAAAGCAGAGGATTGAAACCCTGGAGAAGGTACGACATGTTCCTGCCGCGATTTGTCAGTCACTCTCTTTTGATTGTAATTGACCTGCCCAATGCTCCTCGCACCATCAGGCTCTGACCTGTGCCCAATGCTCCTCGCACCATCAGGCTCTGACCCGTGCCCAATGCTCCTCGCACCATCAGGCTGTGACCCGTGCCCAATGCTCCTCGCACCATCAGGCTGTGACCCGTGCCCAATGCTCCTCGCACCATCAGGCTCTGACCCGTGCCCAATGCTCCTCGCACCATCAGGCTCTGACCCGTGCCCAATGCTCCTCGCACCATCAGGCTCTGACCCGTGCCCAATGCTCCTCGCACCATCAGGCTCTGACCCGTGCCCAATGCTCCTCGCACCATCAGGCTCTGACCCGTGCCCAATGCTCCTCGCACCATCAGGCTGTGACCCGTGCCCAATGCTCCTCGCACCATCAGGCTGTGACCCGTGCCCAATGCTCCTCGCACCATCAGGCTCTGACCCGTGCCCAAAGCTCCTTGCACCATCAGGCTGTGACCCGTGCCCAAAGCTCCTCGCACCATCAGGCTGTGACCCGTGCCCAATGCTCCTTGCACCATCAGGCTCTGACCCGTGCCCAATGCTCCTCGCACCATCAGGCTCTGACCCGTGCCCAATGCTCCTCGCACCATCAGGCTCTGACCCGTGCCCAATGCTCCTCGCACCATCAGGCTGTGACCCGTGCCCAAAGCTCCTCGCACCATCAGGCTGTGACCCGTGCCCAATGCTCCTCGCACCATCAGGCTGTGACCCGTGCCCAATGCTCCTCGCACCATCAGGCTCTGACCCGTGCCCAATGCTCCTCGCACCATCAGGCTCTGACCCGTGCCCAATGCTTCTCGCACCATCAGGCTCTGACCCGTGCCCAATGCTCCTCGCACCATCAGGCTCTGACCCGTGCCCAATGCTCCTCGCACCATCAGGCTGTGACCCGTGCCCAATGCTCCTCGCACCATCAGGCTCTGACCCGTGCCCAATGCTCCTCGCACCATCAGGCTCTGACCCGTGCCCAATGCTCCTCGCACCATCAGGCTCTGACCCGTGCCCAATGCTCCTCGCACCATCAGGCTCTGACCCGTGCCCAATGCTCCTCGCACCATCAGGCTGTGACCCGTGCCCAATGCTCCTCGCACCATCAGGCTCTGACCCGTGCCCAATGCTCCTCGCACCATCAGGCTCTGACCCGTGCCCAATGCTCCTCGCACCATCAGGCTCTGACCCGTGCCCAATGCTCCTCGCACCATCAGGCTCTGACCCGTGCCCAATGCTCCTCGCACCATCAGGCTGTGACCCGTGCCCAATGCTCCTCGCACCATCAGGCTCTGACCCGTGCCCAATGCTCCTCGCACCATCAGGCTCTGACCCGTGCCCAATGCTCCTCGCACCATCAGGCTCTGACCCGTGCCCAGTGCTCCTCGCACCATCAGGCTGTGACCCGTGCCCAATGCTCCTCGCACCATCAGGCTGTGACCCGTGCCCAATGCTCCTCGCACCATCAGGCTTTGACCCGTGCCCAATGCTCCTCGCACCATCAGGCTCTGACCCGTGCCCAATGCTCCTCGCACCATCAGGCTCTGACCTGTGCCTGTGGAGAGAGAAACAAAGTCAATGGGTGGAATTTAATGGCTCCATCATGGTGGGGGTGGGGCCATAAAGTGCAGCGAGTCATTCAAAAGCCCATTGACCAATCCTGCCAGTGGGAGGGGCTGTAAAATTCCACCCGATGTTCGAGGTCGATGGCCTTTATCAGATGAAAGGTCATTAACCTTAAGCGATACTTGTCTTTCCCTCTCCACCGACACTGCCTGACTTAGTCTTTCCATCGTTTTCTATTTTTATTTCTGATTTGTTTTTGCCCTCTTCACTTTTCTGTTCACAATGTAAAAGCTCTGCTTACAGCAGAAAACGTTATCAAATCTCTGTAAGTGTGTGTGTCTGAGCGTGATGATGCTGCTACATGGTGGAGCTTTTTGTGCCATGCTATCTCCTAAAAATTTAGCATGTCTCATTCACGGAGACATTCTTAACCCGTTACAGTTCACTAGGCTCGGTTCAGAGGCCTATTCTTCCTTGTAAGTTCAGTGTGAATTTTGTAGACTTGCATCATATTTGGAGAATATTGAGCAGACAAAGGTTGTCTTTATTTTGGCCTGTTCATTCTGTAAACTTGGGTTAATAATGAACTTTATTGAAGGGTACTTAATTTTTTCAAAAACTGAATAAGTTACACATTCAGTGTTAATTTCGTTTTTGAAAGCTTCACCATTTGCAGCTGCCAAATAATCAGATTTACTGTATTACCTGGTATAATGAAAAATACTGAAGGGCGTAGATGAGCAGAGACACCCCGGGGTTCAGATAGATCCTTCCCTGCAGGCCGATTTAAAGCCAAAAAATACCAACAAGATTTTGGGTTTCAGAAATAGGAGCAGAGAGTACCACAATTCAATGAACATTAAATTTATACATAACATTGGTTGGGCCACAGTTAACATAAGGTGTGCAGTTTTGGGCCCTACTTATAGAAAGGATGTTAAAAGCTATAAAGAGCATTTTAGCAGGATAATACCAAGATGAAAAATTTATAGTTATGAGGAGAGACTGGAGGTACAGCTATTCTTTCCTGTGGAGCAGAAAAGACTATGAAGATTTAATGGAGGTTTTAGAAATGATGTAGAGAATTAATAGGAAAACTTTTTTTAATGGATTGCCTGTAATGCAAGATCATTCATTAAAAATCATTAGGGCAGTGGTTGGCAATTAATTTCTTTGTACAGGCTGTTGTGCATAGAATGCTTTGGCACAGGGAGTGGTTGAGTTGGAGACCATTTCATCTTTGAAAGAGGAAATCGCTTTAGCAAGCTGACATGTGTTGAATGGCCTTTTGTGCTATAAGGTTCAATGAAATGTCTTTGATTTTCCGCCCTATTAGAATGTGGGTATGGTCATAGTGCATTAGCTTGAGAACATAAGAAATAGGGCCAACAGTAGAGCATTTGGCCCATCGAGCCTGCTCCACCACTCAGCACAATCTTGGGCTTCAATTCCACTTTTCACCTGCTCCCCACATCCCTTGATTCCCTGAGACCAAAAACCTATGTCTCAGCTTTAAATATATTCAATGATGCCATATCCACAACCCTCTGGGTAGAGAATGCTAAAGATTTGCGACTCCTTCAGTGAAGAAATTTCTCCTTATCTTTGTTCTAAATGATCAGTCCCTTATCCTAGGTCTGTGTTTTTGTGTTCTAGATTATTTCCCCTGGTTAGGCAATCGGTCTACCCTGTCAAGGTCCTTCATAATCTTGAATGTTTCAATGAATCGCCTCTCATTTTTTTAAACTCCAGAGAATGTAAACCCAATTTACTCAGCCTGTCATCATAGGACAGCCCTGTCATTCCAGAGACCAATCTAGTGAAGCTTCATTGTTCCATCTCCATTGCAGGTAAATTGTCCCTTAAACACGGAGACCTAAACTACACACAGTTTCCAGGTGTGGTCTCACCAAAGACCTGTAAAATTGTAGCAAGACTTCTTTATTATTGTATTCCAGTCTCCTTGCAATGAAAACAAAAATGCCATTTTCCTAATTGCTTGCTGTACTTGCACGCTTACTTTTTGTGTCCAAGTACACCCAAATCTCTCAAGACCAATATTTACAAATTTTTTATTGCGAACAAAGAGAATAACCTCACACTTCCTCACATTATACTCCATCTGCCACCTTGTTGCCACTCACAACCCACCTATATCTCCTTGCATCCGCTCTATCCTTCTCTCAGCTTTCATTTCCAGCTAGCTTTGTATTGTCAGCAAATGTAGATACATTACTTTGTCTCTTCATCTAAGTCATTAATATAGATTGTAAATAGTTGAATCCCCAACACTGATCCTTGCAGCACTCCACTAGTCACAGTCTCTTACAGAACTCTAGAATGTAGGGCATCAGATCCTGGAGATTTATCTGATTTTAGTTCCTTGAGTTTCTCCAGTACTTTTTCTCGCTGATATTAATTACCTTCATTTCCTCACTCTTATTAGCCCCTAGGTTACCCTTTATTTCTGGTATGTAACTTGTGTCTTCCACTATGAAGATAGACACAAAATGCCTTTGAATGTCTCTGCCATTTGCTCATTCCCATGATAATTTATCTTGGCCCTGCTTCTAAGGGACCAATGTTTAGCTAGTTTCTTTCTTTGTAAGAGCTTCTATAATTATATAAAATCTGTCCTTATACTCATGCTAGTTTACTCTCACTCTTCTCTCCCTTTTTATCAGTTTTTTGGTGGCCTGTTGCTAGTTTCTAAAACTCACTACTATTGTTTGCAACATTATAAGTCTCTTCTTTTAACTTAATAATACCCTTAACCTCCTTAGTAATCAAGGATGCATCTTTCTCACTGAGTTTTAGATTTTCACTGGAACGTATTTTTGTTGAATATTTAGAATTGTTTTCCACTCTTTATTTACCACTATACTTTTTACTCTAATTACTCCATCATCCTTAGCCAGCTCTCCCCATATACCCATTCAGTTGGCTTTTGTTACAATCCTTGGCCAGACCCTGGGATATCAGGGGAGATTCGCTTAGGGACCAATGGCATTTTGTTTAAAGTAGGTAAAGGTTGAGATTCAAGTCACCTGCTTTTGGAATAAAGCCACAAGAGTTCACAGGGTTTGAACAAACAGAAAAATACAAACTTTCCTATACATGTTCAGGAAGATAAAACAATTTACAATATGTACCTTATACTTTATATTCAGGGTAAGTATGAGGTACATGTGAATTAAGAGACGGACTGTGGCTGAGCACACCGCACTACAGAGTAAATGAGAGATGCAACCAAGACAAAGTCCATGGATTTCTCGAGCCCACCCAGACGTCAGTAAACAGCAAGTTAAAAAAACCTCATTGAAACTCAGCCTCATGAGGGAGTCCCAGCTTCACCTTTGAAGATTTCTCCTTGGAATTCTCTCCAAAGGTCCCACCCACTCAGACGGCTTTAACAATGGCATTCCTCACAGGGTTTTAATCTCTCCTTCTGAGATTCCTCCTCCCTGCATTCCTGAGTACACTCAGCACTAATTTACAAGCCCACTTTCAGATCTATGGCCGTGCCAAGCAGAACAATCACTCTTCTAAAGGAATGCCTTGACCTCAGTGGCCCCCTTTAATTAGTGTCTGCTCCTTGCAGCTCGTTCTTTAACTTAACTGGGACCTGTTTCTGTCCCTTTTTGTCTTTGTGATGCTTGTTGACTGGCAGATTGCTTCAAGAAGAGTTGTTCACTAATCCTTGAACTGACCTGATGACCTATTAAAACATTCCCAGAGGGTGCCACCCTTGTTACAAGGCAAGGAACCAATGTAACAAGCATTGGAATATCTGTACCTTAAATGTTACAATCTTCATAGATTGTGAATTTAGACCCAAGGGGACACAGATCAATGGATTTCATGACACTTTGTTTAAGTTTAAGATTTTTTTTTGTGATTGGAGTATGTGGAATTCGGTTATGTTATCACTATTTCCCAATGGATCTTTTACTATAACATTACTAATTTAGCCCTCTCTTCTACAAACTCTTCTAGACCACCTTTTCCAATTTGATGCAACCTGTCGATAAGAAGATTAAAGTCCCACAACTATTACATTGCCCTTGTTACCTGCTCCAATAATTTCTTGTTTCATGCTATAACTACTGTTAGGGGACCTTTAAGCTACTCCCACCAGCGTTTTCTGACTCTTGCTATTTCTATCTCAACCCATACTGATTTGACCTCCTGATTTTCTGAGCCAAGATCCTTTCTCACTAATGCCCTTGTATCGTGCTTTGTTATCAGGGCTATCCTTCTTCCTTTTCCACTCTGTCTGTCTTTTCAAAATGTTGTATACCCTGCAATATTTATTTCCCAACCTTGGTCACCTTGTAACCATGTCTCTACAATGGTGATTAGATCGACACCATTGATGTCTATTTGTGCCACTGGTTCATCTATTTTATGCGGATGCTCCATGCATTCAGAGAAAGTGACTTCAGTTTGATTTTTTTTAAACCATTATTCCCTTCACGGACCTTACTCTCTGATGTATTATTATTGTTAAACCCTGTCTCTTCCTGCCCCTCCTCAGTTTGTTTTTGCCCACATCGATATACTTTCGCATTGCCTCAACTTTTATCTTTGGATTTCCATACCTCCCTTTATCTGAACACTCCTCCCCATCTATTAATTTAAAGCCATTTTTCCCTATTTTGACTATATTTGCTGAGGCACTGTTATGTTTATATGCTCTGTCCCTTCCTACCTCACTCTGGCTACCATTACCTGTATCACTATCCTGCACTATTGCCTTGTCATTTCTCCCTAACTTTCCAAACCTCCCCTCACGTGAACCCTCCCACCCCCCACTATTTAGCTCAAAGCCCTCTGAATCAGGGAGGCACTCGCACACCAGTGGCTTCTACAGTAGACTTTCTGCTTCTTAACTTATAGATTACATTCTGCTAAGAGTAAGTTTGCTTTGCTTTATTAAACCAAAGATGAATGTTCCTGGGAATGTGTTATTTCACCTTGCAGTACAGATCCTGTAAAAAGAAACTGTCCATTCCAGTCTGGTGAGAACATAAGAAATAGGAGCTGGAGTAGGCCAGCTCCAATTTTACCTTTCTGCACTGTTCCCATATCCCTTCGTTCCCATAATAACCAAAAAATCTATTGATCTCTTGGGCTATACTTAACAACTTTGCAGCCACAGCTCTCTGGGGTAGACAATTCCGAAGATTCCCTCCTGAGTGAAGAAGATCTTCGTCTCAGTCCTGACCCCATTATTCTGATACTGTAACCTTGTGTTCTCAGAATCCCAGCCAGGGGAAATACTTGCTCAGCATCCACCCTGTCAAGACCCTTAAGAATTCTTCTCAATTCCAGGGAGTATAGGCCTGGTTTACTCGCTCTTTCCTCATAGGATAATCCCCTCATCGCAGGAGCCAGTTTAGTGAACCTTCATTGTGCCTCCTCTGGAGCAAGTACATATGAAAGTACGAACTAGGAGCAGGAGTTGGCCACTCAGCTCTTCGAGCCTGCTCTGCCATTAAATAAGATCATGGCTGATCTGACTGTAACCTCCTGTCTACTCCCGGTAACCCTTCACTCCCTTGTTAATCAAGAATCTATCTACCTCTGGCTTGAAAACATTCAAAGACTCTGCTTCCACTGCCTTTTGAGGAAGCGAGTTCCAAAAGCTCACTATCCTCTGAGAGTAAAAATTTCTCCTCATCTCTGTATTAAATGGGCGACTCTTATTTTAAGCAGTGACTGCAACATCCTGTCTACATTGAACCCTATCAAGACCCCTCACGACCTTATATATTTCAATCAAGTTGCCTTTTACTCTTCTAAATTCCAGTGGATACAAGCCTAGCCTGTTCAATCTTTCCTCATAAGATAACCTGCCCATTCCTGGTATTAGTGTAGTAAGACTTCTCTGAACTGCATCTAATACGTTTACATCTTTCCTTAAATAAGGAGACTAATATTACACACAATACTCTAGATGTGGTCTCACCAATGTCATGTACAACTGAAGCATAACCTCCCTACTTTTGTATTCAATTCCCCACGCAATAACTGATAACATTCTATTAGCTGTACTACTTGCTGTACCTGCAAACTAGCCTTTTGCGATTCATGCACTAAGACACCCTTCTGAATGTGAGCTCTGCAATCTCTCACCATTTAGATAATATGCTTTTTTATTCTTCCTCCCAAAATGGACAATTTCACATTTGCCCACATTATACTCCATTTGTCCAATCTTTGCTCACTCACTAACCTGCCTATGTCCCTTTGTAGCCTCCTTGTATCCTCTTCACAACTTAGCTCCGTACCTACCTTTGTATCTTCAGTAAATTTAGCAACCATACCTTCGATCCCTTCATCCAAGTCATTTTTATAAATTGTAAAAAGTTGAGGCCCCAGCAGTGATCCCTGTGGCACACCACTCATCACATCCTGCCAACCCGAAAAAAGACCCATTTATAGCTACCTTCTGTTTCCTGTTACTTAGCCAATTTTCTATCCATGTCAATATGTTATCCACTAAAGCCTTTGCTGGGGCACCTTATTAAAAGCCTTCTGGAAATCTAAGTACAGCACATCCACCGGTTCCCCTTCATCCACAGCACATGTGACTCCTTCAAAGAACTCCAATAAATTGGTTAAACATGATTTTCCTTTCACAAACTCTGCCTGATTGCCTTGAATTTTTCTAAGTATATCCTTTTTCAGGTAAGGAAACCAAAACTGCACATGGTACTCCAGCTGTATCCTCACCAATCACCTGTATAATTGTAGTGAGACTTCTTCACTCGTCTACCCCAATCCATTTGCAAGAAAAGCTAACATACCATTGCTTGCTGTACCTGCATGTTAACTTTTATGTACGAGGACAGAGGCCCCTCTGAATGCAAATATTTCCCAAGCATTTACCATTTAAAAACGTATTATGCTTTTTGATTTTTCCTAACAAAATAGATAACTTCACGCTTCACCACATTGTATTTGATCTGCCATGTTCTTGCCCACCCTGTCTCTATCTCTCTGCAGCTTCTGTTTACCTAAGTGCTTATTTCCCATCTAACTATGTATTGTCGGTAAACTTGAATGCGTTATGCAAAATCCTCTCCTCTAAGTCATTAATATAGGTTGTAAATAGCTGAGGACCAAGTACTGATCCTTGCAGTACTCTGATGGTTACAGCCTGTCAACTCAAAAATGTCCCATTGTTCTTTCTTTCTGTTTTCTGTCCACTAAGCAATCCTCAATCTATGCTAATATATTATTACCCCAATCCCATGAGCCCTGTTTACCTCTTGTGTTGCACCTTATCGAATGCTTTTTGAAAAACAGATACGTCCACTGGTTTCCCCTTATCTTACTAGTTACATCCTCAAAAAAACTCTTAATAGTATTGTCAAACACAGTTTCCCTTTGATTAATCCATGTTGGCCCCGACTAATCATATTATGGTTTTCTAAGTGACCGGTTACAGCATTCTTGATAATAGATTCTGGCATTTTACCTACGTTTGTCTCAGGTGAAACTAACTGGCCTATAATTCTCTACTTTCCCTCTCCCTTCTCTCTTAAATACTGAGATTATGTTTACTACCTTTCAATCCTTGGGAGCTGTTCTACAATCTCTGGAAGATCAAATGCATCAAAACTCGCCCCTCCCTCCTGTCAGATATAGGGGATTTGTCGCCACTTAGTCCCATTACCTTTGTCAGTTCTATTTCTGTACTTAAGCTGATGCCTTTTACAATCTTTATTCTTGCTGGACACTTGGCTCCCTAAAGCTTCAACGATGTTTTTGTGTCTCCTACCGTGAAGACAGATACAAAGCATTTGTTTAAAACCCGCTGCCATTTCCTTATTTCTCATTTTAATTTCACAAGTCTTTGCCTCTAATGGGCCTATGTTTAATTTCACTAATCTTTTCCTATTTACATACCCATAGAAACAGTTACAATCTGTTTATTTGTCTCTTGCTAATATACTCTCATATTCTCTTTTTCGCTATTAGTTTCTTGGATTCCTTTTGTTGAATTCTAAAACCCTCCCAATCCTCAGGTTTACCATTCTTTTTGGGAACATTATAAGTCTCTTCCTTTGATCTAATACTATCTTTAACTCCTCTTGTTAGCCATAGTTGGACCACTTTTTCTGAGAGTTTATTGTGCCTAAAGGAATGTACATTTGTTGCAAATTATATTTTGATTCTTTAAATGCCAGATAATACTTGTCTGCTGTCATATCTTTCCCAATCTGCCACAGCTAACTTGCCCCTCATTTCTGTGTAGCTTGCTTTGTTTAGATTTAAGACCCTAGTTTTGGACTTCACTGAATCACTTTCAAACTCAGTATAAAATTCCATTATATTATGATCACTCTTTCCTCAAGACCCTTTTACTACAAGGTTATTAGTTAACCGTTTCTCATTGCACATTACCAGATCCAAAACAATTTGTCTCCTAGTTTGTTTCTTGACATGAGTATCTAGAAAACTCTCTATACATTCCATGAACTCATCCTCCACACTATTGATGGAAATTCGGTTTGCCTGATCCATATGAAGCTCCTTCATACGTTTTCCCATGGTTGCATAGTGTTTCATGGCTCCATGTGTGGGTATGGAGTTCAGCTGTCACAACCAAAGTGGGGCCAACTGTTCTAGAAACCAGGAGCCTGCTCACTATTCTTGGTGTCCCTTAGCATGTCTCCACTTAAAAACAATATTTGGAGCCTATTTTATGTGAAGGCTTAATACAAAATTAGATATGCAGTGTAAATTTTGTCAAACCTCCTGGGTCACAAACAACCACCTCACGCTCCTCCCTTCTCCCCACAATAAGCTTTGGTGCACATGGAGCTGTTATCAGTTACTCATCTGGCCGAAAGTGATGTGATGCTGCCGTCTCCGTGGAGTCAATTAAGGTTATGATTGGCCACCAGGAAATGTGTGTTCGGGCACATCCTTCCCCCTGTTGAGCAGACGTACTCCTCCACTGTGCAGTGTTCAGTTTGACAATTACACGTGTCACCACTCAGTGGGGATAGTGCGCTGTAGTATCAAGCCCCACTGCTGTCCAAGCTGAGACAGATGTGAGGAGTTTAATCTGACCACCAAATTGCCCCAATTCTACCTGTTTAATTTAGGTTAATATAATATGAGCACCAGGTTTGTAGCAAGTAAATAACTGTTAATTAAACAAATTGTCTAACCAGTGGCAAGAGAAAGAGATATAAACTGTTACCTTTTAACTCAATAACTTAAACTCTACCCCCTCTAAAACCCCTATACACAAACACACACAAAACATGGATTTTAAGGGTGAGATAAAACAGTTCAATAGCACCAATCTGTAGTTCAGGATTAGATGGCTTGACTTTGATTGCTTTCTTCCAAATTCCTGGCAGATTGTTGTGGCTGACATGAGATGGTCTCCCAGCACTTGCAATCTGTGGTCCACTGGTTGAAACTTGCTTTTAATGTGTCTACTGGTGATTTTTCCCCTTTTCCTCTTGACAGGGGTTTCTCAAGGAAAGCAAGATACAGCAAGATGTGTGGAATAGCCAGATAGCTGCAATGGCAGGATTACTGGAGTCTTACAAAACACAGAGGAGAGAGAGGTTTCAGGTCTCTCTTCTTTTCAGGCTAGGAGCTGATCTGCTGCACTATCCTTGCACAGAACCTGGCCACTTTGTCAGGAGCCAATCAAAATGCCATCGTGAGGCAGTCCCCTCATAAACCAGGTCTCCTTTCCAGCACCATTCTGCCCAACCTGGCGCACACTATTCCATAATAGCAACATTGTAGATTTTATTCTTCCTGTTCCAGTGAACATCTCTTTTAAACTGCAGCCGTGGTAGTTTTTAAAGCCACAGCCCAAGGAAAATTAAACTATGTCCTTTACAGAAGGAGTGATGCACTGATGAGTTTGCTGGGAATGGAATGTTTGGCTGTGAGCTTTCTGCTGTCCTGCAGCTATTACTAATCCATTCTCAAAGGGGGAAAATATATCTTTCATTACAAGATTACAGAAAATAATCAGGCTGATTTCATTCAACCAAGTAAAGGTTCAGCAAATCCAGTTCTTTCTAGCTTTGGTAAAATGTAAAACAGTTTTCTTTTGTTTCCAGCTGACTTTTTTTTAACATACAAGACCTAGGTTAAAGAAGAGAGTCTCTAGACACCTGTGTCAACAAGGAGGTTGTCCCCAATTTTTTTCTTTGATCCTTGTTAAAGCTGCACAGTTTGTGTCTCTTGTTTTCTTGAGGCTTTAACATCTATACCACTTCCTCCACTCGTGTGTGCTAGTCCTCAGAAATCTTTGGGTTAAGCACTGGAACACCGGTAACTCCTGGGTTTAAAACTTTATTTTCTAGCACAAGGGTGAATTATGTTGCATGGTTTTGCTTACCATGTGAGTTCCCAGTTATGTGGCCAGCAGTGTGTGTCTGGGCAGTGCTGCTGCAGGGAGGGTACCTGGCTTTGGGGAGACCATGTCCCTGTCCGTACAGGAGCAAGTATGAGCCCAACCCTTTAGATACCAGAATTACAATAGGTGGGGTTGGGTCATGTTTACTTGACACAAGTTAAACCAGTTCTCCTTTGTGGACAGCCTGAAATCTAGCTCAAAGAAGGAAAGAAACACTACTGCATTCACTTCACTCTTTTTAACCCAAACTGCAGCAGTCATTATACCCGACAGTCGCATGTCTTGTCCTGTTAAATGATTTATTTTTTTGCACTGATTGTTAATGTCTAAGGTCCAGGTGAAGCTAACCAGCCTTGTATCCAGGCATCCTGAAGGGTCTGAAGTATGTTGAGGTTACAGTACAAGGTTGCCAAGCCTCAGGAGTGTACCAGACAGCTACATCCTTTCCCAGTCATTGAGACTCTTCACTGACCTGTGTTTTCAGTTGGAGCCAATCCTGGCCTTGTGACTCTAGTTTACCCACCTCTCGTGTAGCCTGGAATTGCAAATCTCCAGCATTATATTCAGGAGGTTGTGGGGAATGTGTATTTCTGCATATCCTGAGGGGGGGGGGAGTTCACTATCTTGCCATTTCAAGGGCCCATGTTTGCTTTTCACCAGAGAGAGTATTGCCTTTTTTTTTGGAAAAGATATCTGCCTAGACAATTACCTGACCCACTCCAGATTTAGATTTCTTTTCAACAGCCAACTTAGCTTCTGCCATCTAGATTTGGTGGTGACTAATGGGATAGATTCTCTCTTTAACCCCTGCAGCACTGTGTCACATAGCACTTGATCTGTTTTTTGCTGTATTATTTGGTGCCCTGGGTGTGTGTTGAGAGCGGGCATCTTGCTGGCCACCAGTCCTGTCCCGGTGCCGTGGTATCAGCTCAAAGCCAACATCTCCATAACTCAGACGTGTTACTGCACCTTCAAGATTCAGATATCATGTGATCCAGTGGCTGCTGTGCTTGAAACTGGTGAAAGTACCGTTAATTTGACCATTGAACACAATGTTCATTTGGACAAGAAAGTGTTAACGGAACTGTGCTTATTTCTCTTAAAGCTGCATTCTCCCCATGAATTTTTTTTTATATTCAGAAAACTTTTTGTGAGAAATTAATGAAGGCGAAGAGAATTCTGCTTCCAATCCATTCATTTGGGAATGTGGGAGACATGCTTTATATGTTACCTTGGATCTACTTGGTCTGCTGGGGGTGTAGCAGTGACCCTACCTAATGCATAGGTCCAATTAAAAACTAAACAAAATGACTGGAATTGGTATTAGAAAGATCCTTCCTTCCCTTTTCTTCACCCCCTCTCAAAAATGAGCTGAGTGCAGGGAATGGAGACTTTATAACTGCTTATGGCTGGTCATATCTCTGAGTTGTAAGTACTGGTGTGGGCGATGTAAAATGAACTTTCTACTACTGTGTTAGTGGTGTCTTTCTGTGAAACTTTCTGTTTCTTCCTTTTACTCCTTTGTGGATTTTCCCCTGTAGGAAAGTGCTGCCTTGGCAGATAGATTGATCCAGGTATGACTTCCCACTTTCTTCCATGGCCATTAAACTTGCTAACCCCTCCAGAGCAGTGCCATTTTACATGTCTCATCTGGTGAGGTAACCTTCTGTCACACTCACCCGCATGCTGCATGTTATCCCTGTGGAAGCACTCACTAATCCAGGCTTCAGGCCTCGCCCACGCAGCCACTTGTGGTAAGTAAATGTGAAGATTAGTGATGCACAGGAACAGCTGCCTGGACCCAGGTTTGGGCAGTCTGCATATTGACCAGGGGGTGGGGGTAGGTGGCTTGTCCTCAGTAGGATAAATCACAGCTATGATTTGCAGTACAAACTGGGTAAAGGGAAATTATGCATATACATGTACCCTGTGACAGGTGTATTTGGTACTTTGTGCTTGAAAGCTGTGTACCCAATACAGAAAGAAGAGCTGATATTTAACATGGGGTGGATGAGTGAGTCTGTATATTTGGGTACAACAGCTACCAGGATGATGTGTGCCATGTGTGCCACGTATACCAGCTGTAATACCTTTACTCTGTATACTGTAAAGTGGGTAATATAATGTGTAGCAGATTGTACTAGAACGGCAAGATTCAACATTCTTGTGTATCACAAGTCTGAGCATTTAACCAGCCCATCTGGATGGAGAGGACTTCATGTGATGTTGTTGGATTTAACCTGTGTACCTCACTGGGTGCATGCTGCAGGCTCCCTTAAACCTTCATAACCACAGGGATATACTAATGCTACTCTTCACTAAAGCATGCAACGCACTTGAAGTAATGTTCCTTGTCACACTGTGAAATACCTTGGAACGATGCATATCTGACCTGACACACATGCAAGTAGAAAAACCTGGTTAATGGTCCCATTCACAGCATTGTTTTAATGCTTATTTTGACCAGTGGTTATTAACAGTGTGATCCAGGAGTGATAACATTCTTTGTTTCTATCTAGATTGATATTGTTTTAAATTTTTAAAAATGTAAGTACTGCACACAGTGCTGTGATATGGTGGCTCATGTCGCCTATTGATCAATGCAGTTATGTTCCTTGTCATACATTGTTATCTATATATATATATATATATACACACAGTATTGCAATGTGCTGCTTGATATTTGATGTTGATTAAAAAAACTCAGCGAAGCACCTTGAGGTTGGTGAAATAAAGGCTATATTTCTCAGCATACTTCATCCGAAACTGACCATTTGGAAAGAGAACTTGGAGTCATGTTTCCATCGTGGGTCAGCAGTGTGCCGGAGTGCTGCGTGGACACTGCTATAATCAGACACAGTGCTGGAATAGCTGAAGAAGCGGCAACTTCTGTTCCATTCATGGCTTCTGAATGCAGAATTATTAGTTTACAGTAAAGATAACACGAGACAAATTGGCCTCCTAACTATTTTAGAAATGTTGTGTTTCTGGCAGCCAGTTTGTAAAGGAATACTTTTTGATTTTTCATGCACATAATTTTTTAATTTGTTGGGGGAATTGGAGTTGGGTTGGGAGCGGGGCGAGGACCTTCTTGATATGTTTTGCAAAGTATTAAACCTAGGGTAAGGAGTTTAAGTCGTGTAGAGTTATAATTATTTTAGGTAATGGTGTTTTAATGGGTAATGACAGATATATGATTGCGTGTCACTAGATCTTATTTCTATATATCAATTGTACAATTTATGTATGCAACTGGCCAATGGAATTCAGTTGAACTGTTGGTGCTTGCTCTGTGACGCACTCTAAAGGTTTGTGCTTAAGACTTCTAAACAACTGCCATTCTTTGCCTTTCAAAGCATTGACCCCTAGGATTTTTAAATGCATGCGAGTGCCTGGAAGGTGCAGCAATCTGATTGGGGAAATGCTTCTTCCCAATTTGCACCTTAATTTTTTTTAACATTTTAAAAGTGAAATCATGCACACGGGTTTCTAACAGACAAAGTTAAGTTTGGTCTAAATCTCTCTGCACCGTTTCTCCAGTTAGAGAGGCTAGGTTTGGCTGTTGACTCATCGTGCACTCCAAGTCTTCCCTTTCCCCTTACTGGGGAATAATGTGCTATGTCGGCGCTATGCTCTGATCAGGCAGGCTACTCCGAATGTTCTGTGGAGATTATTGCCTGAAGCAAGTTAGCAAGTGGAGGAAGTTCTGATGAGGCCAGTTGATAACTTTAGTTTTTAGTATGTTTGAGTGGGTAACAGCAGAATGAATAAATTGCATGCATTTTTGAAAGTGGTCTGGAGAGCAGGGCCAAGAGATTCTCCTGCTCAATGAGAAGTTAACTATTGCTAGAATTCTTCTTCATCAAAATGTTAGGAAGGACTGAACTGATGGTCCAGGGACAAAATTAATCTCGACACTGCCTATCTCAGACTCCAACACCCTCCTTCCCTATTAACTGCCGTCTCCCCCCTCCCCATCCCTCCCCGCCGTCTCCCCCCTCCCCTCCTTCCCCGTCGTCTCCCCTCTCCCCGTCGTCTCCCCTCTCCCCGTCGTCTCCCCTCCTCCCCCCTCCTCCCCATCGTCTCCCCCCTCCCCGTCCCTCCCCTCCTCCCCCTCGTCTAACCTCCTCCCCGTCGTCTCCCCTCTCCCCGTTGTCTCCCCTCCTCCCCGTCATCTCCCCTCTCCCCATCCCTCCCCGCCGTCTCACCCCTCCCCTCCTTCCCCGTCGTCTCCCCTCTCCCCGTCGTCTCCCCTCTCCCCATCGTCTCCCCTCTCCCCTCCTTCCCCATCGTCTCCCCCCTCCCCGTCGTCTCCCCCCTCCCCGTCATCTCCCCTCCTTCCCCATCGTCTCCCCTCCTTCCCCGTCGTCTCCCCTCTCCCCATCCCTCCCCGCCGTCTCCCCCCTCCCCTCCTTCCCCATCGTCTCCCCCCTCCCCGTCGTCTCCCCTCTCCCCGTCGTCTCCCCTCCTTCCCCATCGTCTCCCCTCCTTCCCCATCGTCTCCCCATCCCTCCCCGCCGTCTCCCCCCTCCCCTCCTTCCCCATCGTCTCCCCCCTCCCCATCGTCTCCCCTCTCCCCATCCCTCCCCGCCGTCTCCCCCCTCCCCTCCTTCCCCATCGTCTCCCCCCTCCCCGTCGTCTCCCCTCTCCCCATCCCTCCCCGCCGTCTCCCCCCTCCCCTCCTTCCCCGTCGTCTCCCCTCCTCCCCGTCGTCTCCCCTCCTCCCCGTCGTCTCCCCTCCTCCCCGTCGTCCCCCTCCTCCCCGTCGTCTAACCTCCTCCCCGTTGTCTCCCCTCTCCCCGTTGTCTCCCCTCTCCCCGTTGTCTCCCCTCCTCCCCGTCGTCTCCCCTCCTCCCCGTCGTCTCCCCTCTCCCCGTCGTCTCCCCTCTCCCCGTCGTCTCCCCTCTCCTCGTCGTCTCCCCTCTCCCCGTCGTCTCCCCTCTCCCCGTCATCTCCCTTCTCCCCATCCCTCCCCACCGTCTCCCCCCTCCCCTCCTTCCCCATCGTCTCCCCTCTCCCCGTCGTCTCCCCTCTCCCCATCCCTCCCCGTCGTCTCCCCTCTCCCCTCCTACCCGTCGTCTCCCCTCTCCCCATCCCTCCCCGCCGTCTCCCCCCTCCCCTCCTTCCCCATTGTCTCCCCTCCTCCCCGTCGTCTCCCCTCTCCCCTGCTCCCCGTCATCTCCCCCCTCCCTGTCGTCTCCCCCCTCCCTGTCGTCTCCCCCCTCCCTGTCGTCTCCCCCCTCCCTGTCGTCTCCCCCCTCCCTGTCGTCTCCCCCCTCCCTGTCGTCTCCCCCCTCCCTGTCGTCTCCCCCCTCCCTGTCGTCTCCCCCCTCCCTGTCGTCTCCCCCCTCCCCGTCGTCTCCCCTCTCCCCCCACCCGGTCGTCTCCCCTCTCCCCCCCTCCCTGTCGTCTCCCCCCTCCCCGTCGTCTCCCCCCCCCCCCCGTCGTCTCCCCTCTCCCCTCCTCCCTGTTGTCTCCCCTCTCCCCCCCCCCGTCGTCTCCCCTCTGCCTTCCTCCCCGTCGTCTCCCCTCTCCCCCCCGTCTCCCCTCTCCCCTCCTCCCCGTCGTCTCCCCTCTCCCCCCCCCCCCCCCGCCGTCCCCATCATCTCCCCTCTCCCCACCCCCCACCCCCCTGTCATCTCCCCACCCCCCACCCCCCTGTCATCTCCCCACCCCCCGTGCCGTCCCCGTCGCCTCCCCTCTTTCTCTGTTTCTGGTTGCCTCAGTGTCACTCCCAGAGTTCTGAGGCTTTTCTTAATTCCTATTTGGTCTGGGAGCAAATTTGACAAAATATATTTGCGGGTATTTCTATTGGGCGGAGTTACAATTCCAAAGGTCTGGCTGTTTTTTGAAATTTTGTGTAAGCGCTGATTGTCTGCCAGGGTTTTCAAGCCTAACGCACATTCATTTCTCCTCCTGTCTTACCACATATCACCAAGCAATCATGTTTGAATGTGGTTGGGTACCCTGTCTGTGTCGACTGAAGTTACAGCTGTCAGCAGCTCGAGTCTTTGCATTCCTTATAGTTATAATCTGGATTTTGTTTCTTCCTTCCTTGGTCATAGATGGGGAGTTGCATGTGATGGTTGATGGTGGGGGTCACACCAAAGTTTATGGGTCATTGTGAATGTTGCCCTTGCGTTGGGCACATGGTTGGGCCTCTCTGCTGTCCATGAATGTAGGGTGGAATTTGTTGCAGGGAGCAGCGTCCCAGAACATACCCTCCTTCATCTTGGATGGAGTGTTGTTATGTTGCAAGGTGTGGGTGGGAGGGTTTTTCTTAGCAGGGCTTTTGTTGAAGGGTATTCTCTTTCAGTATTTGCAAGAACTAAATCATCATCCAGTCACTCATAGCTTGATTATGAAGGGAGTTTAACACTGTCGAATGCTTTGTAGCAGCTTGGGGAGATACCTGTGAAAATTAAGACTTGGCAACAATTCATCTTGCCTTAAAGCATTATTTCCTTTATCTGAAAGTGAAGGAGTCATAGAATAAAAAGGGTCCATGAGAATACAGCCAAGTGTAGCGTTGTTCTAATGTTAATTCCACCCTGAAGAAGGACCTAATGGGCTCTTCGGATTAGTCTGTCCTTCCTACCCTCAGGGGTATGATGCATTGGATGTTGATGCACTGACCTGTTGCAGTCATTACCGTTGATAGTTTGCCCCTCTTCCCTAGCAGATGGATCATTTGCAAAGTGTTTGCTTTTCTTCCCTTTCAGAGCATCATATATAAGGGCTTTGCATTCCAGAGCTCCATGTACGTGAATCAGAGGTTTTCCTGAGTGTTGCGTCTCCACCATTTTTAGATGTGGGTAGCCATCGTTTGGTCCAAAGCTAGTTTCCATGTCCAGGACTAATGCTTCTGGTTTTGTTGCTATTTCCAAGTCTCATCCTCTGGCGATACATAGGGCTTGGTTTTCTGAGGTTAGCATTGTTTTGGACCAAGATATCCAGCAGAGGAAGGGTGCTCTTCCTGTGCATGTAGGGGCCGGTTCAAGGTGGGGCGAGATGCACAAACTGATGGGATTTTGTGCTCAGCCTCTTCTCCTCCAGGTAAAGGAACTGCTGTTGATAGGAGCATCTTGTCTAGCTGGGATCACTGTAGTTGGAGAGCAGATCAGAAGCTTTGTTGGGGTGGGGAAGGAGAGTCACTCAGGTTGCTGATGGGATCCTGTGTGTATTTCAGCAGTGACCAGTCAGAAGCTGCCAGGGGGGTTGGGTTGGATCTTCCTGGGTGAGGGGCCGCTGTCCACACTGAGGGGCTTGGCAGCATTTGGGCTGTTGAAAGTTAGAAAATCAGCTGTTGTGTGTTCACCGATCAGGTGCCAAGTGACTGGGGAGCAGAGCTGTGGGTCGCTGCTCATGATGCTTGTCTGTTTGGCAAGTTCTTCTGCAACATGGTATGGGAAATGGTGCATTTTCTGTGGGTTTATTTTCAGCTCCACTGGCATCAGGTCCAGGGTTCTCTCTGTAAGCGGCTGCCTGAACTTCGCTTCCATCTGTTTTGAGCCTGGGTTGTGGGTCCCTCCTCTGCTCGGCTGTACTTTTCAGTGGCTGCAGTTTTCTTCATTTCTGGTCGCCTGCCAGTATTTCCATAGTTTTCCAGTCTCCATATCCGCTTTCTCTCTCTCTCATTCCCCAAATGTAGAGGCATGGTGGCCCAAGTTTCAAATGAATTGTCTTTACTGTCTTCCCTTCTATCTCTTCCACACTACCATTTCCACTCCACCCTTCCCATGGGTTCAGTTATGTCCTGCCCTGTTTGTTTTTTGTCAAATGATCATCTGAGCCTGATTCTGGTTTCACCTTAATGTGATCTGTCTTTACAGTGAGTGTCTTTTGCATGTCCCAAAGTCCCTTCAGTTCCCTTGTTAGGTCACTCTTTCTGCCTCCATGGTTGGTTGTCACACAGTTGCTGTTCTTAGTGATGTGTTATTACTCTTTGTTTCCTATCGTTTTAAACAGAACTGACTTCTGGAGTTAACCTTGTGTCACGGGCCTGTCACTAAGGTGTCAGATTCTTTCAGCACTATCACGGGTCATTCCTTTTACTTTCCTGTTTTTCTGTCTTCCCCATTCCTGAAGGCGCTGACTCCTGCCTTGCGAATAATCCTATGACTGCTGGTTGTCCTCTGCCTCTTCCTCTGATGCCTCCGATGGTGAAAGATGGCAGGCGATTGGACCAGGGGTTGCTTCACAACTTAGCCTTTCTTGTTCTCTCCCCACATTAGTTTAGGGTGTTAATGCTCCCTTCCTGGCATCTTAGCTGAGATTGGCTAACTTAGCATGGGCTAGAGGACTTCCTTTCTGTGTGAGGTTCCACTACCCAGTAAATCATTTTACTGATCCATTTGGCAACTCCTGTTTATGTACAAACTCGCTATGAACTGGAAGAACCCTCAAAAGAGACCAAACCTATTTCTTCTCTAGGCAATTCAAAAGGTAAAATAAGAACGGAACTAGGTCTTCAGAGAGTTGGAAGCGCGTCCGTATCGCTAACCTTTCTCTCCCTCATGGGTTTGTCTTCAGGGGCAAGTAACCAGGGCGCAGGAGGCTGAAGAGAACTACGTCATCAAGCGAGAGCTGGCTGTAGCAAAGCAGCAGTTCAACACAGCCAGTGAGAAACTAGAACAAGCACAGAGCACCATTCAGGAACTGCAGGAGCTCAGGGTAAGGAAAGGCAGGTGTGGCATTTCTCACTGTCACCGTCACTAGAGACTAATGCTAAGTGGGATACAGGCAACAAGCATTCAGTGTAACCTGGCTGCTTCATGGTGATCCCTCGCTTTTGCTAGTTGTCAGTAATATTTAAGATTAAATGTAGGGGGTGCTATTATACTGGACCAAGCTGAAAATCCGCCCACTGGTGGTTTGTCTGAGGGCTCTCGTTCCTCACCCCATGAATAGCTGGATCGTCATCGAGATCTTCCTCATGAGGAGAGAGAGAAATTTAATGCCCGATCATTATAGCCTGCTCTTGTGTATCATATAGAAGACACCTTGAGCAACAGTGGGAAATGTCTGGGAATGGGTCACCTTCACGCAGGAGCTGAGGCACAGAAATACAGCTTTAAAACAGGCTGCTTAAGTGTTTCTAAGGAAGAGTGTCTTCCATTCTGCTGTCCCACTGGGTTATCCTATACGCCTCTGACACTCTCATCCTGTGAGACTGATGTGTGTTTGCCTCTTCTGTAGTGTGTGGCAACTGGTTACTGGCCTGACATAAACAACTGTATGCTTTGGTAATAACATTCAGGTTGAATAAATGTGAGATTGCTGGTTACTGGCAGGTAGCAATTGGCCTAATTCAGTAATAAGAAACCAGCAGGTCTCAATTGCATTAATCTCTTGCACTGACAGCTTTCTTCAGGTAGTCACATTCTAAGTGGTGTTTAGAGATACTTCCACTTTTCCTGCAATGACAGTGTGCTGTCTTACATATAAAACACTTTCTACTGAGCAAATGTACAGCTATTGAATTCAAAATGAGCCTTTGAGAAGAATAAAGTAATGTGCAGTTTCCTTGCAACTTGATGTCATCCTAGCACCTGAACTGTGTTACTACCTTCTGCCCTATATATTTTGATCTCTCAAACGTAAACAAGTGATGTGTAACACCATCCAGCTTTGCTCCTCACACTTGAGAGCAAACAGAGCAAATGGTACTGTGTGCTTTGTACTGAAGTAAGCGACAGACCTGTGCCAACGGAACAGAGTTTAGGAGGGTGTGATGCACAGGTGGTTCATGTCAGACGGTTTAACTGTGTATCAGCGCACTCACGGTGGGAGAAAAACAACCTCAATTTCATTAAGCAGGTGCTGGGTTTCTTCTAACTGCTTGGCAGCATCTGCACTGTGAAATTTGTCATTTCAGCTACAGGGAGAGGTGAAATATACCAGTCATCGCAGGCTGTTGTTGTGGTCAGAGAGTACTCACTTCCGTAGGTCTTTGAGTGTGGAGCAGTGTGTGACTACTGCAGATTTACAAATCCTGCCCCCTCTCAGTAGTTTTCAGAAAAGGGAATTAATAAGATGAGCAAAAGCGCACTTTACTTGTCTGAATAACCTAAAGTTCATCCCAATTTGTTCGATGCATCGGCGCTACTGTAATAACCTGGTAGAGTTTATTCTCCCCAGTAAACTTCAACTGACTGTTACTTAAACTAAACTGACACCACTGACACATTAACTAAACTGACGCCACAACTAAACTGACACCACTGACTCATTAAAAGTTCTAAGTAGGTACAATGAGGAACTGTAGGAGATTTTTTTCTTCTCACTGTTTGTCTTGCTGTCCTCTCCCTCATACCACAGTCGTCCAGCTAAGCAATATGGAGTGCAAGAGCTGAGATTACGAATCTAAACCTGTAACAGCCTGTCAGATTGCATTCAGTTAATCTCCTCTCCCCTCCTGATGCTGTACGGCACAATGGAATGGAGAATAAGGATCTATTTTTGTCACTCTGTCTGCAGCAATAAACTCCTCCTTGTCGTATTGGAATTTTGCGAAAGAAAAGGTGTGAATTGTTCTCTGGGAATGCTGGATGTGTCAGAATGGTTTATAGGCTCTGCTTTCTGCGCTCATTCTACATTCGAAAAAGTTTCAGTCGTCAAAAGTTTGGCAGTTTGTTTATCTGAACCCTTTCATTTAAATGATCATGTAACTGTTTTGGGAAAGGGAGTTTAATTAATTAGTAATTATATGCCCTCTAATTTTCTTTTGAGGTGTGTAGTTTAACCTTGATTTTAGTGGTGATTAAATCAGTTGTGAAACCTCAGTTCAGGTTCAGTTGGACCAAAGCCACAGTTCCAGATGCTCACTATTAAACCATAGAAGATGGGTTATTTAAATATCATACTGCCAACGAGGCACTAGTCAGTCAAGGGTAAATGAGTGTTTGACACTTGTGATTTGAATGAGCTACAACCTTGCGTAAGCGTTTTGAGATTTAATTTATAATTTTCTTCCCTAGATATTATGTTTTTAAAAATGTAAAATCCAAAATCGGCTGATTGGATTCAGTTAGCACTTAGCTTTAATTCCGGGTGTGTTGTGAGGAGCTCTATCTTGGCATTGTATTGCAAGTATTTTAGCAGTGCCACGGTACGCGTTGTTGATGGACAAGATCATGAACCTTGGACAGGAAGTCTCTGCCTGTAGTTACGGAAGTCAGGTGTAGAACTCACTGTGCTCCCTTGCCCTAATTTTGAGAAAGGAAAAGAAATTTCTTTTGATTTTTAAATTTATTGACTAGTTATGCTGATAGTCGTTTAGTAGTACAGAACTTGTTGAAAAAACACGTTGAAGCTTTTTGTCTTGCACTCATCAGGATATTCACAAGAATACCAAATGTAAAAGGAACAACAATTTATACTGCATGAGAAGAGAGTGCTGTTTGTTTGGCAAGTTGACACTCCTCTTTGCAGACAGAAAGAACATGTACCCACACTGCCTGTTTCAGCTGTGCAAAATAGGCAACAGCCATTCGCTAGTTCATACCCCAGTGAAATGCTTGACCAATTAGAGTGAACCTGCCTGGTTTTAATTTAAACAAAGCCTGACAGTTAACTGTCAGTCATCAGTTAACTGGTGCTTTCTCCATGGCAACGCATCTACCAATCAGAGTCCACTTGCCAACCAATCAGCACACTCTTCTCATGAAGCATAAATTGTTCCCTTTACATTTGGTTTTCTTGCAAAATGTCCTGAGAGCGCAGGACAAAAAGCTTCAACATGTCAGCGATACTTATACTGATGTCAGAAAATAAACCTTCAACTAAAATTATACTTTCCATAATGGAATCTCACACACTTCTATTATTTTTATTAAATTAGGCCAAATGAGGTCCTTTACCTGGGCTAAAGAGGACTTAAACAATGTGCACAGCCTGTGTCACATGGTGTTGTTAGTTGCACTGAATATATTTCCAATCTGGATTCTGGCCTCCTTGTTTTGCAGAACAAAAATTCATGCTTTTGTTCTTTTGTATCTTAAAATATGGAAGCATTGAGCGGAGATGATGAAACCGGGTGAACTGGCTGCTTTAAATGTTCCTTTTCTCTTTTTTTGCATTCGCTGGCTGTTGGAATGACAGAATTGTTAAGTTTCTTTTGGTGATGGGGACAGTTCTGAGCACTGCTGTCAACAACTACTAAACAGCATGAGAAAATCCATTGGATTTGTATTCTCATTTGGAGTACTGAATATATGGGACACAAGCACTTAGAACATAAGAAATAGAGGCAAGAATAGACCACAAAAACAGAAAATGCTGGAAAAACTCAGCAAGTCTAACAGCATCTGTGGAGAGAAAAGCAGTTAACGTTTCAAGTGTGACTCTTCTCCAGGGCTGGCATAGACCATGTGGCCCATCGAGCCTGCTCCATCATTCAGTCCGACCATGGCTCATCTTCAGCTTCAACTTGAAAATAGCCGTTATGAGGAGAGATTGGCTAGGCTAAGATTGATTTCCTTCAAATGGAGGAGGCTAAGGGATGCCCTAATTGAGGTGTACAAAGTTGTGAGGGGCTTAGGTAGGGTTGATAATAAAGGCTTGATCCCCCTAGCTGAGAGGTCAGTTACCAGGGGGCATAGATTTAAGGTGATTGGTAGAAAGATCAGAGGGGACATGAGGAAAAACCTTTTCATCCAGAGGGTGGTGGGTGTCTGGAATTCACTGCCTAAGTTGGTGGTTGAGGCTGAAACGCTCAACTCCTTTAAAAGGCACCTGGATCTGCATCTGAAGTGCTGTAACCTGCAAGGCTACGGACCAGGTGCTGGAAAGTGGGATTTAAAATGAGCCTCTAGCTTTTTTATCCTTATTGGCTGGGGTGTAGATGCAATGGGCTGAATTGGCTGCACCATATCTTTTCTATGGTTCTAACTCCACTTTCCCATATCTGACAATTATCAAAGTAACCAAAAATGTCTATCCCAGCCTTAAATATATTCAACAATGGAGCATCCACAATCCTCTGGGGTAGTCAATTCCAAAGATTCAGAACCCGCTGAGTGAAGGAATTTCTCCTCATCTCAGTCCTAAAGGGTTGACCCCCTTATCCTGAGGGTTTTCCTCATATTCCAAATTCCTCAGCCAAGGGAAACAACCTCTCAAGTGTTTACCCTGTCATGTACCCTCTTATATCTTTCAATGGGGCCACCTCTCAGTCTTCTAAACTCCAGAGAATATAGACCCAGTTGACTCATCATTGGACAGCTCTCACATCCCAGAAACCAATCTAGTGAAACTTCACTGTACCATCCCCAAGGCAAGTATATGTTTGCTTAATAGGGAGGGATATCAATTGGATACTAAAACAGATGAATTTTTTAAGACTGGTCAGGTGGTCTACCTAATCCATAACTATTGAGTTTTCAGTTTGTTTCTTGAGCTTCATTCGAGTTAAATCCACATAGATAGGCTGCAGGACCTGTTAACCTTTTTCCAGTTCAAACACTGGACCAATTGTTTAATAGCTCATCCAAAACACTTAGATCTCTTGTGTGCTCTGCTTGTTTGTGTGAATCATGCACTCCAAATTTTCTTTTTTGTTCTACATCTCAGACTTTGCACTTGTCTGCGTTTGGACTCTGTGCCAATTCTCTGCCCATTGATCTAGGCTGCCCTAAACCCTTTCTGTTATTTGACTGAGTCCTGTTACCTGGCATGGCTCAACTATGGATACGTACATCTTGCATTGTGTTACCTTTAGAAGCTGCTGTGGTTTGGAGCAGTTGTGTTTCGTGGCAGTGATTGTAAAATACTATTTGTTCACAATAGGGTTAAATAAAGAGATTGTGTTTCTGAGCTGAACCAAATCTGGGAACCTTGTATGTAAATCATAAAGAGATGCTTGGGAGACGTAAGCTGCAAGAGAGAAGTCGGCTTTTGAACTGCTTCAGAATTGCCGTGATGTTGTCTTTTTATTTAGTAATGATAAGGAACCTCTGTTTATATACTGCCATTTACCTCCGCCAAGTCCCATGGTACTGTAATAAATGAGCAGCTAATCCGTTTTGAAGATATTGGCTGACCAATATGCCAGGAGAGCTTCTGTAGAACATTTTAGTCTAATTCTTCATTTCAGACATGAGAATTACAGCAATAATGGAATGTACACAAACTTCTGGATTAATTATCTCACTCGAAATCTGTCAAAACCTGTCATTCAAACTTATTCTGCACTATGGATTAGTTTACACTAACAAACTGTTCAAAGTACAAAGCAAGCAATATAACTAGAGTCACCCGACGGTGGTCAACCTCCTGTTGTGATTGTAGTTCTCTAGTGACTCACTAAGTCACTCCTGTTTAATGATTGCAGCAGTTTCTTTTATGCTCATTGCTCAGGAGGGGCACAGTAGTCCATTTGTATTTGATTTTAGGCCGAAATACCCTAACTCATGCCAAGCCCATTGTTTGAATAAGTCTGCCCTGGCAGAGCCAACCTCCTCTAAACTTCCTTTAGTCAGTTACCATCAGGTGGGGAGTGCTTGTGGAGTGGGGAGTGGTGGCGGCAATCTTCCAAACGTGTGTGTGTCTTTAACCCGCCAGCTATTGATAGTTAATATTTTATCAACACTCAGTAATTCTCAAGGCCCAAGGCCTGTCCCCTTATTTCAAAGGTAGGCGATGTCAAAGGTAGTGGCATTGTCGCTGGACTAGTAATCCATAGACCCAGGGTAATGCTCTGGGGACCCAGGTTCGAATCCTGCCATGGCAGAATTTGGATTTGATAAAAATCTGGAATTATAAGTCTAATGATGACCATGAAACCATTGTTGCAAAAACCCATCTGGTTCATTAATGTCCTTTAGGGAAGGAAATCTGCTGTCCTTACCTGGTCTGACCTACATGTGATCCAGACCCACAACAATGTGGTTGACTCTGAACTAAGGCAATTAGGGCTGGCCTAGCCAGTGGCCTAGGCCCACACCTCATGAACGAATAAAAAAAAAACCCACAGATGTTTTGTCTCTGAACGCTGGTTTTGTTTAATTTGATGGCACTGTCGCTGCCTGAGCAAACCCAATTACCAGAGAATGCTAGTAACAGGAACCAAACTGTCTTCAGCTCCCAAGGCGTGATGGTAATTTAATCAAGTACAAGGTCACCAGTGTTGCCCATCAGCATTGCATTTAGTGCTCACATTTGTAGCAGCAATTAAAGTCACACTTTGTGAATCACCAGAACACTCCAACTCAGCTTTATTGGGTTAGTGTCCTGATGGTGGTGTCTCTTGCACCGTGTCATTGACATTCACCCCGAATGATTCACTGACATAGGAATTGGGGAAACTTGCAGTTTGAATGTTTTTTCCCCCTTTTTGCATTCACTGGCTTTCCAAATGACAGAATTGTTATGTTTCTTCTTGCAATAGGGACAGTTCTGAGTATTGCTGTCAACAACTACAAAGCAGCATGAGAAAATCTGTTGGTTAGTATTCACGTCTGGAATACTGAATATACGGGACACAGGCAATGTGCGAGCATTGCATTCATCCTAATTCTTTTTACTTCAATCGTCGTGTTGCTCCTCCAATAAAAACCTCTGAGCTGGCTAACCCCTGAATGTTACAGGTGCTGAACCGTTGGCCTTTAAGAAATATTCACAGGTGACTTCACAATTCTGGGAAACGAGACTAAGTTCTGCTCATATCTGCTGAGGGATCATGACAGCTTCCCTTTTACTGAAGCCATCCCATTCCCCATCAAACTGTTGTGGTGAAGGAATGGGGCTTATCGCCAGATCACACCTTGTCATGCCCCCTATTTCTCTGGCACTTTCTCCTCCATTGCACATCTCACCTTGCTCCACCCCTCTCAGCCCACTTTCAAAATCATTGTTCTGTACTGCCCTCCCAAGTACAATATAAATGTCCTTGCTGAGATATTTTTCACTGCTTTCCCCCCTCAGTTTCTGCACCAAACGACTTCTCATCCTCAGTGATTTCACTTGTCTTGTTTTCTCTCCTGAGTTCACTACCCCCTTAACTTTCCTTAACTTCTCCCTCCATGTAAACTTCCAGACCTATGTTCATGACCACCCTCATAACCTTTCCATCTCATGTGGTCTTGATAAGTCCCATCGTATCAATTCTGATCACTTGCTTTATCACTCACCACTCATATCCCCTTCCCACCTCCCAATGCTGTTCCCTTCTGCATCATTCCATGGAAAATACACTTCCCCAATTCACTTACAATTGCACTTTCAAAATCCCAACCATCTAGCCTTTGGCCCTCCATTCATTAGAACATACCTGCAGCGCCTGATTGACTTAGTCACACCCTCGCTCCACCTTTGAAGTCCTGGTACCATTACTCTCTCTCACCATGGCTGTTCCCCTGGTATGGCTCTCATCTCCACACCATTAAGTCCAAGTGATGCAGATTTGAAAGAACTTGTTTTGCCATCCACTCCCAGATCTGGCTAGACCACTTAAAATACCATTGGGTCCTCTTATCTGCTAAAACAGCTCACAATTTCCGGGTCATGCTGGAATGCAAAGATAATTCTCAGCCTTCCTCACTGCAAACAGTTGTCTTAAAGTCTACCCTCTCCACCCTCATCTTCAACACATGCAAGGAGCTCGTTGGACTTCTTTGACACAGTGATCGAGACAATCCAGTCAGCTGCCTTTGCTGCTTCCCTTCCTTCCACTAGTCCACCTGGCCAAACTTCTTTTACACGCCCACCCCCACCCCCACCCCCACCTCCTCTAACTTGGAACTCGCAGCTTTCTCTCCTATCTGCCCTCACGCCCTTTGAATTCATCTTGTCTATGAGACCCACCTCATGTTCCCTCAATCTTATTCCCACTAACTGCTGATTACCCAACTTCCCTTCCTGGTCCCATGCTAGACGATATTGTAAATTGTCCTCTGTCCTTTAAGTCTGCTGTCATCTCACTTTTGACCCCACTGTCCTTGGAAATTACCATCCCACGTCCAATTTCCCTTTCCACGCCAAAGTCCTTGAAGCTGTTGTTGCCTCCCAAATCCACTCCCATTTTTCCTGGAATCCCTCCAATTGGATTTCCATCCCTATTAGTACTGAAACATCTCATCAAAGTCACAAGTGAAATCCCATGTGACTGTGACAAAGGTAAACTATCACTCCTCGTACCGTTGAGCACACTGTTACAGCCACAGCTGATGTTGTTGCTGAGCAAGCCAGACCCAAAGTAAAGTCTGTCTCACTGATCATAAACCTTTTTTAATTGTGAAAATGAGGAGGAGGAACTACTGACCTCAAAAGCACAGAACTCCAGTAACACCTTTAGAATTAAAAAAAATTGAGATTTATTAAAAAGTAGAAAAATTTAAGCACATACAATAAAAGTTACATAGTTAAAACAGTCTTACACAGCAACTCCCAAAAAACATGTTTGGTCAAAAGTACACAATTAAACTACCTTTTCAGCAACAATCCCTTTTAGATGTTTAAGTATGAAAATCCAGTAAATATTACCCAAGTCAAGGAATTGCTGTCACTTTAATAAAGGTACACCTCACAACTTCTCAGGCACTTCCACTCTGATGTGGAATTCCAAAAGGAGGCTCAGAAACAAGCTGTTTCCTGAAACAAAGACTGGGCGGCTGCTTCCAATTCAAAATTTTCACAGCTTCACAACAGCTCACACACAAAGAAGCTGGCTTTTAGTGGGTTCCCCCACAGCAACTTTCAGCAGTTAAA
Organism: Isurus oxyrinchus; assembly: GCA_026770705.1. NCBI lineage: Eukaryota > Metazoa > Chordata > Chondrichthyes > Lamniformes > Lamnidae > Isurus > Isurus oxyrinchus. The sequence goes on along the minus strand of JANJGN010000029.1, from coordinate 5,179,950 downwards.
CAACCCTTAAATATATTTTCCCCCTTTCACCTCTGGTTCCATTGTCCTCAAATCCCTCTTTTGAAGCTCAACTTCTCCAAATATAAAAATCTTTCATGTTTTCTATTTTGCCTCTACTTTCGGGTCAATAAAATTTAATATACCTTCCCCTGTTTACTCATGGAAGCCCTGTAAGATGCAGATGTTCCTTTGTACCTCTGAACTCCCTTTTGAAATTCAACAGCTGAAAAATCAATTTGCCAGCTCATCTCAAAATGCAAATTCTAGATCCAACCTTGAGTTAATTGTAACTCAAACTCACCATAACCTCTCATTACAAATGCACAAACCTAACAACACCTTTAACCTCTCATCCCTTAGACCTCACAGACAACCTGTGTCTAGTAAACCGTTTGTTTAACCCTGGCCATGCATCCACCCCCACAGCTTTCTACACAGACAACATGATCAAAAAAGTATAAAAATATACACCTCTCATCACAACACCATCCTCCTCCAATCCCTCTCCACTGTCGTCCAGCTGAGTGGAGCTGCTCTCTCCAGTTCCATTCTTGTCTATCTCATCATAGCCAGAGAACCACTTGAACTGGCTCCTCTTCCTGCTCCCACATCATTATCTCAAGTGTTCCCCCAAGGATGTATCCTTCACCCTCTCCTATCCCTCATCTACCTGCGGCCCCTCAGTGACATTTTTCATGTTTATGCTGACATCGCCCAGCTCCACCTCACCACAACCTCTTTTGGATTCCTCTATTGTTGCTAAATTATCAGAGTGCTATGCAGCATCCAGTATTGGGTGAGCAGAAATTTGCTCCAATTTAATATTGGGGAGACTGAAGCCATTATTTTTGGTACCTACTCCAAACCCTGTTCCCTAGCTACCAAATTCACCCCCCTTTCCTGGCAAGAGCCTGAGATTAACCCATTTTGTTCACAAACTTGGTGTTACATTTGACCTCAAGATGACCACACGTTTGTGCAGTCACTAAGACTGCCTATTTCCACCTCTGTAACATTGCCTGACTTCACCCCTTTCTCAGCTCATCCGCTGCTGAAACCCTCATCCATGCCTTTGTCACCTCTAGCAATGGCTGTTCCACTACACTGCTGGCAGCCTCCCACATTCTACCCTCCTTAAACTTTAAGTCATTCAAAACTCTGCTGTCTGTGTCTTAATTCACAGCAAGCCCTGTTTCCCTGTCACCCCTGTACTTGTTGACCTGCACAGGCTCCCGGTTGCTTAAGCAGCAACTTAATCTTAAAATTCTCATCCTTGTTTTCCAGCCCCTCCATGGCCTTCCCCCTCCCTTTCTATAATATCCTTCAGCCCCAGAACCTTCCACAACATCTGCACTCCTTTGGCGTCTCGTGCATTCTCAGTTTTAATTGTGCCCCCATTGGTGGCCATGCCTTCAGTTGCCTGAGAACCCTTGGCTCTGGAATTCCCTCCATACACCTCTCCACCTCTCCACCTCACTTTTCCTCCTTTCAGACAATCCTTCAAACCTAACTTCTTGACCATGCTTTTGGTCACCTCCTGTAATATCTCTCAATGTGGCTCAGTGTCATACTTGTTTTATAATGCTCCTGTAAAGCCCAAAGGCGCTATATAAATTTAAGTTGTTGCAAAGGGGGCAGAAGATGAGGGTACAGTTTATCTTAGAATGGTGACAGAAAATCACAAAGCAGAATTATCCCGTTGTGTTTAGCTCCACATTAGAGCTTTCTCCTCCTGTCCTCACTTGTAACCTTTAACATTTTTCCTTTAGCATTGACTTGGACACATTATCACAAGGGGGTAACCAATTTCTAATAACTCTCTTCAAGGAAACGAGGTTTTTACCTCCCTGTTTGTAATGTTACTGATTCCAAGTTTCTGTCTCCTTAACACTGAGTTACCAGCTGGAGGAAACACTTTGAATATTTGCCCTCAAGCTATTTTCATAATTCTGAGCACTTCTATCCCAGCCGTGGTTTTTCAACGTGCCATCATAACTCTTGACCCTCTCCTCATTTACATTGCACTTTTTTCTGTAACCAGTACCCAAAACCTGAAGACAATAGCACAGGTCTTACTTGCACGGACTAATCATCAGTTTGCCGCTCTTTTGTTGATGGTTCCAATATATAAAACCAAAAACCTTGCCATTTTTATTACTTTTTCACACGTACATGTTGATTGGCTACATTTCTGGTGCTTTAATCAGACTGTGCACCTCTGCCACTGGACTGTATCAGCTCACCTCCTTTGAGACGGTTCTTTAAGCCTCTCCTCGATGCCAATTACAACCACCAGCCCCTTGAAGTCTTCACAACTTGCAACTCATGCTAGGTGCTGCAACCCGCTTCTTCATTCCCTCAGTCACGTGTTCCCGTCCTGTTTCCTCCTTCACTCCGTCCTTCATTCCCATCCTTTCTGCTCCCTCATTGCTCTCGACCCTGCACTCCCACCCTGCCTCCTTCCTCGCTGTCTGACTCCTAACTGTCAGCCAGATCTAACATTGAATTCACCCCTCGCCCCCACCCCACCTCAGTTGCTGCACTGTTTGTTTCACAATCTTTCAATCTGATTGAGATACACTGTTGGTTGTCCAGTTCACTTGGGTATCAGATGCCATTTCCCTTGCCACACCACTATCAGCTCTCTTAATCAGCAACTTGCCCCACAAAAAAAGGTCAAAATCTACACATGCAAGAGAAAGATTAACGAATGCCGTTAGATGCCCTGCTGCAGCAAAAATTTGGCCCACTAAAGTTCACGTTGGCATGCACCGCTGTGATTGAGAGATGGCCAGTAGGCAGTTCAGGCAGGAGGAGGAAATGGGACAGAGGAGTCTGGTGGTGAGGGTTGAGTAAGGAAGCTGGAAGGGCTGGGCCTTTGTCAAACACCCAACAGGGTCTGAGCCCGCTCGATCTTTCTGCACGTGCGTTTGTGCCGCACTCTGTACAAATGTGAAGCCTGGGTTCAATTTGCTGCATCACCAGCCCTGCACTTTGCAGGCTAACCCTGTGCTGACGTGAATAAGGCCCTCCTGGTTCGAGAGGCAGCTGGTTAAAACCATTGGTAAAAGGCAGTTTATCAGATAAAAAAAAAGGGAGCTGTGCAAATGTCAGTCAACGATTTCACAGCAGAGCTTGTGGTTGGAAGCCATTATTATAACACTAACCTTTTGCTCAGATTGGGTGGAGTGGGTGAGATTTAAAAAAAACACACAGAAGGATCTTTTGCAGCTGATAGACTCAGAAATCTCGAGCTGCCTGCAGTGCTGCTTTACAGGTTGCTGAACTTTCAACTGTTTGATGGATTTTTTTGTTATGTAATGGTAAAGCTGCTGATTTGAATTTTCATTTATTTTTTTTCTTCCATGGGATGTGGGCGTTGCTGCCAAGTCCAGCATGTGTTGCCCATCCCTAACTGCCCCTGAGCTGAGTGGCTTGCCAGGCCATTTCAAAGGGGCGGTTAAGAGTCAACCACATTGCTGTGGGCCTGGAGTCACGTGTAGGCCAGACCGGGTAAGGAGGGCAGATTTCCTTCCCCAAAGGGGCATTAGTGACCCAGTAGTTTCACAGTCACTCACCGTTACTGAGACGAGCTCTTTCAATTCCAGCTTTATTAGTTGAATTTAAACTCCACCAGCTGCCGCCGTGGGATTTGAACCTGTGCCCCCAGAACATTAACCTGGACCTCTGGATTACTAGCCCAGTAACCATGCCACTACGCCACCCTTTTCCCCCCAGTGCTCCTTTTTTCCCCCTTTCAGCTGATTCCATAAGTTGGCAGTGACCTGTTCCCATTCCTGCTCCCAAAAATGGGATGAGGGCATTTATGGGCTACTTTCTTATATAAAAAGATGTTTCCCATGACAATTTTATCTAGGAACGTTTGATATTTTTTTTGTTGCGTGTCAGGGAGCTAAATAGTCAGGAGGAGGTGCACACCAAGCCCTGAATTTGGAGCTGAGTTTCCAGGTTCAGTACCATTACTTTATGGGGGCTTTGCTAAGCTCACTCCCAGTGTCATTCCATGGGAGGAGAGGGAGATATTGCTGAGTAAATCCCTCAACAGTCTCTGCATGTGTGTATTAAAGCATACTTGGGATAAAGGCCAATATTCCCGAGGAGTTTTCCATCACTTTTTTTTTAACTGATCAGTAGCACCTGGTGATTTCCACAACCCCAGCAAAGTGAAACGCAGGTTGGACCAACCTCCCATTTGTCATTGAGTAGAAATGCAGGTATAGGAGTACAATCTCCTGCGTCCGAACCCCTGAGTATTCCCCAAACCCTGAGACGGAGTCCTCATCACCTCAGTATTCTCACCCAGCATCAATCCATGCAATCCACCTTCACCCTTCATCTATGCTGAACAATCCCTCCCCCTCTCTTTCCCTTCCCACTCTCCCCCAACTCCCCTCCCCAATCTCCCATCTCCCCTCGCCACTCTTTTCTCTCTTTCCCACCTCGATCACCCCTCTTTCTCTTCCGGCTCTCCTCTCACTTTGCCCTCCCAACTCCCCCTCTTTCCTCCAACCCCCTCCCCTCTCTTTCCCTCTCTGCATGCTTTTCCTTCCTTCCCACTCTCCCCCCCTTTCCCTCCCTCCCCACGCTCTTTCCCTCCCTCCTCACCCCCTCTCCCTCCTTCCCCACCCCCTCTCCCTCCCTCCCCACCCCCTCCCTCGTCTTTCCCTCCACTCCCTCGTCTTTCCCTCCACTCCCTCGTCTTTCCCTCCACTCCCTCGTCTTTCCCTCCACTCCCCCGTCTTTCCCTCCACTCCCTCGTCTTTCCCTCCACTCCCCCGTCTTTCCCTCCACTCCCCCATCTTTCCCTCCACCCCATCTCCCTCATCTTTCCCTCCCTGCATGCTTTTCCTCCCTTCCCACTCTCCCCCCTTTCCCTCCACCTCCCCCTCTTTCCCTCCCTCCCCACGCGCCCTCTCTTTCTCCCCACGCACCCTCTCTCTCTCCCCACGCTCTTTCCCTCCCTCCCCCACCCCACTCTCCCTCCCTCCCCACCCCCTCTCCCTCGTCTTTCCCTCCGCTCCCTCGTCTTTCCCTCCGCTCCCTCGTCTTTCCCTCCGCTCCCTCGTCTTTCCCTCCGCTCCCTCGTCTTTCCCTCCGCTCCCTCGTCTTTCCCTCCGCTCCCTCGTCTTTCCCTCCGCTCCCTCGTCTTTCCCTCCGCTCCCTCGTCTTTCCCTCCGCTCCCTCGTCTTTCCCTCCGCTCCCTCGTCTTTCCCTCCGCTCCCTCGTCTTTCCCTCCGCTCCCTCGTCTTTCCCTCCGCTCCCTCGTCTTTCCCTCCGCTCCCTCGTCTTTCCCTCCGCTCCCTCGTCTTTCCCCCCTCTCCCTCGTCTTTCCCTCCACCCCACTCCCTCGTCTTTCCCTCCACCCCTCTCCCTCGTCTTTCCCTCCACCCCTCTCCCTCGTCTTTCCCTCCACCCCTCTCCCTCGTCTTTCCCTCCACCCCTCTCCCTCGTCTTTCCCTCCACCCCTCTCCCTCGTCTTTCCCTCCACCCCTCTCCCTCGTCTTTCCCTCCGCTCCCTCGTCTTTCCCTCCGCTCCCTCGTCTTTCCCTCCGCTCCCTCGTCTTTCCCTCCGCTCCCTCGTCTTTCCCTCCGCTCCCTCGTCTTTCCCTCCACTCCCTCGTCTTTCCCTCCGCTCCCTCGTCTTTCCCCCCTCTCCCTCGTCTTTCCCTCCACCCCACTCCCTCGTCTTTCCCTCCACCCCACTCCCTCGTCTTTCCCTCCACCCCTCTCCCTCGTCTTTCCCTCCACACCTCTCCCTCGTCTTTCCCTCCACCCCTCTCCCTCGTCTTTCCCTCCACCCCTCTCCCTCGTCTTTCCCTCCACCCCTCTCCCTCGTCTTTCCCTCCACCCCTCTCCCTCGTCTTTCCCTCCACCCCTCTCCCTCGTCTTTCCCTCCACCCCTCTCCCTCGTCTTTCCCTCCACCCCTCTCCCTCGTCTTTCCCTCCACCCCCTCTCCCTCGTTTTTCCCTCCCTCCCGTGCGCTCTTGCCCCCCTCTCTCTTGGCACTCACGCTCACACCTGCCCCCCGCGCCCTCCCTCCCAGGTGGTGGGGGTGGGGTGGTAGCCGCTAAGGAAACAGGCCTCCTCGTTAACCTGCTCCTGGGCCTGGCCAGGTTGGCCATCAACAGATCCAGGCAGTGGGCAATCAATGGGTTTGTCTGACCTGACTGTCTGCTCCTCTTCCGTGGCTATGTTCACTGAGTGCCCCTGGAGAGAGAGCATGTGGTGTCCACCGGTCTCATTGAGGCCTTCCACATTCGGTTGGCACCATGGGCACTGGTGTGCTTTATAGACTCCTTTAATCACATTTTGGTTTAATGTTTGTAACATCTCTAAATTTTGTCTTTTGTTTCTGTTGTTTCCCTTTAAGGGGCTGCCTCTTAATTTGTCCCTGGTTTTGTAAATTTCGATCATTTGTTTGTAATAAAAGAGTTACAACTTTGTTTCAAGATTGATGATGCATATATCAATGTGCAATGGGAGTGAAAATTAACTCTTCAAATTAACAACCAAACAGACAGAGGAGTTTTGGATCTTGCTGTAGTATTGTTCTTTGTCAGTCTCTCGCGAGTAGCCTTATGGAAGAACTCTCCTTCCTGCCAGCACCTGTAGCCCAGAGGAAGTTGACTGAAGGTTGTGTGTCTGGACATGGGGAACATCAACCTCCTGCTTTGCTGAGTCCCAAAAAGACCCTTAATCACGCTGTCAGCCCACAGCTACAACAGGTTGAAATATGAGCCTTCAGAACGTCTCCTGCAGAGAGCTGTGGAGAAGACAAACTGAACCTTTCAGATGCAATTAACTCTCCATCTCCGAAACAAAGTACTCAGAACAAGGGGATTTTAGGCTTGGAGGGCATTGGAGCAGAATAAATTGGTGCACTTCAGAATTCAGATTCACTCAGGCTGGGTGCCCTGGTCTAATTGGGATGGATAAGGAAGGGAGGAGCCTTACCAGTATGTATCACTTCATGTACCATTGCAAACATGCTCCTGTGAAGCTGCAGTGCTCACACTAACTGATAGCTTGATCGAAATCTATAGTTACTGTCTACTTTGATTACAACAGTCACTACCTTTCACAAATACTTAGTTGGCTGTAAAGCACTTTGTGAAGTCCTGAGGTTGTGAAAGGTGCTGTATAAATGAACATCTGTCTGTTTTCATTCTTTACTGCCTCTTGTTCCCAGTTCAGCTGTCTTGACTAGTGGACAGATTATTAGTAAAAGCAACGGATACATTTTACCTGCCTACAGGTAAACAAAAGTTCAGTTTGGCAGTTCTGAAGGTTGAAGCTACTGAGAGCAAATTCCTATCCCACAAAATCGGCTCTATTAGTGGAAAGCCATGAAGAAAAGGGTCTGGTCTGATGCTTTGTTTGTACTGAGTGTTGCTGTGTTATATCGGGATGGTGCGAGTGCAGGGTGAATTGTAGCGTGACAGCCAATTTGATTGAGCCAGTTTTGAAATCCACTTCCACTTTCTCTTCCATCCCACAGTGTGATCACCATCAGAAAGAGGAGTTTGTCATGCAGCTGAAGATGGAGCTGGAGCAATCTCGATTGAGAGAGGCCGAGTCATTGACTGCACTGAAGGAGATGCAAGATAAGGTCCTGGAAATGGAAAAGGTGAGAATGTCATGCTGCTGCTGAAGGGTTCAACTGGAGAATCCGTAGATGCTCAGCATGGGGTGAAAACATTTTAGTAATCTGTTTCTTCAACAGGAATATAAAAGAACATACGAAGGCAAAACTTTTGTACAAGGCACATATTTGTGTGTAATCAGACAACCTGAAGTGTAGCGGAGGTGCTCACAGTGCGTGTGTGTACAAGGGAGTGATGAACTCTTGCCTGCCTGTGTTTCTTTTCTTTATTATTTTGCATTTGTTGCCCATCCCTAATTGCCCTTGAACCGAGTGGTTGCTAGGCTATTCAAAGGGCAGTTAAGAGTCAACCACATTGCTGTAGATCTGGAGTCACATGTAGGCCAGACCAGGTAAGGATGGCAGATTTCCTTCTATAGTGGACATTAGTGAACTAGATGGACTTTTACAGCAATCGATGATAGTCTCGTGGTCACCTGAGATTAGCTTTCCAGTCCGTATTTATTAATTGAATTCAGTTGTCCTCAGAGGAGTAGCCTGGGCCCCTAGAATACCAGCCCAGTGACATTACCGGTTTGCTACTGCCTCCCCTGCATATGTGGCAGGAGAGGTTCAGGTGCCTGGACAGATCAAGCCATCCCATTTAGTAGTGGAGGCTGCGTGCCAAATATTTTCCACGTGTGCTGTGTTACTCACTCTCAACTATTGCTCCGTTCCAATGAGAGGAGGGCTACAGCTCACTCGGGTTCAGTAACTAGTAATGAGTGATTATGTCACGGGATAATAATCCAGAGGCCTGGGCTAGCAATGGGAAGATATGAGATCAAATCCCACCATGATGACTGATGAATTTAAACTCTGTTCATTAAAAAGATTTGGAATTAAAAAGTAAGTATTTGTAATGGTGATCATTAAGTTACTGGATTATCATAAAAACCCTTAGGTTGACTTATCCTTTTAGAGAAAGAAATCTTCTGCTCTGAGTCAGTCTGGCCTTTGTGACTCCAAACCCGCAGCAATGTGATTGAAGTGGTCCAGCAAACCGCAAGTTGTACCAAGCCGCTAGGCTTGCGCACTTTAAGAAGGCGCTCACCATCACTTTCTCGAGGGCATTTGGGGATGGGCAATAAATGCTGGCTCAGCCACGGGCCCTGAAAATGGATTAAATTAAAAAGCCAGGCTGCTGCTGCTGTAGTTGAATAGGTGACTCACTACAACCTGATTGAAGCTGCCTGTGAGGAGCTGTGTGGAACACTTCATTCAGCAAATAGAAGAGTTATGGAAAGTACCTGGGAGGAGTTGAATAAAACTTCATTGAGAGGGTTAATTTTGTGGTCAGTTGTCTGCAATAGCATTGAGTAGCGCTGCTGCAGAAACAGGGTGAGGTATTTGGTTGTCATCACATGAAGTATATTCCACAGTAACCATGAAAGAAAAGCAAACTGTCTTGGTACCCTCCTGGGCACATAATGCTTCAACTGTTCCTGACTGGGTAAGGAAATATGGAGATGAAGAGCCATGGTTACCTTCACTTAAACCCCCACCCACAGATTGGCAGATTGATGCTGTCTTCAATACAGGAGGAGACCATTTAGCCCATCATGTCAGTTTGCTGAAGCAGTTCAGAAACCCCACTGAACTGAGGAACAGGGGGGTGGAGTGGACAAGAGGTGGATGGATTTAATGCAGAGAAGTGTCAAGTGATTCATTTTGGTAGGGAGAATGAGGAGAGGCAAAAGAAAATAGAGTACAATTCTAAAGGGTGTGTAGGAGCAGAGCGACCCGGGTGTAAACGTGCAGCATTATTAAAGGTGGCAGGGCAGGTTGAGAAACCGGTTAATAAAGCAAATGGATCATGGGCTTTATCAACAGGAGCATAAGAGTACAAAAGCAAGAAAGTTATGTTAGACCTGTATAAAACATGGGTTTAGACTCAACTGTGGCATTGTGTCCAGTTCTGGGCACCACACTTTAGGAAGGATGTGAAGGTATTAGAGACGGTGCAGAAAAGATTCACGAGAATAGTTCCAGGGATGAAGAACATCTACTTAGAGGGAAGAAGCTGGGGCTGTTCTCCTTGAAGAGAAAAGGTTGAGGGGAGATTTGATGGAGGTATTCAAAATCATGGGTAGTCTGGGCAGAGTAGATAAAGAGAAACTGTTTCCATTGGCAGAAAGATCAAAACCCAGAGGACGCAGGTTTAAGGTGAATGACAAAAGAAACAGTGGCGACATGAGGAAAAGCATTGTTACTCAGCAAGAGGTTAGGATCTGAATTGCACTGCTTGAGCCTACAGTAGAGGCAGATTCAATTGTAGCCTTCAAGAGAGAGAGATGGATAAGTATTTTAAAGGGAAAAGAAATTACAGGGCAATAGGACAAAGGTGGGAGAGTGGCACTAGGTGAGTTGCTCTTGCAGAGAGCTAGCATGGAAATGACTGGCTGAATGGCCTACTGTGCTGTAACCATTCTATGATTTGATAAGAATTAAAACCTATTGAAAGCATAGGTAGCAGGAAAGGTTTTGAGAGTTTGAAGGGTAGAATAGTAGACACATAATGGCTTTAATGAGAAAGCTTCAGAGTGGGTCCAAGAGAACGGTTTCCGCCATTGTTGGAGGAGGAGCCTCTCCAAACTGGGTTCATAGTGATGGGGGGGGCATGGGGTGGGGTTGCTGCTTTAAAGCTTCCTCGGGGAGGAGGGAGGGACTGTGTGCAACAATCGGGATTCTGTTTTGTTCTGAACATGGTTCAGCTCATGTGAGATGCTGTGCTGAATTATAGTGTGAGCAAACAGTGGACAATCTGAATAGTGTCTCCAACAAATAATGCCGACTCCTTAACACAGCCTGACCTCACAGGGGCAACAGAGTAGAACCACCATGTTAGTGCTGACTCTTTCAGCAGGCTGAGGGTTAGATGCCCTTATTTCTGAGGATCTGAGGATGGTGTATTTTGTTATGATTCCAGGTTTTACGATGCTAGGTATTGGAGACAGAGTTTCTCTGCACTCAGTGATGCGTACACTCAGTTTTGCAGTACCTGGTGATGAGCTCAGGGGTTTTATGGTTTTACAGTACCCTATGATGCAAGCACAGTGACCTCTATTAACCAACCCTCCCTTACAGGCGGGAGAAGAGTGAAATAGTGAAATCTAGGCAATGTGACCCCAAACTGTCACATGTACACATGTTGCCATTTTTACAGCTGTGGATACCTGGTGTCCCTCAGTGAAGAGGGGTGAGTCTGTCTTTTTTTCTTTCATTTACACGAGGTGGGCATTTCTGGCAAGGCCAGTATTTATTGTCCGCTCATATACCTAGGGCTCCCTGTTGATCCAATCTGTCAAATGCTGTCTTGATTTTTCAGGGCAGTCATTCCCACCTCAGCTCGAGTTCAGCTCTTTTGTCAGTGTTTGGACCAAGGCTGCAATGAGGCTTGGTGCTTAGTGTCACTGCCAGGAGCCCAGACTGAGCATCAGTGAGCAGGCTATTGCTGAATACGTGCCGCTTGATAGCACTGTCAGTGACACTTTCAATCACTTTATTGCTGCTGACGGGGTGATAATTGGTCAGGTTGTATTTATCCTGCTTTTTATGAACAGGAGGTACCTGGGCAATTTTCCACTTTGTCAGGTAGTGTACTGGAACAGCTTGGCTAGGGCTGCAGCTAGTTTTGGAGCACAAGTTTTCAGCGCTCCATTCAGAATGCCCTCGGAGCTCATAGTGTTTGCTCTGCCCAGTGCCTTCAGCCAATTCTTCATATCCTGTGAAATAAATCCAACCTGGGAGTTTCACGATCATTCTTACTGATACCAGTGCCTAATTCCAGATTTTGCTTTTTGCTTTATGAATGAACTGAATTTAAATTTTTCCAGCTGCCGTGGTGGGATATGAGCCTGTGTCTTCAGATCAAACCTCTGGCTTACCAACTCCTAACACCTGGATCAAACAAGATATGAAGAGTTTTTGTTTGTGTGGATGAAAGTTCACAGTGTTGTTGATTGAGGAGGTGCAGGATTTTAAACTTGGAGTATCCCCTCAGCCATTCTGTATGGGCATTCCCCACCCCTGTGCCAGGTAAAAGAGAAACAGGGAGCCCGTTATTGTGTCTTGGAGCAGCAAAGGTTAACAGGAAGGGTGAATGAGGGTTAATATTGACTGTGTTTCACATGTGATTTCTGGTTTTAAAAAAAAGCACCAGGAAATGGTAGAATGGGTGACACTTGAGATTTTTTTTTCCTGCCACAATGTCTAAATGTAGTGATTCGTGGGAGTTGCTGTGTGGAAACTGCTTGTTCTACCGCTGCTGGCCTTCCAGCATTAGATTATCTGATTGCAACCACAGAACATTGGGTGTTGTGTAAAAACACCTCCTTTCGCAAGAGTTGTGCATGTGAACATGAATTTATCGAGCTCGAATTTCTTTCTGCACTCTGCACTTGTTAATCTAGATTATTTTGTGAACAGCTTTTGGGCTCTGAGCCCTCGATCTGACACCAAGGGATTGATATCCTTAAATGTATCCAGTGAACTTTGGGATTGTCCCTATCATCAGAATGTTCCCTCTAAGCTCTATAGTGACCCGAAAGGCCTCATGCAGACTGAGTACAAGTTGGTTCCTTTAAATTGCCACGCATGCACATATGTGAACTTAAATAAATTGTCTGTGCGCTTCCAAAAAAAGATTAGAGGGAACATTGGACAAAACGGTCAGATAATGTCTTCTAACTGAAACCCCTTAAAAATTAATTTCTGCATCATGCCTTCACACCTCCCAGTGCCACAGTGTGTGTGGGGTCTGCAGCCTTCAATAATTGGAAGCTGTAAGATGACAACTCCAGAAACAGTTACTGCCAGACGCCACTTTTTCAACACCTGTGGTCTGTCCGCACTCACATCCAAAGTGCCACAAAATCTAGCATTTCGTCACCTCCCAGCTAGATATTATCAGGTTAACTGTTTCTGCTACCCTCCCTCCTGCCAATTGCCTATTAACTCTCCATTGTTTCTGGCCTAGCCAAAGCCCAAAACCTTGTGCCTGTCTGGCTGTATTTCCATTTTTCTGCTTGTCCATCTCTCCCTTTCCTCCTCTTCTCGTCCAATTTCTCTCTTTCCAAACCTCCTTTCGCTCACCCAACCGTCTGCCCCCCCACTGTCCCTTCTTCCTCCTCTCTGGACTCTTAACAGCCCGTTGCTCTTTTGCATAGGAACTGAAGATCAGAAGGAGGCTATTTTGCCCCTCAACCCTGTTCCTCCATTTAATTAGGACATGGATAATCAGCACTTGAGCTCCATTTCTCCATCTTTGCTGCATATCCCTTTATACCTTTACCCAACAAAAATCTATCCACCTCAACATCCAGTCTTTTGGGGGAGAGAGCATTCCAGATTCCCACTGCCTTTGGGTGAAGAAGTGTTTCCAGGTTTCACTTCTGGACATCCTAGCTCTAATTTAAAAGTTTTCCCTGCCCCTTAGAGGAAATTGCACCTCTAGGGTAAAGATAATAAGAGATATGTGGATCAAAATGGGATTAAGGTGCAACCCCAAGTTTCTAAACTCCAGGGAATACAAACCAAGCCTATGCAGCCTTTCCTCAAAATTTTAGCCCCGGTATGTTCTGATGAATCGAACTGCCCTTTCCACTACCCCCAATCACCTCACCTCCCCTCTCCCCCCTACCAATATATCCTGCCTGAGACGAGGTGCCCAAAACCAAGACTCTGTACAACTGAAGCAGACCGTCCCCCCCCTTTGCATCCCAGTCCCCAAAATAAAAACCAACATTCCATTAGTCATTTTGATGGCTTTCTGTACTTTACACCAGCTTTTAGTAATTTATGTATCTGAGCATCCAAATCTCTTTGCTCCTGACCGTTCTTTGCCTCCCTCGCTCGTGTGCTTTGCTGGCTGATGCTGCACTCTGTACCCTCACCTGTTATGGAATTGGGAAACGTTAAATTCAGTCGAACTTTCAATGATGGGAGCCTGAGTACCCTCAGTAACTGCTAGTAACCTTGTATATCATCAGCACCAGAAATCCAGTATCAGCCGATGCTTTATTCTTGCATGGGTTGTGGGCACCACTGGCCCAGGCCAGCATTTGTTGCCCATCCTGAATTGCCCTTGAACTGGTGTGCCTTGTTAGACCATTTAAGAGGCAGTTTAGAGTCAAGCACATGGCTGTGGGCCTGGAGTCACACGTAGGCCAGACCAGGTAAGGACGGCAGATTTCCTTCTCTAAAGGACATTAGTGACCCAGATGGGTTATTATGACATTCGATGATAGTTGTCAAGGTCACCATGACTGAGACTAGCTTTCATTAACTGAATTTAAATTTAAATTCCACCAGCTGACATGATGGGATTTGAACCCACGCCCCCGCAGCATAAGTCTGGGCCTCTGGATTACTAGCCCAGTGACGTTACCACCACACCACCGTCTTCCCCAGAGTGCCTGAGTGAATTGGGGGGGCAATGTCAGCTCCCCAATCTGGTAAACCCTGGAGTTGGATCCTGGAACAGGAGTCAGTCATTTCGCCCCTCTGGCTGATTCAGCCACCATCCAGTGAGATTGGAGCAGATCTGGAGGCTAATTCCACGTGTCCACCTTTGCCCCCATATCCCATATCTTTGGTTAACAAAAATCGACCAATCTCGGTTTTAAAATTAACAATTGATCAAGCATCAATTGCCATTTTATTCAGGGAGTTCCAAACATGTACTGCCCTTTCATTGCATATGAAAGTGTTTCCTCCTTCACTCCTGAAAGACCTGCCTGCAATTTTGAGACTTTATACCTTGGTCCTAAACTCCCCATCCAGTAGAAATAGTTTCTCTCAGTCTGCTTCCATTAATAGCTTGGTAACTTCGATCATATCCCCCCTTAACCTTCTAAATTTCAACAATACAATCCTAGTTTGTACAATCTCCCCTCGTAATATAATCCATGGGGCAGAATTTTATGTTCCCGCTGTCGTCAATGACATCTATAACAGCCCCATCCCTGCCAAAATGGGGCCATAAAATTCTGCCCATGGAGTGCAGGTATCATCTTGGTAAATCTACACTGTTCTTTATCCAAGGCTATAATATATCTTGCCTGTCATGTGGTGCCCAGAACAGCTCTCACCATTCCAAGTGTAGTCTAACAGCAGAAGTATGCCTTCAACACCCTTGTATTATATTCCATTTGCCTTTTTTCATTATTTTCTGTATCTTTTCATGACATTTTAACGATGTGTACCTGGACCTCCAAACCTCTTTGGACCTCCACTATTTCTAGCTTTTCGCCTTTTCAAAGGTACCCTGTTTTGTCCATTTTAGGCCCAAAGTACTTGCCTACATTGAAATCCATTTGTAACAATTTTCCTATTCACATATCTATTCATACCTCCTTGTAATTTTATGCTTACAATAATGTTAAAAATGTGTAAATTTTGATTCGTGATTCTGTATCCCATGATCTAAGTCATGAATAAATATGGTGAACAGTTGAAGCCCCAACACAGATCCCACTGGCCGCATTCTGCCAATTAGAGTACCTGCCCATTGTCCCTACTCTGTTTCTCTGTTTCTTGCCACTCAGCCAATGTTCTAACCAGGTCAATAATTTGACTTCAATTCCATGAGCTTCAACCTTAGCTAGCAGTCTCTTATGAGGGACATCATCAAATACCTTCTGGAAGTTCATCAAAACAATGTCCATAGACATTCTCCCTCTGTGACTTTAGTCACCTCTTCAGAAAATTCAGATTCGTCAAGCATGACCTGTCCTTTACCAATCCACATTGGTTCTTTCTGATTAGCTGAAAATTTCTGAGGTGTGCAGTCTAACTATAGACTGTAATACGTGTCCTGTCAACAGATGTTTGGTTAACTGGTCTATGGTTCCCTTGTTTCTCCCCCTCTCCTTAAGTAGTAGAGACACACACACAATTTTCAAATCTCAGGAAGGGAAGAGGCCTAGAGATAAATTTTAGAGTTAATTTTTCAGGTTTGCTTAGTAGGCCGGTGGGCTTCATTGATTTCATGAGGAAGCCTTGGTCCTCTCTTGCACCTTCACTTAACACGAGTAAAAGGCTAGAACGTATTTAAATATAATTTATGACAGCATTAAGCAATGCTGCAGAGGTTTCTGAGAGAGATGCAAATTCAATTGTACAGATGGCCAGTAAAGATGGGGAGCTGGAGATTCCTTTGTGTGGCTGTGATATGTAAAATTTACTGCAAAAAGAACGAGTTTAATCTGCGTGTCATCATTAATGTGTAAAACACAAAACAGCAATCTGATCAGGAGGAGATGCACCATGAGTTATGGATTGTCAGTTGCAAATTGCTGAATGATTGATTGGTTCTGCTCCTCCATTAGTCTTGTAAAAACAGAAGCTCATCGTGAACCTCGAGTGCCAAGAAATTACTGCATTTGCACTGTAAGTCTGAATTAAACTTGCCTCAGCAAGTTAGGACTGCTATTTCACAGTAGAAACACCTTGTTAGAACCATAAAACCATAGAAACGCTACAACACAGAGAAGGGCCATTCAGCTCATTGTGTCAGCGCCTACAGAAAGGAAAAAAATATTGAATAAACTAGCTGCCCATTTTAATCCCACCTTCCAGCTCCTGGTCCTTGGCCTTGCAGGTTACAACACTTTCAGTGTAGATCCAGGTGCCTTATAAATGAGTTGAGGGTTTCTGCCTCCACCACCAAACAAGACAGTGAATTCCAAACACCCACCACCCTCTGGGTGAAGAAGGTTTTCCTCCTGTTCCTCTAATCCTTCTACCAATCACCTGAAATCTGTACCCCCGAGTAATTGACCTCCCTGCTTGGGGAAACAGGGCATCCCTGTCTATCCAGGCCCCTCATAATCTTACACGTCTCAATCAGGTCACCCCTCAGCCTCCTCAGTTCCAAGGAAATCAACCCCAGCCTATTCAATCTTTCCTCATAGCTGCAATTTTCAAGCCCTGGCAACATTCTTGTAAATCTCCCCTGTATTCTCTCCAGAGCAATTATGTTCTTCCTGTAATGTCGCGACCAGAACTGTGTACACAATTCCAACTGTGGCATAACTTGCGTTTCGTACAGTTCCATCATTGCATCCCTGCTTTTGTACTCTATACCTTGTCCAATAAAGGAAAGCATTCCAAATGCTTTCTTTACCACCTTATCCACCTGTCCTGCCACCTTCAGGGACCTGTGGACATGCATTCCAAGGTCTTTCACTTCCTCTACCCCTCCCAATATCCTCCCATTGATTGTGTATTCCATAGCTTTGTTTGCCCTCCCCAAATGCATTATCTCACACTTTTCTGGATTGAATTCCATCTGTCACTTTTCCACCTACTCAACCAAGCCATTGATATAATTCTAGAGAAAACAGCTACCCTTTTCACTTAACTACATGGCCAATTTTTGTGTTATCTGTAAATTTCCTAATCATGCTACCCACATTTAAGTCCAAATCATTAATATGTACAACAAACAGCAAGGGACCCAACACTGAGCCCTATGGAATTTCCCTGGAAACCGTTTTCCATTCGCAAAAACATCTATGACCATTACCCTTTGTTTCCTGTCACTGAACCAATTTGAATCCAACTTGCCACCTTCCCCTGTATCCCATGGGATCTCACTTTCCTGACCAGTTTGCCATGTGGGACCTTGTCAAATGCCTTACTATGTATGTAGACAACATCCACTGCATTGCCCTCATCAATCCTCCTTGTTACTTCCTCAAAAAACTTGATTAAGTTAGTAAGGCACAACCTTCCCCTAACGAAACCATGTTGACTGTCCCTGATTAATCCATTCCTTTCTAAGTGACAGTTTATCCTGCGTCTCAGAATTTATTCTAATAATTTGCCCACCACAGACCGGCCTACAATTAGTTGGTCTATCCCTCTTTTTAAATAATGGTACAACGTTCGCAGACCTCCAATCCTTTGGTGCTTTCTGTACTCCTCTAGGCTTTCTAGAGTATTAAGTTTTTTTTGACTGTCATAAGCTTTCTTACCTGCTTTATCTTACCTTGTATGCTTCTAGCTAATCAAGGGACACTAGATTTGGCAGTACCTTTTTCTTTTTGGGGACATGTCTACACTGTGCCTGTAGAATCTCGCTTTTGAATGCCTCCCACTGATCTGTCAACTGATTTCCCTTCAAGTAGCTGTAACCAGTCGACTTTCACCAGATCACCTCTCAGCTTCGTGAAATTATGTCTTTCCCAATTTAGAGCTTTTACTTCTGTTCTATCTTTATCCTTTTCCATAATTATATTAAATCTAATTGTATTATGGCCACTATCTCCAAATGGTCATCCACCTGCCCAGCTTCATTTCCCAACGCAAAATCTCGGATTGCACTGCCTCTCATTGGGCTTGTTACGTGCTGGCTAATAAAGTTCTCTTGAAAGCAGTTCAAGAATGTTGTACCCTCTGTGCCTATTACACTGTTGGTATCCCAGTTGATATTAGGGAGGTTAAGTCCCCAACTATTATTGCCCTGTTGTTTTTGCACTCAGAAATTTGCCTACATATTTGCTCTTCTATCTCCCGCTCACTATTTGGGGCTCTATGGTACACTCCTATTTGTGTGCCTGAGCTCAACTCACATGGCCTCATTTGCTGTAATTGATTCTTTAACCAACACTCCCAACTTTTTTAGCCTCCTCTCCATCCTGCCTGAAAATTCTATATCCAGGGACGTGGAGCTGCCATTTTTGCCCCTCTTTAAGCCAAGTTTCTGTTATAGCAATGATATGCTGCCATGTGCCTTCAGCTCATCAGCTTTGCTATGCTCCTTACATTTAAATAAATACCTTTTTACATTGCCAAGTTCCTGTGCTGTAAACCTTTTAACGTTGCTTCTTCTGTCTTTGAGTCACCTGCCAATTTTCTGCCCGCTGCTCCCTGCTCTGAATTTATCCTGTCTGAATCTGCCCGCAGGTTCTCACCCCCCTGCTAATCTAGTTTAAACCCTCCCCACCAATGCTAGCAAATCTCCCTGCAAGGACGTTCATCCTGGTCCTATTCAGGTCTAGACCGGCTGGCTTGTGCAGACCCCACCCTCTCCAGAACCGGTCGCAATGCCCCAGAAATCTGAAGCCCTCCTCCCTGCACCATCTCTCCAGCCATACATTCATCTGGTGTATTCTCCTATTTCCATACTCTCTGGCACATGGCCGATTACTACCTTTGAGGTCCTGCTTGCTAATCTCTTCCCTAGCTCCCTGAACTCAGCCTGCAGGACCTCATCCCTTTTTCTACTTATATTGTTGGTACCAATGTGGACCACAACCTCTGGCTGTGAACCCTCACCCTCCAGAACGCTCTGAAGCCACTCAATGATATCCATGACCTCACGCCAGGGAGGCAACATACCATCCTGGAATCACGCCTGTGGCCACAGAAGCGCCTGTTTGCTTCCCTAACTATAGAATCCCCTACCACTATTGCTCCCCTCTCTTTTCTCCTCCCTCCCTGCACAGCTGAGCCACCCATGGTGCTGTGGTCATGACTCTCTGCGCTCTCTCAAGAAGAAACCTCTTCCCCCCCCATTGGTACTCAGAAGTGAGTACCTGTTAGAAAGTGGGATGTCCTCGAGGATGCCTGCTGCACTACCTGACTACCTTGCCTTTCTTGTCTGCCTGACGACCAACCAGTCTCTGCCTGCTCTTTCATAAGCTGCAGGATGACTACCTTCTGAAATGTTAAAAACAAAAAACTGCGGATGCTGGAAATCCAAAACAAAAACAGAATTACCTGGAAAAACTCAGCAGGTCTGGCAGCATCGGCGGAGAAGAAAAGAGTTGGCGTTTCGAGTCCTCATGACCTTTCAACTTAGTGAATCTTAGGAAAGGAGTGAAATATAAGCTGGTTTAAGGTGTGGTGGTGGGGTGGGGGGGGGGGGGGGGGTGGTGTTGGGGGAGAGAAGTGGAGGGGGGTGGTGTGGTTGTAGGGACAAACAAGCAGTGATAGAAGCAGATCATCAAAAGATGTCACAGACAACAGAACACAGAGGTGTTAAAGTTGGTGATATTATCTAAACGAATGTGCTAATTAAGAATGGATGGCAGGGCACTCAAGGTATAGCTCTAGTGGGGGGTGGGGTGGAAAGGCTAGCAGGGCATAAAAGATTTAAAAATAATGGAAATAGGTGGGAAAAGAAAAATCTATATAAATTATTGGACAAAACAAAAGGAAGGGGGAAGAAACAGAAAGGGGGTGGGGATGGAGGAGGGAGTTCTAGATCTAAAGTTGTTGAATTCAATATTCAGTCCGGAAGGCTGTAAGGTGCCTAGTCGGAAGATGAGGTGTTGTTCCTCCAGTTTGCGTTGGGCTTCACTGGAACAATGCAGTAAGCCAAGGACAGACATGTGGGCAAGAGAGCAGGGTGGAGTGTTAAAATGGCAAGCGACAGGGAGGTTTGGGTCATTCTTACGGACAGACCGCAGGTGTTCTGCAAAGCGGTCGCTCAGTTTACGTTTGGTGTCTCCAATGTAGAGGAGACCACATTGGGAGCAACGAATGCAGTAGACTAAGTTGGGGGAAATGCAAGTGAAATGCTGCTTCACTTGAAAGGAGTGTTTGGGCCCTTGGACGGTGAGGAGAGAGGAAGTGAAGGGGCAGGTATTGCATCTTTTGCGTGGGCTTGGGGTGGTGCCATAGGTGGGGGTTGAGGAGTAGGGGGTGATGGAGGAGTGGACGAGGGTGTCCCAGAGGGAACGATCCCTACAGAATGCCGCCGGTGGGGGGTGAAGGGAAGATGTGTTTGGTGATGGCATCATGCTGGAGTTGGCGGAAATGGCGGAGGATGATCCTTTGAATGCGGAGGCTGGTGGGGTGATAAGTGAGGACAAGGGGGACCCTATCATGTTTCTGGGAGGGAGGAGAAGGCGTGAGGGCGGATGCGCGGGAGATGGGCCGGACACGGTTGAGGGCCCTGTCAACGACCGTGGGTGGAAAACCTCGGTTAAGGAAGAAGGAGGAAATGTCAGAGGAACTGTTCTTGAAGGTAGCATCATCAGGACAGATGTGACGGAGGTGAAGGAACTGAGAGAATGGGATGGAGTCCTTACAGGAAGCGGGGTGTGAGGAGCTGTAGTCGAGGTAGCTGTGGGAGTCGGTAGGCTTGTAATGGATATTGATGGACAGTCTATCACCAGAGATTGAGACAGAGAGGTCAGGGAAGGGAAGTGTCAGAGATGGACCACGTGAAAATGATGGAGGGGTGGAAATCGGAAGCAAAATTAATAAATTTTTCCAAGTCCCGACAAGAGCATGAAGCAGCACCGAAGTAATTATCGATGTACCGGAGAAAGAGTTGTGGAAGGGGGCCGGAGTAGGACTGGAACAAGGAATGTTCCACATACCCCATAAAGAGACAGGCATAGCTGGGGCCCATGCGGGTACCCATAGCCACACCTTTTATTTGGAGGAAGTGGGAGGAGTTGAAGGAGAAATTGTTCAGCGTGAGAACAAGTTCAGCCAGACGGAGGAGAGTAGTGGAGGATGGGGATTGTTCGGGCCTCTGTTTGAGGAAGAAGCTAAGGGCCCTCAGACCATCCTGGTAGGGAATGGAGGTGTAGAGGGATTGGACGTCTATGGTGAAGAGGAAGCGGTTGGGGCCAGGGAACTGGAAATTGTTGATGTGACGTAAGGTGTCAGAGGAATCACGGATGTAGGTGGGAAGGGACTGGACAAGGAGAGAGAGAAGGGAGTCAAGATAACGAGAAATGAGTTCTGTGGGGCAGGAGCAAGCTGAGACGATCGGTCTACCGGGGCAGTTCTGTTTGTGGATTTTGGGTAGGAGGTAGAAGCGGGCTGTCCGAGGTTGGGCGACTATCAGGTTGGAAGCTGTGGGAGGGGGATCCCCAGAGGAGATGAGGTCAGTGACAGTTCTGGAAAGAATGGCTTGATGTTCAGTGGTGGGGTTATGGTCCAGGAAGAGGTAGGAGGAAGTGTCTGCGAGTTGACGCTCAGCCTCCGCGAGGTAGATGTCAGTGCGCCAGACAACAACAGCACCACGCTTGTCAGCGGGTTTCTTTTATGCCCTGCTAGCCTTTCCACACCACCCCCACTAGAGCTGTACCTTGAGTGCCCTACCATCTATTCTTATTTAGCACATTTGTTTAGATAATATCACCACCTTCAACACCTCTGTGTTCTTTTGTTCTTCTGTCTGTGACATCTTTTGATTATCTGTTCCTCTCACTGCTTGCTTGTCCCTACAACCACACCACCCCCCCCACTTCTCTCTCTCCCCCCCCACCCCACCTTAAACCAGCTTATATTTCACCACAACAAAAACAGAATTACCTGGAAAAACTCAGCAGGTCTGGCAGCATCGGCGGAGAAGAAAAGAGTTGACGTTTCGAGTCTTCATGACCCTTCGACAGAACTTGATTTCGAGTCCAGGAAAGAGTTGAAATATAAGCTGGTTTAAGGTGTGTGGGGGGGGGGGGTGCGGAGAGAGAGAGAGAGAGACAGAGGTGCTTGTGTAGACAAACAAGCAGTGATAGAAGCAGATCATCAAAAGATGTCAGTGACAATGGGACAAAAGAACACATAGGTGTTAAAGTTAAAGTTGGTGATATTATCTAAACGAATGTGCTAATTAAGAATGGATGGTAGGGCACTCAAGGTACAGCTCTAGTGGGGGTGGGGGAGCATAAAAGATTTTAAAATATTTAAAAATAATGGAAATAGGTGGGAAAAGAAAAATCTATAAAATTTATAGGGAAAAAAAAGGGGGAAAAAAAGGGGGGAAACAGAAAGGGGGTGGGGATGGGGGAGGGAGCTCACGACCTAAAGTTATTGAATTCAATATTCAGACCGGAAGGCTGTAAGGTGCCTAGTCGGAAGATGAGGTGTTGTTCCTCCAGTTTATATTTCACCCCTTTCCTAAGATTCACTCTGTTCTGTTGAAGGGTCATGAGGACTCGAAACGCCAACTCTTTTCTTCTCTGCCGATGCTGCCAGACCTGCTGAGTTTTTCCACCTTCTGAAATGTGCTGTCCATGTCGCTTTCACCCTCGTGAATGCCCCTCAGTGACACCAGCTGCTCCTCGAATTCCAAGATACGGTGCTCGGGTTTTTCCATTGGTGGCAATTTCTGCACGTGCAGTTATATCCAAGGGCATGGATAGCGCCCTGGACTCCTCACGTAGTACAGGATGCACACTTCACAGGTATGAGCAGCCCTGCCATGCCTCGAATTATTTATTTACTGCATTTAAGTAAACACAATAAAATGTTAATTAATTCTCGCCCGTTATTTTTAAAATCCCCAACAGCCAAATCTAATTTGCTATCCATAGCTGTTTTTTTTCTTGTATTTACTGCTCTAAGTGTGCTGCTTTAAGGCAGTGATTTTTTAAAACTCAGGCTGCTGTTGCTAGGGGACTGTGGACTTCCCTTTCTTTTTTGAGTTCTTGTTGCTGGGCAGATTTTTGAGGAAAAAAAACTTTGCAGTTGTTGTATTTTGCAACAAATCTATCATTGCAGGTAGAGTTTTTTTGTACAGATCTGCACCGCAGTGGGCTTGGAAACATGGTTGTGCCACTGTTTTAGATTGGGAGAAAATCTGCTCTACTTATTAAAAATGAGTGTTTGAGCTACTTCCCTTTTGAGGTTAGAGAGCTTATAAAAACTCCGATTTCAGCATTGGCCTGGCACTGCTGTTTATTATCCTCTGGTCCTTAAGCTTTCTTTTTTTAAAAACCTTTAAAACTGCAGCAATTTCTCCAGGGGTCTTGACGGTGGACGTCCGCTCACTCTGGTGGATGCCTCAATTTCCAAATCTGCACTGAGGCTTCTTCAGCTTATTCTTCAAGTTTTCTCCTTGGGCGCTCGCCTGTCTCGTTAGACTTCAGTTGGTTTTAGTCCCTCATACCTTGGGGTGCTGATTTAAGGCTTCTTCATGAAGCAGGTACAAAGTAGAGTGGCCTCTCTGCAAACGCAGATTTAAAAACCAAAAACCTGAGGCTCTGATTCACCCAGAGTGGTTACCACTGTTAATGGGATGTTTCCAATGACCTTCCACTCTGAAATGAGTTGACAATTAATGATGATTCTCCCGTACATGCTACATAAAGCATTAAAACCAGGTTGCAAGGTAAACTGGGAAAATTATATAACAGGCGTAAATCAATCTCGACGCCCTGCATTTATACTGACCTCTTAATGTAACAAAAGCCTTTGATGGAATAAAACATGCCAATTGAGGCGTTTGATCATAGGAGTGCTCCAAAGCAAAATTTGACACTGAGCCACGTCAGCTGATGTTATAGTGCAAATGGCCAAAAACTTGATGATCAGCATGGTAGATTTTAAGGAGCGTGTTAAAGGTGGAAAGAGAGGTGGAGAGATGTAGGGGAATTTGAGTCTAGGCAGCTGAAGATACGGCCGCCAATGGTGGAGCGATTAAAATCAGGAATGCTCAAGAGGTCGGAATTAGATGTGCACAGATGTCTTGGAGCGTTTCTGGGACTGGAGAAGATTACAAATATAAGGCCATGGAGGGCTTTGGAAACAAGGTTGAGAATTTTAAAATCGAGGCATTGCTTGAACCCATGTAGGTCAGCAAGCAAGATGGCTAAATGGGACTTGATATGGGTAAGGGCACAGGCAGCAGAATTTTCAATGATCTCAAGCTCACAGAGAGTAAAATGTGGGAGTCCGGCCAGGAGTGCATTGGAACAGTTAGGCCCAGAGAAAAGTTACCTCTGTTTCTCTCTTCACACGTGCTGCTAAATGTGTTGAGTGTTCCCAGTGTTTTCTGTGTTTTTATTCTGGAGCATGAGGGTTTCAGCAGCACATGAGCTGAGGCAAAGCAGAATCAGGCAATGTTACAGAGGTGGAAATAGATGGTTTTAGTGATGGCATGGATATGCAGTTGGAGTCTCAGCTCGGGGGGGTCAAATATGATTGCAGGATTGCAAACCATCTGGTAGTAGAATGGAATCAGTAGCTCGGAAACACACTTTGTCATGGGGACCAAAGACGTTGGCTTCAACCTTCTGAATATTTAATTGTAGTAAATTTCTGCTCATCCTGCACTGGATGTTGGATAAGCAGTCTGATAATTCAGGGACAGAGGAGAAGTTGAGGTGCTGAGGTAGAATAGGGGGTCATCAACGCACTGGTGAAAAGTAACGCTGTACTTTTGGATGATGCTGAGAGACGGGTGAGAAATATGAGGTCGAGACTTGGGCGACACCCGAGGAAACAGTGAGAGCAGGAAGCGAAGTCATTGCTAGTGTTTCTCTGGCTCTGATTAAACAGATAAGAATGGAACCATGCGAGATCAGCCCCACCCAGCCGGATGACAGTGGAGAGGTGTTGGAGGAGGATGATGTGTTCAGTCATGTCAAAGACTGCAGACAGGTCGAGAGGGAAGAAGAGGGAAAGGTTCCCTTTGCCACAATCGCACAGAATGTAATTTGTAACTTTGAGAGCCATTTTATTACTGCGGCAGGGACAACCACAGAGTTTGGGGAAAGGCAGGCGCAGATTCAGGACGCAGCAATATGCTCAAGGACTTTGGAGAGGAAAGAGAGGTTGTAAATGGGCTAGGAGATTTGAAGTATTCAAGTGAGTGATGATGGTAGATTGAAAAGAGAGAGGGACAGCCCCTGAATAGAAAAGATCATTAACAATATCAGCTGACATGGGGTCAGCACCTTGTCATAGGGCTGTGAAACATGGATGATTTAAAACTAGCAAGAAAGGAAGTTCAGCAATTTTCATCTTCAATGTATGATGCACGTTCTTGGAAACACTACCACTTGGAAGTTCCCCTCCAAGCCACACACCATCTTGATTTGGAAATTATCACCGTTCCTTCACTGTCGCTGGGTCAAAATCCTGGAACTCCCTCCCTAACAACACTGTGGCTGTACCTACACCATATGGACTGCAGCGGTTCAAGAAGGTGGCTCACCACCACCTTCTCCAGGGCAACTAGGGATGGGCAATAAATGCTGGCCCAGCCAGCGATGCCACCCCATCGATGAGTACAAGAAAAAATCTCATGGAAGGACAAAATTAAGAATGTGACATTCCTCTGAAAGACAAATCTCAAGTATGTTGGCACTCACCAAGCAGAGGCGATTTCGCTGACTGGGGCACATGCACAGGATGCTATTCTCTATGGAGAGGCAGCCAGAACCAGAAGACAAGCAGAACGTGCAAAGCTCCACCCCAGTATGGTTGCCAGTGTGACATGAAGGCCCGAACCATCAATTTTCACACGTTGGGTGAGACATTAACCTAGACAGAGGGAAATGGCAACATTACTTGTGGGCTGGTGTGCATCACCATGGTGACCAATGGCTATGGCTGCTTGGCAACATACCTAGGGTGTACCCCAAAGATGGGCAGGGGATCTCTCCCCTCCCCCCCCCCCCCCCGCCCCCCCTCGGAGGTTCCATGTAAGGATTGCACAGGAATTGTCCATGGGAAGTGCAGGCTCCATTTGGGAAATTGTCCTGTATTAGGAAATATCTGAAAGTACAATATAAATCGGAAATTTTGGATGGTTCCTACTGTCTTACAGTAATAATTACCCAGAACTATTAAGTTAGGATTACAACCACTTCTAAATTCTGGGTAACTGTTGTGCGGACCCATACTGATCCTCCACGGACTCCTTCCACACACTCTAATCTCCCAGTGTACTACCCCTACACCCAACTATGCCCCCAGGCCCTGACTGCAAGGGTCCCCTCCTCCCCCCGACTGGCCGACACCCACCACCTCCATCATGAATGCCCAACTGTCCTGTCCCACCCACTCTCACCCCAACTGGCCGAAACCTGCCCCCTTCTCCTGACTGTTTCGGGAGGTCTGGTGAGATCAGATTGATAAGGTTTTAAGATGAGGAATTAGGAACGGAGTGTCAACCTGACTCTGCCACTCCATGAATGCCAATCTGATTCTGATCTGCCACTCTGCAGAAGCCAATCTGACTCTGACTCTGACTCTGCAGAAGCCAATCTGACTGACTCTGCCACTCTGCGGAAGTTCGGGCATGTAATGTGCCGTCTCTGAGAAGAACTTCTCGAAGCTTCGTGCCAAATATCCTTCCTTGGGAATTCCACAGCCCACAGTAAAACTCTACTGATGTAATTTCTACGTTTGTCTTGATTCTGACACATGTTTGCCACAGTCCTGTTCATTGGATATTGTGAGAAATGAAATAATGTCTTGGAAAAGTGGAAGAAAGCCTTTCGTTTTACACTGGCCTCTCCTAACCTGGAACCAGAAATCCGCAGTCAGTGGTGAATGCCTTCTAACTGACTCCAGCATTTGATGGGAATTACTTGCGCACACTTACAGGGAGCAGTGGTTTCAAAATAAAGGGCTGGGTTAGCTGCCTCTGGTGAAGCCTCCAAGAGTTTTGCTAGGGTGGGATTTACTGACTCAGGCAGCACTTTATATCGTTCTGTGATTCTCCTAAAGCATCAAAAACCAGTCTGATGAGGCCAAGGCCACACTCTAAGATAAAAATGTTGATGTATCAAACATCTCAGACTGGTGAATAAGAAGCTCATGGTTCTAAGGGACTGTTGAGTGTTTTTTTTTAAGAGACACCAGCCATAGATTGAATCCTGCTTGACATTTTTGACCAGGAACAAATAATTCAATTTATAGAATGGATTCAACAACAATTGTTTATGGAATTCAGTATTCCTAGGTTCATAGCTGCAGCACCCGTTTAATTCAATTAAATAACGAAAAGGATTCATACATCAGCTCGCCCTTCCACACAGTAAAGGTTCATTATAACTACTTGTTTGTGACCCATTCAGACGATAGGAGGGAGGAAGAGTTGCTGGGTTGTCAGGAGAGGAGAGTGTCTGTGTGCGCGCGCGCTTGCACTTGGCAGAGGGAAGCTGGTTCCCGGGAAGGGGAGAAGATTTGGAGGTCATGTTGCCTGAGTCTGCTCATTAACCCCCAGCAGGTGATTTAAGAATGGGAGTGGTGGACACCAAGGAGGAGGTCACCTGCTTTCTGTTTGTTACTGGGGTACCCGAGTGTGGGAGGAGAGTTCCAGGAAGACTGTGAATAACTGCTGGCTGTATAGTGAGTGAATCTTTTTGTAAACCACCTCAATTGATTAATTCCAGAGAAACAGCTCGCTCCCTGATGAGAATAACATAGTACGGTTGCAGGAGGAGCTAAAAGCACTAAAGCTGCGTGAGGCAGAGGCCGTGACATCTATGAAAGAGCTGCACCAACAGGTGAAGAATTTGGATGAACACTGGCAGGTAAGCAAGGTGTGTCTGTGTACAGTGGGACCTTCCAACCACTGTTGATGCAGTAGCCCGTTTTCTGTGTAATCGTGCGTCACTGATTTGATCTGATTCCGACAGTATTAAGGGCATGATAAAAGCTGCCTTCTCTTTTTGAAGCAGAGTATGTGAAGCTGCGCCAGGCCAGCAGAGTACGTAGCCCAAGTTTAAGCATTATAAACCCTTCCTGAGCAGCTCTCATGTTGAACTGAATTATTTTCAGCGACACCTTGCCCGAACTGGAGGTCGATGGAAGGATTCCCCGAGGAAGAACGCCACAAACGAGCTGCATAACGAGCTGATGACGGTGCGGTTTAGTGAAGCTCAGTCTCAAGCTGAACTGCGAGAGCTGAGGCACAAAGTACTGGAGCTGGAGACACAGGTACTTTTGCACACAGTTTGGGTGCACGGCATTCCATTACTGGTTAGAAACTCAGTCAACAGGACCTGAGCTGCCAGTCGCTTGCCTGCATTTTGTAGGAGTGGCCAGGGCAGTAATAAACCAGCGATCCCTGCTGTCAGTGCTGACTGGCAAGGTGCAGGTGGATGACAAAGTTGAAGTGAAAAGCTAAAATCCCAGTCTCATTTGACAGAATATTTTTGTTCCTCCATCCACTGAATATGGGCATCTCTGTCAAGGCCAGTATTTATTCATCACCCCTAATTGCCCCTTGAGAAGGTGGTGCTGAACCACTGTCTTGAAATCAGCTGAGCTAGGCTATTGCAGAGAGCAGTTTAAAAAAAAAAAACGATCATATTGCAGTGGAGTCTTGAAGTCACATCTAGGCCGGACCGGGTGGTTTCGTGACCACCACTACTGATACTATTTTTAAAAATTTCTGATTTATTTAATTAATTAAACATAAATTTCCCACCTACCCAGTGATAACCGTTGTGGTTTTCTTCCTGTGTTTACTGAGTGGATAAAGGGTTAGCACCCAAATATGTAGGTTCATTTAGTAAGGGTGTGAGAGGTTGGTAGCAGTATTACACAGCTGGAGAACTTGTACCTGTGTCTGAGTTTGTAGCTTCCTCAGAACAAACTGAGACGGTTTGAATCACATGATTTATTGCATCACTTCCCCTCTAGCGATGTTCTACAGGAGGCATAACCACACCCACTTGGCGGTGTACCACACAATCACCTGAAGAACCACTTTAATATCCATAGATACCGGTGAAATTTCCCAGTTTCTGGGCTCCATTGGGATCCTGTGGAATGTGTGTGTATTAAACAGGATCCAAGGCGGCAGCCTCAAAAGCAGCTCCGGGGTGAACTAGGGCAGTCCACATTCACTCCCTGCAGACAGACTAACAAAACAGCGGCTCCCCCAAACTGTGGGTCAGTGAGTGGGGTCACATAAATCGAAGGCCTCCCACTGCCCCCCAGCCCCTGTGCTCCTGTCCCCAGCTCCCGCGCCCCTCAACTCCCATATCCTATCCAGCAGAACCCAATCCAATAGAAGTCCCCAACCCCAGTGGCTCCCGGCCCTTTCCCAACAAAGAATTCTGTCCTGCACGTAGACCACGCCCCACACAAGACCACAGCCACCCTTTGCCCAACTGGTGGCCCACATGTGAGCACCGATGGTCAGCACCAATAACTCGCCAACTGCAGGTGGTGCGGGTGGAAGGGAGCCAACCCAACAGCAGCTAAACCCCACTGACCACATCACAAACAGTTCCAAAATGTGTTACTTATTCTCTCTTCATCCAAGAGAATGAGGATGAAGGTATCGAGCTCGGGGAGAGAGACTGCGAGGTTCTTAAGCAAACTGATATGGGAGTGACAAGGTATTGGAGGGGTTGGCAGGCTTAATAGTGGACAAATCTCCAGGTCCTGATGATTTGTGTCCCAGACTGCTGAGGGAGGCAAGGAAGGAGGTCGCAGGGTCTCTGACCCAAATTTTTAATTCCTCTCTGGCCACAGGGGAGATCCCAGAGGACTGGAGAACAGATAATGTGGATCCGCTATTTAAGAAGGTTTGTGGAGATAAGTTGGGGACCTACAGGCCAGTGAGTCTCACATCAGTGATAGGGAAACTATTGGAGAAAATTCTGAAGGAGAGAATCTATCTCCAGTTGGTGAGGCAAGGTTTGATCAGGGATAGTCAGCATGGCTTTGTCAGAGGGAGGTCATGCCTAACAAATTTGATTGAATTTTTTGAGGAGGTGACCAGGTGTGTAGATGAGGGTAGTGCCATTGATGCAGTTTATGTGGATTTCAGCAAAGCCTTTGACAAGGTCCCACATGGGAGACTTATAAAGAAGGCAAATTCACATGGGATACAGGGTAATTTGAAAAGGTGGATTCAAAATTGGCTTAGTTGTAGGAGGCAGAGGGTGATGACAGAAGGATGCTTTAGTGACTGGAAGCCAGTATCCAGTGGCGTATCACAGGGATCTGTGCTCAGTCCCCTATTATTTGTCATTTATATAAACGACATAGATGACTATGTGGAGGGTGGGATTGTGCGGATGACACAAAGATTGGCCGGGTGACTAACAGTGAGGTTGAGTGCCTTGGGCTACAGGAAGATATAGACGGGATGGTCACATGGGCAGATAAGTGGCAGATGGAATTTAACCCTGAAAAGTGTGAGGTGATACACTTTGGAAGGAGTAATTTGACAAGGAAGTATTCAATGAACAGCATGGCACTAGGAAGTTCTGAGGAACAAAGGGACCTTGGCGTGTGTGTCCATAGATCTCTGAAAGCAGAGGGGCATGTTAGTGGGCTGGTGAAAAAGGCACATGGGACACTTGCCTTTATCATTCGAAGCATAGATTACAAAAGTAGGGAGGTCATGTTGGAATTGTATAGAACCTTGGTGAGGCCACAGCTGGAGTACTGTGTGCAGTTCTGGTCGCCACATTATAGGAAGGATGTGACTGCACTGGAGGCGTTACAGAGGAGATTCACCAGGATGTTGCCTGGGATGAAACATTTAAGTCATGAAGAGAGGTTGGATAGACTTGGGTTGTTTTTGTTGGAGCGGAGAAGACTGAGGGGCGACCTGATCGAGGTGTACAAGATTGAGGAGGGTGGATAGGGAGCAGCTGTTCCCCTTAATTGAAGCATCCATCATGAGGGGACATAAGTTCAAGGTGAGGGGCAGGAGGTTTAGTGGGGATGTGAGGAAAAATCTTTTTATCCAGAGGGTGGTGACGGTCTGGAATGCACTGCCTGGGAGGGGGTGAAGGTGGGTTGCCTTTAAAAAGTACCTGGATGAGCACTTGGCAGGTCATAACATTCAAGTCTTTGGGCTAAGTGCTGGCAAATGGGATTAGGTAGGTAGGTCAGGTATTTCTCGTGTCGGTGCAGACTCGATGGGCCGAAGGGCTTCTTCTGCATTGAGAGATTCTGTGATTCTAGATGAATTTTATCAATCTCTCTGTTGATGTCATATTTATGAATTAAAAATTAAATGTTCTCATTTGTCTCCCTCTTTTGATATATACTGTTAAATCCTCTAGTTCAGATTGCCTCAGTGTCTGTGCTCGGAAGGAAAACCCATACACGAGAGAAAATACAGGTTACAATTCAGTAACTCTGCTTGAAAACGTGCTCCATAGAGAGGAGATTCAGCGCTGTTGGCTTAGCTGCTCCCACAGTTGACGAGCTATTAGTACTGACCAAGTCACCGAGGACCCAGGATTTTTATCACCGATTTCCATATTTATATGATATATGTTGACCACAATAATAATTACACTGTAAACTGACTGTCACCATGCTGTTTTATTGCTGTTTTGTTTCCGTTGGCGTCTGGGGTCGGTAAGTGTTAAAATGGAGTCATATTGGAAAATAATTTGGGAAGCACTTTTTTAAAACATTCTTTCATGGGATGTGGGCATCGCTGGTAAGGCCAGCATTTTGTTGTCAATCCCTGTTTGCCCTTGAACTGAGTGGCTTGCTGGGCCATTTCAGAGGGCAGTTAAGAGTCAACCACATGGCTGTGGATCTGGAGTCACATTTAGACCAGACCAGCTAAGGATGGCAGATTTCCTTCCCTAAAGGACATTAGTAAACCAGACCACAGTGGGTAATAGTTGTCATGGTCCTCCAGTGCTTTAAAAGCTTCTGTGGGCTCAAACCAGCAGGATGATTGGTCCTTACTGCTCTTTCCATGCCATGAGGCTGCCTTCACTGATGTATTTTTTATTCATTTTTGAGATGTGGGCATCGCTGGCAAGGCCAGTATTTGTTGTCAATTCCTAACTGCCCTTGTTCCAAATGGCTTTTCAGAACAAAGCCTGCTACAAAATAGGCTCTGCTTCAGGGGTTTATGTTTGTTCATAAGTGTGTGTAATTCTACAGCAATAGTCCTCCATGAATTTGGGCTAAGCCTGTGACCACATCCATATTTAATCCAGAGTTGAAAGCCTCCTCATAGGACCTGTATGGTTTAATGAGCAGAGGAAGAGCCTCATCTTGAAGCTTTACTGGGGTACCTGAGTGAGATTTTCAGCTTTAATCCGCAGTCCTTGCATTCCTCAGTCTACATAAGGCAGGAAGTGGGGTGAGCCAGGGATAAGAAATACTATCAAGAAGCCTACAAGTTTGACTTTGTACATTTCACGTTTCTAAACAAGGCCTAACCAGCAGTTGAGATGATACCACCTGCACACATCACAATCTCAGCAGCAGTTAACTTCACTCAGGCAGCATCTGATGAAATGGTTGTTGAGCTACTTAGCCATGTGCACCTATTTAATATTTACAACTGAATAATTTTGGCCAATTCATTCATTTTAATACAACTTACAACCTGAAGAACACGCTGATCTCCTGTCATACCCTGTGGCAACTAACCAGCAACAGGAAGTTAAAAGCACATAGCACTTCCATTTCAGAAAATCTTTGACATTTAAAGATGATCATAAGACTATATGATGATGTATTATCTCATTGTAAACTTCTAACAAGCAGAAAATATGCATAGGCTGGTTATTGGAGTGGATTTGGAGTGTGCTGCCTATCACGACCATGTTATATACCTCCTGCACATTAAATGCAACAGAAGGTTATTTATATTGGGTTTTCATTTAAAAATCTGAACCACAGCTCTCTCCTTGTAAGGATGTGGGTTTGCTAACCATGCCCTGCTAGAAATATCCGAGCTTTAACAAAGTTGTGCATTTTGGTATCCTTTCCTGCAGCTGGTTCCAAGGGAATGTCCAGGAATGATTTGTAATCATTCCACCTTACAAGCACAACTGCTTCAAATTTATAAATTGAAGGTGAAACCTCTCTGCTTCCCATTGCCAGCCCTGTGGGGTGTGGTGCTGTTGCTACACGGATCAGATATATTGTGGACAGGGAAAAATCAATAACAAACATTACTCATAAACCTCTTGGTGGAGACGGTTGTGTTACTCCAAACTTGAGCAGTGCTGACTTGTAATCTGCTGCTCAATTATTTCTGGTTTCTGTCTGTGTCTGTACGTAGAGTCAGAACAGCGCAGAAGGAGGCCATTCACTCAGTTGAGTCCATGCTGGCTCTCAGTGCAATCCGATCGGCCTCACTCCCCCGCTCGTTTTCCTCTAGTTCCGCAAGTTTATTTCCCTCAAGTGCCCCAATCCAAAATCATTCATCGTCTCCACTTTCAATCAGTCTTGTGGCAGGAAGTTCCAGGTTAATACCACTCGCTGTATAAAGAGGTTCTTCCTCATGTTCCCCTTGCACCTCTTGCCAAAAGCCCTCAATCTGTGTCCCCTAGACCTTATACCATCAGCTAATGGGAACAGCTTTTCTTTGTCCACCTTATCTAAACCTGTCATCATCTGGCACATCTCTATCAGATCATCGCTCAACCTCCTTTACTCCAAGGAGAGCAACAGCTTCTCTGACCTAACCCATATAGCTAAATTCCCTCATCCCTGGAATTATTCTGGTAAATCTCCTTTGTCCCATCTCGAGAACTTTCACATCCTCTCTAAAGTCTGGTAACCAAAACTGGATGCACAGCGCTAGCTGTGGTCTAATCAGATCTTTATAAATATTCCATAAAACCTTCCAGCTTTTGTACTCAATACCTCTATTTATGAAACCCAAGATCCCATATTTATACCGGGGGCGGAGAACAGGTATAGCAGGATAGAAGGTCAGCGATGTGGGCAGAGATTGGCAAAGATGTCATGGACACAAGACAAAGGGAAAGGGAGTATCCACCTATCACTGACCCTCTATCCAGCTTCACCTGCTCCACCCCACTTAAACAGTGTAAATTCCATCACGTTTATACTTCTCTCTGGCTCTGAAGAAGTCATACGGACTCAAAACGTTAACACTAGTTCTTTCTCCACAGACACTGTCAGACCTGCTGAGTTTTTCCAGCATTTTGCTTTTACTCCAGATTTCCAGCATCTGCAGTATTTTGCTTTTATATTTTTGCCCTCGCACTATGACCTGCCACCTTCAAAGATCTATACACATGAACCCCCATTTCTGTTTTAATGAGCAAACTCTGCTTCTCTACTCAGAACCAGGTGAATAGCAACCTTCTGAACCGAACGGAACAGGCTTGTACCGGTCTGCAGGACAAACTGCAGTACATCACAGCACAAAACAAAGGACTACAGACTCAGCTTAGTGAGACCAGGCGCAAACAGGCCGAGGTGGATTGTAAGGTGAGCATCTGCTAAACCATATTTTTTTTATACATTGCCATCGAACCTGGACCATTTAATACAATGAATTTTACTCCAAATGAAGCAGAGATCAATGTGATAGAAGTGTTACCTGTTCAAGGGGTCCAATATGACACCAAAGATGCAAACGTTCTTGGTTCAGTCTCAGATCGTTGCCAAGGCAAGGGATAGAATCACTGCCTCAGGAGCAGAGTTTGGAAAGGGTGTTGAAGATATTAGCTTCAATCTTCCCAATATTTGTTTTGAGAGAATTTCTGCTCATCTAGTCCAGTATTGGATGTCAGGCAAGCAGTTGGGAGACCGTGGAGGAGTCGAGGGAGGTGGTGCTGAGGTACAGTTGGGCATCATCAACAGACGTGTGAAAACTAATACTGTCTTTGATATCACCAAGGGACAGCAAGGAGGTGAGAAATGGGAGGGAGCCAAGGAGGCACTGAGATGATGGAGTGGGAAGGGAAGCCATTGAAACTTCTAAGAAAAATTATTTAATGGGATGTGGGCATCACTGGCTGGGCCAGCATTTATTGCCCATCCCTAATTGCCCTTGAGAAGGTGGTGGTGAGCTGCTGCCTTGAATCTCTGCAGTCCATGTGGTGTAGGTACACCCACAGTGCTGTAGGGAGGGAGTTCCAGGATTTTGACTCATTGACAATGAAGGAATGGTGATATATGCAGTGTGGTGCAGTCGAAGGAACCTTACTGAGTTGCTGAAGTGCACTTTGTAGATGGTACACACTGCTGCCACTGTGCTTCGGAGGTGGAGGAAGTCAACGTTGAAGGTGGAGATGGGGTGCCAATCAAGCGGGCTGCTTTGCCCTGGATGGTGTTGAGCTTTTTGAGTGTTGTTGGAGCTGCACTCATCCAGGCAAGTGGAGAATATTCATCACACTCCTGACTTGTGCCTTGTAGATGGTGGACAGGCTCTGGGGAGTTGGGGAGTGAGTTACTCTCTGCAGAATTCCCAGCTTCTAAGCTGTTCTTGTAGCCACAGTATTTCTATGGCTAGTCTAGTTCAGCTTCTGGTCAATAGTTATCCCCAGGATGCTGATAGTGGGGGATTCAGCAGTGGTAAGCCATTGAATGTCAAGGAGAGATGGTTAGATTTTGTCTTGTTGGAGATGCTCACTGCCTGGCACTCGTGTGGCATGAATGTTATTTACCACTTGTCAGCCCAAGCCTGGATATTGTCCAGGTCTTGTAGAATTTGGACGTGGACTACTTCAGTATCCGAGGAGTGGTGAATGGTGCTGAACATTGTGCAATCATCAGTGAACATCCCCACTTCTGGATCTTATGATGGAAGAAAAGTCTTTGATGAAGCAGCTGAAGGTGGTTGGGCCTAGGACACAATCCTGAGGAACTTCTACAGTGATATCCTGGAGCTGAGTTGGTTGATCTCCAACAGTCGCAACCATCTTCCTTTGTGCTAGGTATGACTCCAAATAGTGGAGAGTTTTCCCCCTGATTCTCATTAACTCCAGTTTTGCTAGGGCTCCTTGATGCCACACTCTGTCAAATGCTGCCTTGATGTCAAGGGCAGTCACTCTCACCTCACCTCAGGAGTTCAGCCCATTTGTCCATGTTTGGACTAAGGTTGTAATGAGGTCAGGAGCTGAGTGTCAAGAACCCAAACTGAGCATCAGTGAGCAAGTTATTGTTGCATAAGTGCTGCTTGATAGCACTTTTGAGGACACTTCCATCACTTTGCTGATGATTGAGAATAGATTGATGGGGCTGTAATTGGCTGAGTTGGATTTGTCCTGCTTTTTGTGGGTGCAGTTAGTTCTGGAGCACAAGTCTTCAGTACTATTGCTGGAATATTGTCAGGGCCCATAGACTTTGCAATATCCAGTGCCTTCAGCCATTTCTTGATATCAGTTGGAGTGAATCAAATTGGCTGAAAGCTGAGATCTGTGATGCTGATTCTCTGGCTACAATTAGATAAAAAACAAAAACAGAAAATGCGGGAAAAACTCAACAGGTCTAGCAGCATTTATGGAGAGAGAAACAGAGTTAACGTTTCGAGTCCATATGACCCTTCATCACAGCCACATTAGATAGATAAGAGTGGAGCCAAGCAAGTGCAGTCCCAGCCAACTGGTTGATGATGCAGAGGCATTGGAAGAGGATGGTGTGGTCAACCAGGCAGGTCAAGAAGGGTGAGAAGTTTTGTTGAAGTCACAATCACCCCAGACCCTGGAATAGAGAAATGGCACCCTGTGCAATAACTCATAGCGCTAATGAAAAAAATCTGCAGGGCAAAATCTTTACCTAAAGCAAGTATACTCTTGGATTTGCTATGTGCTAACATGAGTCAGAAGTGTTGCTAGCAGGTATGAATCATTAGCGCTGGTGCACAGCGAGAAATATGTGAACCTCCTATTTCCCACCTATTCAAGATGGGGTTCCAAATATACTCCAACTTTAGGCCATCCTCTCAGCTCAGACTGAAACCAGCTATCCAGAGCCTCTCACTGCTCCAATAGAACTTAGTTTTTAGTGTAATGTAACATTTATATTGTTTCAGAGTTCAAGGCAGCTGGTTTCTTTTGATGGTAGATAAATAGATCTGCATTAAAATAAAATATGGAAAGTCACCATTTGAAAATAATTTTGTGTGGTGTAACCTAAACCGGTAAATTGATTGAGTTTCAGTTTCAGTTGCAGCTTGAGTCTAAATTCTGTACCCGCTGTGAAAACTTGTGACAATAAGGGAAACGTTTTCTTGGAAATAACAACCTGAAGGATTCAAAATATCCTTAAATGGAAACGAGCTTGCTTACCTGTCTTGGTACAACTCTGTCCACTGTATTGCAAGTTTTAAATACTTCCCAAAAACCGGCCCGTTGCCAAATCCTCAACTTGTCTTTTTGAGCCTCAGCCTGTTGGGTGGTGATAGAGCTTCCAGGCTATTGATGTGTAGCTGCTAACTCACCCAGGTCAGGCCTGACATCAAAAAAATGACAAGCAGCACTGAGCGGGTCCTGAGGCTCAAAGTGAGCAGAGGCCATTCACACCAACTTTTTCAAAGTCCATAATAGGAAGCAGCCACTTTCTGCAGAAGCAGCTGGCTGCCATACTTGGAGAACTGTACACGGTTCTGGATCCAAATTACAAAAAGGATATTCAGGCCTAGGAAAAGGTGCAAAGTGATTTACGAGGATGATACTTATAACCTCTCAATTTTGGTATCAGGAAAGACTGAACAAGCCTGAGGGGTTTTTAAAACATTGAAGGGGTTTGATATGGTGGACTTAAAGACAACATTTTAACTGAGGGTGTGAAACTTGCTTGTAGTAACTGGGCTAGTTGAGGCAAGTGGCCTAAATGCATTTAAGGGGAAATACACACACGAGAGAGAAAGGAATTGAAGGACATGTTGATGGGGTTAGATGAAGTGGGGTGGGCAGAGGGCTTGTGTGATGCTAAGACCAGTTGGGTTGATTGGTCTGTTTCTGTGCTGTAATTTCTGTATAATGAGACTTTTAAACTTTTTCAGGTTAACTTTTGAAGCTTTGTTTTTTTAAAAAAAAATTTGAAAATCTCATTAGGTCTGTTGGGAATGTGTCTGGGTGTCCCCCTGCTGTTGGTTGTTCTCCCTTTTTACAGTGGAACCCCGTTAGCTGTTTCAAACATTATACCTTCATTGTCCAGCAAAGCTCTGTACTCGTTCAAATATGGTGTGTGCAACTGTTGTGCTGAGAGCTTAGAAGAGTGTTAAGATGCTCCCACTGCACTGCTGCACTCGATTAAAATAGGGCTGGGCCTATAGTTCAGTTACAGTGCATTACACTCATTATGATCGGTACCCAAGGAGAACTTCAATGCTGATTTATTGAAGATAATGGGAATATATTTGGACTCTGTTGTGCAGTTAATGACTGCTCAGCGTGCCTGCTTATTTGACAATCCCCTTGCTCCATGATCACTACTTTTAGCTGTGAACACATGGCGCTAAATTTGTGCCCGTTCAGCATACAGAGAACATATTGACACCATTGGATATTATCCAGGAAGCTTAACTATTCTTTACTCTGCTCGTTCAACATCCATCAACTGGGTATCAATGTGTAAGGTTCCTTATGGATCACTCGTTGATAGCATAACAGATGTTGACTGAAGGTCTTCCTGGTGAGAAGGGAGCACCAAAATGGGAAGCCCCCCCCCCCCCCCCCCCTCCCCCCCCCCACCCTTCCACAGGCTGGAGAATTGAATGACAGATCAGAAAATCCCTTCCAAGGACCTGTTATCTCCAAGTATCGACTGAATTGCTGAGTGTCACAACAAATTTTCAATCTATAATACAAGACCGAAACGAGCTGAAGAAAATATCTCCCATCATGATGCAGTTGATGATGCAGCTGAATGAATTAAAGCTCCCGGACTATTTACAGCCTGTTCAGGGGAACAGGCAATGCGGTGCATCAAAAGTTATGTGGTGCCCCTAACAATATTGTATCAGATAATAAGCACTGCTTGTACAAACGCAGGCTCCAGGCTTAATCCTCATTAAAGATTCTTTCTTTTTGGATTGTGCTGGATTTAAACGCAGAAGTAAATCCTGTGATTATTGAGCTCTGAAGAAGAGTCATATGGACACAAAGCGTTAACTCTGTTTCTCACTCCACAAATGCTGCCAGACCTGCTGAGTTTTTCCAGCATTTCCTGTTTTTATATCTGATTATTGTGTTTAGCTGTGGAATTCCGCCAGTGTTTGTAAACTTTGAGCCTCCATCCTGTTTCTTAGCTTTTGCTCTGCTCAGATTATTGGTGCTGCCTGCAGTGGCTGTACTAGGTTGTGCGGTATGTCACCAGAAAGCCAGCGGAGCTTTTGCATCGGTTACATGCTGGGGCGGTAGGACCGAGCTGAAGGAGGCTGCAAGACTAGGGAGATGCAAGGCAGCAGCCTTCATCTTAAGGGTTAGACTTGAAGCAAAGAACATTCTAAAACAGAGATGGAGCAACATTGGAGAAATGCAGCTGTTTATGACTGGCTATCAGTCCTGACCGTGCTTCAGTCCTGCTCTGCGACTGTTGGAGCTGGTTATTCTGATTATGCTCACTTGTTATAGAATGGTTTCTCTCTCGTGCTTTTAACCTGTTACGTGTTCACATTTGTTGGAAAGGACGGGTTTACTCGGACTGGATCTTGGAGTATGCTGCTCATCTCCTCCTTATCCTTCCTTTCCACCACCCCCACCCCCTCCCCAATCTGTAGATCTAAACCAAGATACCTGAAATCAGCTCAAATTAATGATTAATATAAGATTAATATAAAGATTAGATGAGATTGAAATTCAGCAGCATCTTTGAACACCAGACTCTGTGTGGGTAAATCAGTGTTTCCAGAGCCTGGCTCAAACTGGAGCTGTTTAGATTGGTCCCAGATCGTGGATCCAGTTGAGGGGAAACAATGGCGTACTGGTATTATCGCTGGACTAGTAATTCAGAGACCCAGGGTAATGCTCTGGGGACCTGAGTTCGAATCTCGCCACGGCAGATGGTGGATTTTAAATTCAAAGAAATCTGGAATTAAGAATCTAGTGATGACTGAAACCATTGCTGATTGTTGTAAAAACCCATCTGGTTCACTAATACCCCTTTAGGGAAGGAAATCTGCATGTGACTCCAGACCCACAGCAATGTGGTCTTAAATGCCCCCTGAACAAGAGCAGTTTGGGATGGGCATTATATGCCAGCCCAGCCAGTGATGCCCACATCCAATGAACGAATAAAAAAAAAAGATGCTTCTTATCACATTCTGATATTCAAGTGCGTGGTCATTCTGTGAGATTTTAGTATATAAATGGCATCATCCAGTGACATACCGATTATGATTTAGCACTTGACCAACACCCCAAGCCCCTCCGTGCCAGCCTCTTGCCAGACCCCTTATACACTCTGGCCTTGTGTTCGAGTGGTAACTGTCCACCTGACATCACCATCACGTTTGTGACACCTCTAGGCCTTCCTACTCGAGTTGCTCAGTAGCACTGCTGCCTCTCTGCTGCAGGCTTCACATCTTTTGTGCTGTTGGTTGCTCTCCCTTTTTACAGTGGAACACAGTTAGCTGTTTCAAACATTATACCTTCATTGTCCAGCAAAGCTCTGTACTCGTTCAAATATAGTGCGTGGAACTGTTGTGCTGAGAGCTTAGAAGAGTGTTAAGATGCTCCCACTGCACTGCTGCACTCAGTAAAAATAGGGCTGGGCCTCGAGAATGAAGCTGCTTGCAACTTATTTGTCAAGCCACTTGGTGAAGAGGGTGATAGGAGGTGAAAGAAGTTGTGCATAATTTAGAACAGGCTTTAATAAAGGCTGTAAGTTCATTTTGAAGGCCGCAAGTCTCCTTTGAAACGTTTATAAACGGAACAGTTTTTATTTAACGTTCCATCATACAGCGCAATCCTTATAAGAACATTAGATTCCAAGCTGGTCATCCAGAGGGAGGCTTTCCCACAAATCTGTGTCAGCTGAGTCTCCTGTAAAACCCCTTTGAGTTCCTTGTTTAATTTGTGATTTCACTGCGGAGCAGTCACTAATGTAAAAAGGAGCCACAGTTATCTTGGCAGCAAAAGGTTCAAGCTCAGTTCCATGATTCTTTATTTATTTGAAGAACGTTTCTTTTAAATGAGGAAGTGGAAAGCTGCTGCTGATATGTTATTTAAAATCTGTTTGTGTGGTGATTTTCTTCTGGGGGGCATATGAACTTAATAATGCCTGAAGTGAGACGGCAAAGTGCATTGTCCCTTAGCTCCTCCAGCTCTGAACCCTAATTGTGCAACAACTGAAGTATTGAAGTGCCTTGCAGATTAATCAGGGGGTGGAAAAGGGGTAAGTTTCTACCATGCCCAGTGGCTGGTTAGTTATCAGTAAAAATGGAGCTGTATCTTGCATTCGAGCTATCAAAATAGCAACACTCTTTAACAGCGATCCTTCAGATAAGGAGGTGTTGAGTATGGTGGAAAAACTGACTTTACTTCTAAAAAGCACCAAACATGATGATACATGAGATTGTGGGCCTCTAGCTTTATTTTGTTTTTAAAATGTACCTTGATGATTCCTTTGACATTTTTCTGTCTATTTTGAGTTAGACTTGTTAGACGAGTGGGATTTTCACATTCGCAGTAACTGGACCAGGCCCAAAAGGATGTGGCGGAGGTTGTGTCGATCAGTAATGCTGCTGATGGGCCAGGACCATTTAGCTATGATTAGATGGCGACAGAAAGACATGAGGAAGACATTTCATAAAAAACTTTTCTTTTTAATGGTTGCCACCAGCATTCGTCCCTTCGATTGGCTGAATTGCGTGTGGACTTGCACCAGTTTTTCACAGCATTTATTCCCTTTGGGTGATGGGGGGGCCTGTGCCTCCCCTGCTGGGTCTGATCTTAACTTTCAGACTTGCATGATCGGTTGCTTCTAATGCTAAATGCTAAAGGGATCACTCAGGTTATCATGAACTTGTTCCAAATATTTGTCCAGGTTAAAAGTCCTCAGCTTTGATTTTTCATTTATTTGTTTTTGAGATATTGTTGTTGCCAGGAAGACCAGCATTTATTGTCCATCCCAAACTTGCCTTGAGAAAATAGTGGTGTATGTTTTCAGGGCAGCCTTAGTGTTTAGAATATGGAGTTATACATCATAGGAGGACATTCAGCCCATTGAGCTGTACTGGCTCTTTGAAAGTGCTGCCCAGTTAGTCCTATACCTTTCCGAGTTTCTCCTCTTAAAGCATTTATTCAATTCCCTTTTCAAAGTTACAATTGAATGTGTTTCCACCACTCTTTCAGGCATTGCATTTCAGGTCATCATAACTCAGTGTGATAAAAAGTTCACCACTTGTAGCTGTGAATCCTTTGCCAATTGCCTTGAATCTGTGGGAATAGTACAAGCCTGACCCAGTAAGACTAGCTTTGGCACTCCTCCATTACATTGTCTGAATCAGTAAATCCTCGAAACCATATTAGTCAATTGTGTGATCAGAATTTGGTGGTGTAGGATGGAGTATATTTTACAATGGGGAGTAGATGTTGCTGGAAGGCCCCTCAGAATTAGAGTTGCGCTGCCTCAGTTCCTATCTGATCTGTAGAAGTTTGTGTAATTTATCAAAACTTTTCTGATCAGAATGCCGAGTGTTTTGGTGGTGGTCAGGAGAATTCTTGCAATGAGCTGCCTGTCCAGAGTTTTGAGCTGGATTGATGGAGTGGATGGTGTCGTACCAGGAGTTAACTTTCTCTGGTGATTTCCCATGCTTTTGTTCACATCAGTTTACAAACAACAACCAATGACTGCCCCAGCTTTTTTCATGCAAGTTTTAAAATGTTACTCTGTTTTGTCCAGTGATGCCCTGTAACCTCACATCTCGGAACTGTCCAGACAGTGATGGCTCCACAGCCTCACATCGCAGAATATCCAGTGGTGGCTCCACAGCCTCACATCCCGGAATATCCAGTGATGGCTCCAGAGCCTCACATTGCAGAATATCCAGTGGTGGCTCCACAGCCTCACATCCCGGAATATCCAGTGGTGGCTCCAGAGCCTCACATTGCAGAATATCCAGTGGTGGCTCCAGACCCTCACATCGCAGAATATCCAGTGGTGGCTCCACAGCCTCACATCTCGGAATATCCAGTGGTGGCTCCAGAGCCTCACATTGCAGAATATCCAGTGGTGGCTCCAGAGCCTCACATCTCAGAATATCCAGTGATGGCTCCAGAGCCTCACATCTCGGAATATCCAGTGGTGGCTCCGCGGCCTCACATCTCGGAATATCCAGTGGTGGCTCCAGAGCCTCACATCTCGGAATATCCAGTGGTGGCTCCAGAGCCTCACATCTCGGAATATCCAGTGGTGGCTCCAGAGCCTCACATCTCGGAATATCCAGTGGTGGCGCCAGAGCTTCACATTGCAGAATATCCAGTGGTGGCTCCAGAGCCTCACATCTCGGAATATCCAGTGGTGGCTCCACTGCCTCACATCTCGGAATATCCAGTGGTGGCTCCGCGGCTTCACATCTCTGAATATCCAGTGGTGGCTCCAGAGCCTCACATCTCGGAATATCCAATGGTGGCTCCAGAGCCTCACATCCCGGAATATCCAGTGGTGGCTCCGCGGCCTCACATCTCGGAATATCCAGTGGTGGCTCCAGAGCCTCACATCTCGGAATATCCAGTGGTGGCTCCAGAGCCTCACATCTCGGAATATCCAGTGATGGCTCCAGAGCCTCACATCTCGGAATATCCAGTGGTGGCTCCAGAGCCTCACATCTCTGAATATCCAGTGGTGGCTCCAGAGCCTCACATCTCGGAATATCCAATGGTGGCTCCAGAGCCTCACATCCCGGAATATCCAGTGGTGGCTCCGCGGCCTCACATCTCGGAATATCCAGTGGTGGCTCCAGAGCCTCACATCTCGGAATATCCAGTGGTGGCTCCAGT
The DNA here is from genome assembly GCA_026770705.1 of Isurus oxyrinchus. Taxonomy (NCBI): domain Eukaryota; kingdom Metazoa; phylum Chordata; class Chondrichthyes; order Lamniformes; family Lamnidae; genus Isurus; species Isurus oxyrinchus. The sequence goes on along the minus strand of JANJGN010000029.1, from coordinate 5,135,930 downwards.
GCCTCACATCTCGGAATATCCAGTGATGGCTCCAGAGCCTCACATCTCGGAATATCCAGTGGTGGCTCCAGAGCCTCACATCTCGGAATATCCAGTAGTGGCTCCAGAGCCTCACATTGCAGAATATCCAGTGGTGGCTCCACAGCCTCACATCTTGGAATATCCAGTGGTGGCTCCACAGCCTCACATCTTGGAATATCCAGTGGTGGCTCCACAGCCTCACATCTTGGAATATCCAGTGGTGGCTCCAGAGCCTCACAACTCGGAATATCCAGTGGTGGCTCCAGAGCCTCACAACTCGGAATATCCAGTGGTGGCTCCAGAGCCTCACAACTCGGAATATCCAGTGGTGGCTCCAGAGCCTCACATCTTGGAATATCCAGTGGTGGCTCCACAGCCTCACATCTTGGAATATCCAGTGGTGGCTCCACAGCCTCACAACTCGGAATATCCAAACAGCGATGGCCCTGCAGCCCTGCGTCTTAGTGCACTGCGGCCAATAATGACCCCACAGCTTTACGTTTCCAAGTTATCCAGTACTCTGCAGCATTTCTAAGCTGTAGTTCTATCTATGCTACAAATAAACAAATATTCTGAGACCTATCAAAGCATTTTCCTCATTACTATTGGTTAAGGATGGGCGACTTCCTGTCACTAGACCAAAATGCAGTTAAGTGAGAGAGAATGGCGAGGGAAGGTGCACAAATAGAACTTATGGAATGAATATCCTGATTTTTTTCCCAAGGGATGCAGGTTATTGAAAACTCTTCCATTTGTTGTCTCCTTGCTCCCATTGGAGGGAAATAAGACCAGGGAGGCCTGTGCAGAGAGCTTACAGCAGTTAGCCCAAATTGCTCTGGCCTGTGCTAGATTGGTAGGAACTTTGATCCAGGCAACTCATAAATCCTATCTGCTCTGTGGATAGGAAGCAAGGAACAGGACAACCTGTTCTGATCCAGACATCATATCCTCCTCCCTTTCTTCCCCTTCTTTTCCTGCAGAGCCCTTTCCCTCGGGATGTTGTTGGCATCTTACGGGCTTGACCCTTCCACTGCCAGCATCACAAGAGCATTGATTAATTCATTGTGGTCACTGGAGGGGTGGATGTTGCACACATCAGCATCGTATGATTGGATATGGAATATTTGATTATATGGCCTGCAGAGCTATGCTTGGACACAATTGAAAAGACCCCAGAACACACCACTGAAGATCAAACAGTAATGAGCAATGGGTGGCTTTTAAAGAAGGGCTAGTTTGAGTACTAGCTAGACTCATTCCCACAGGAGAGGGAAAAGAAGGTTAGAGGTTCCCAAATAACAAAAATAGAATGAAACAGAAAAAGGAAGCTTATGATAAATGTCAGGTTCATAATTCAGTAGTGAATTGAGCTAAATACAAAAAGTACTGAAAAAGGAATTAAGAGAACAAAGATTGAAAAGTCTTTTATTAGCGTATGAATAATGAAGGGTTAATCAAAGGAAGGTTAGAGCCAATGAACAGCCAAAAAGGGGGTCTGATTGTGGAGGCTGATGACTGATTGAGGACTTTACATCTGTCTTCAGGAAAGATGATGCAGCCAGTGTTAGACTGAAGAAGGTGGTGATAGAGACATTGCATAGGATGGAAATAATTAAACAGGACAAGGTTGATTGTGCTCAACATAGGAACCAGGATAAGGAGTAGGCCCTTGAGCCCTTGAGCCTGCTCCACCACTTGATTAGGTCATGGCTGATCTGATTGTGACCTCAACTCAGTCTTTGAGATCCCTTGTTAACCTTTGACTCCCGTGTTAATCAAGGATCTATCTAACTTGAGTAGAAAAGCTACCCAGTACCCAAATGGGATACGTCGTAGTTTTCTGAGGGAAGTAAGGGCGTCAGGAAGTAAGGCCAACCTCTTTAGATTTGGGGGGTGATGCCAGAGGACTGAAGCATTGCGAATATCACACCCCATTCAAAAAAACGGAGAGGGGTGAACCCAGTAATGATAGGCCATTCAGCCCAGCGTTGGTGGTGATGAGCTTTTAGAGACAATAACCTGAGAGAACATTAATTAATCTGAGTTAGCTAATGACAGCCAACTTGAATTTATTAAACAAAAACAAAAATATCTGGAAAAACTCAGCAGTCTGACAGCATCTGCAGAGAGGGATACAGTTGACGTTTCGAGTCTATGTGACCCTTCATCAGAACGAAGACATATAGAAATGAGATGAAATATATGCTAGTAGAAGGGGGTGGAACAGGAGAGCTCGACAGGGGGCCTGTGATAGGTGGAGGCCAAGAAGAGACTGCCAAAGATGTCCTAGACAAAAATTTGTTAAAAGTGTTTGACTAACTTGGTCGAGTTTGGCGATGGTGTAATGGAGAGGGTTGACAAGGGCACTGTGGTTGATATTGTGGATATGGACTTTTAAAAGCTGTTTCATTAATTACATGACAAACTTGTTATCAGAATTGACTGTCAGGGATCAAAGGAGCAGTGGTTCCATGGTTCCAAAGTTGGTAAAGAGGTAAAGCAGATCCTCCCTGTCGCTTGCCATTTTAACACTCCACCCTGCTCTCATGCCCGCATGTCTGTCCTTGGCCTGCTGCATTGTTCCAGTGAAGCTCAACGCAAACTGGAGGAACAGCACCTCATCTTCCGACTAGGCACTTCACAACCTTCTGGACTGAACATTGAGTTCAGCAGCTTCAGGCCATGAACTCTCTCCTCCATCCCCACCCCCTTTCCCATCCCCCTTTTTCCAATAATTTATAATTTGTTAAAATATATATATATTTTTTTTTTAAATAAATTTTTCTTTTCCCACCTATTTCCATTATTTTTAAATTTATTTCCATCCATTGTTTTATCTCTACCTTTTAGCCTATATCGATTCCTTCACCCCACCCCACCCCCACCCGGGCTATCCGTACCTTGCTTGTCCTGCTTTCTACCCTTAATTAGCACATTCCTTAGATAATATCACCACCTTCAACACCTCTTTGTCCTTTTGTCTATGACATCTTTTGGCTATCTCCACCTATCACTGGCCCTCTATCCAGCTCTACCTGTCCCACCCATCCCCCCTTAAACCAGCTTATATTTCACCTCTTTTCTATTTTTCCTTAGTTCTGTTGAAGAGTCATATGGACTCGAAACGTTAACTATGTTCCTCTCCGCAGATGCTGCCAGACCTGCTGAGTTTTTCCAGGTATTTTTGTTTTTGTTGTAGTGGTGAGCAGTGTTTTTCAGACTGGGGTGAAATTTGCAATGATACATGCAGGTGTTAGGACTACTGCTAATGACCTGGGCAGACAGAGCATAATTCCAAAGTTTGTAGACACAACTGAAGATGTATTAAATTGAGGAGGATGATGGCAGATGAGGTTTAATGTAGAGAATTGTGAAGCGATGCATTTTGGTTGGAAGCTTGGAAAGAGACAAGATGAGCTAAATAGTACAATTTTGAAAGGAGGTGCAGGAGCATGGAACCCTGGGGGCCCATGTACATAAACCTTTGAGAGCGACAGGATGAGATAGGAAAGCTGTTAAAAAGCATTTGTATTTAGCTTGAACTTTTGACTTTAGAAATAGTGACACACAGTACAGAAACAAGGAACTGATGCTAAACCCTTAAAAATCACTGGTTAGGCCCCAGCTGAAGTATTGTATCCAACCTAGGCACCAGACTTTAGGAAGAATGGCAAGACCTTCCAGAAAGTACAGATTTACTGAAACGACACCAGTGATCTGGGATTTCAGTTACGCGGAGAGATGAGAAAAGCAGGGGTGGTTCATTTTGGAGCCGAGAAAGTTAAGCAGGAACTCAATAATGAAGATAACGAAGATAATGAGGGGTCTGGGTACAGTAAACAAGGAGAAATTGTTTCCACTGGCAGAAGGGTGGGTAACTGATGACAAAGATTGAAGGTGAATGACAAAAGCACCAGAGTGGCGATGAGAATTTTTATTCCACAGCAAAAGCAGGACCTGAATTCGTGCTGGAAACAGATTCAATGGTTGTTGATTCGATGCTTTGTCCTAGATGGTGTCGAGCTCCTTGATTTTGTTGTTGGAGCTGCACTCACCCAGACACGTGGAGAGAATTCCATCTTCATTTGTGCATTGTAGATGGTGGACAGGCTTTGAGGAATCAGGAGATGAGTTCAATGAAGAGCGCAGGAGGGCATGCCAAGTGCAGCACCAGGTGTACCTAAAAATGAGGTGTCAATCTGGTGAAGCTACAATGCAGGATGACTTGCATACCAAGCAACGGAAGCAGTGTGAGATCAACAGAGCTATGCAACCCCAAAACCAAGGGAACAGATCTAAGCCCTGCAGACCTGCCACTTCTCAGCCCCATGCACATCCAGTCATGACTGGTGCTGGACAATTAAACAACTAACAGCAGGAGGAGGCTCCACAATATCCCCATCCTCAGCAACAGGGGAGCTCAGCAACATCAGTGCAGAAGACAAGGCTGAAGCGGTTGCAGCCATCTTCAGCCAGATGTGTTGGGTGCATAATCCATCTCGGCCTCCTCCAGGGGTCCCCAGCATCACAGATGCCAGTCTTCAGCCAATTTGATTCACTCCACATGATATCAAGAAACGGCTGAAGGCACTGGATACTGCAAAGGCTATGGGCCCTGACAACATACCAGCAATAGCACTGAAGGGTTGTGCCCCAGAACTGACTGCATCCCTAGCCAAGCTGTTCCAGTACAGCTACAACACTGGCATCTACCCGGCCATGTGAAAGATTGCCCTGATATGTCCTGTCCACGTAAAGCAGGACAAATCCAATTAGCTGCTTACCACCTGTTACGGACTGGAGGGGGATTAATTTAAACAGCTCTGATTTCTCCACTCATTACCCTTCTGTAAACAGAAAGGTGTTTTTGAATTCCCCCTTTAATTTTATTCTCCCCAAACCTTCAGCTTCGGAATTATCCGATCCCCTGATAATAACTCAACAGCAAACTCGAGATAAGGTAAATTAAGAGGGCAGTTTATTTTGCACGCACACACACACACACACACACACACACACACACACACACAGACACACGCACACACACACACACACACACACACACACACACAGACAGACAGACACACACAGACACACACACACACACACACACACACACACAGGTTTGCAACATCAGCCTCCTTTGCAGTCATAGGTACAGGGCAAGATGTTTCTTGTTTCACGTGAGTGCAGAGTCCAGAATCGAAAGCCCAGTGGTGTATTCTTTCAGAGGGTAGCAGGCTGACTACTTCAGGGTGATTCGACTTCACGGAAATGAAGACTCCATGATGGGAGAAGGCACATAGAGATGAATTAGTCTTGAAGGCACAGATACAGAAGTCCAAATGTTCTAGTAGTTCAGTGTAGATGAGGGCCAGGCCAATGACCTGGACAGAGCTCTTTCTGCTGCTACCTGTTAGATGGTAAAATGGTAGACAGACACAGGCTACTTGCCTGGAATCCTTCTCTCCTGGGGTCAAACAGGGGCAAAAGATAAAATTCAAGAGCTGTATAATTAAGAGTTCAAATAGCTTGAGTCTTGGTCAAGTGCCATGGTGATTTTGGATCGAGCTATTCAGCTAACGAGGTGCCTGGTTGAAACCCATTGTGCAGGGGACGTTAGCACTACATTGGAGATTAGGAGTTGCAGATAGCTGTACCTTTGTCCATAGCTGGCTGGTGCAGACTTATCATCTCCAAATTCTTTCTGTTGGCTTGACTGGAATGTTTATACAATACAAGCCACATTCCAGGATGATAAGGTAGCAGCTTAGAATCTTCCAGCATATGATCAGCTGCTATCATTTTTATCCACCCTGCAATTGTCCATTTTGAAAAACAGCAAAAAATGTTTTATAATGTAGCCAGGCTGACGTAGATATATTTATTTTCCTTCCTTGCTTCTGGCTGGGACAAGCCTGACCTCGTTGGAGAAGAATGGAATTAATTCCATTTCATTTCTATTTTTTTTATGTGGCCTTAGGGATGGAAGAATAAGAAGTGCAGAAATATTCCAGCATTCTCTCATTCACCCCGGCAAAAAAACAAACACACAGCGAGCAGTGGGGGAAAGGTCAGTTCCCTGCTCCATTCTCAAAGTTTACACATGGGACAAAGGGTCAGCCAACGCCAGCAGTTTCTTTGGTTGGTTAAAAGGCTGCAAGCTATGCTCCAGCTATATCGGGGTTCAGCAGGCGCTAGGCTTCCTGTCGGACCTGGGCAGGCTGGCTGGGGCTCAGCTGGTGGTGCTTTCAATGTATTAGTGGGGGTGGGGGGCATCCCACATCCACATCATGGGCTGCTAGTGGGATACCTGTGAATTTCTTTACACTGCCCAAGCAGGTTGGCCGCACCCTCCTACTGCTCTTGGGTCAGGGTCGCTGATTGGGCCTTTGAGACTCCGGGACCTGCCAGCCAAGGGTTCAGCTGGGGAAGCAGCCTCCTTCTCACTTGATCCCTCCTGGTTACCCTCAGATGTGTCCACCCCCTGGTAGACACTCACCAGTTGACTGGGCCCTGGGTTCTGTTTGCTTCTAACTGCACTTGAACTCCCCTTGTTGTAGTCCAAAGGACAGCGGATTTTCAGGGTTACTGTGTCTCCCTGACCTGTTAGCTTGTGAGGGGTTGGTTCCCAACCTGTCCGTTTTGTTTGGGACACAACCGCCCTCAGGTGGCTGTCCAGCTCCGGCTGTACCACCGGGTGGCTCATCAACTGGGTCAGGCGTCACCCTCGCTCTTTTCTGGGCCAATTTGGGAATTTTTCTGCTCTGCATTTAAATTTGCCATTTAGTGATCAGCGAAATCAATCAATCAAAGGCTGGGGTGTTTGGCTTTGGAGATGATGCTCTCCTAACATGTTCCATGCCTTCTGGAACACCACTGCCCTTGAGTGGAGGTGCAGCTCCAGCTACCTTCCCTGGTGGCTTTTTGACTGGGGGAAGGAATCTCACTCATGTGTTTGGGAACTCCCCTTTTCCCCCAATTTAATGTCAGAAAGAAGGTTTCTGCAGGCCAGATTTCAGACAGGTCCTTAACCTTTTCCTTTCCAGGCTTAATAACTGTCTTCTTTCAGGCTCTTCGGCTACATGGGGCTTCTACCTCACTATTTCTTCCCTGCTCTAGGACTTCTCTGGCCCTTATTTAATTCTGCGACACTTGGAGGCAGATGCGAGAGATTCCCCAAATTTGGAAAGACCGGCTTGTGTACCTGGACCTCCTGCTCACCCAGCGGGAGTACAGGCTCCTTTTGGTTTAAACCTGGGCAAGGTGGTTTTCTCACCAATTGGGTATCCGGGGGTTTTCCTGGAAAAGTGAAAAAAGATTCCAGAAAGTCAGACCTCTGCTCATCCAGCAGGCATACAATCTCCCTTCTTTTTAAAGTTGCTGCCTGGGAGACTTTCTGACACCCTCTTCTACCCCAGGGAGAAGGATTCTGCTAGCCCCTGTCTGACTGCATCTCCTCTACCCTTTGCAACTCCCATCCCAGCCTTTTTGCTTCCCCCCACTCCCCCCACCCTCGCTCCTAGGCTGAGTCCTGCCCACCCGTTTTGGATGCCTGGAAGTTAACAGCAACACTTGCTCTGCCTTTTGGGCAGTGGCAAACGTGGACTTGTTCACAGGGTAATGACTTCCCCAGTGTAGTTACTGTCCAAATCCTGGAACTCCCTCCCTAACATCACTGTGGGTGTACCTGCTCCACATGGACTGCAGCGGTTCAAGAAGGCAGCTCACCACCACCTTCTCAAGGGCAATTAGGGATGGACAGTGAATGTTGGTCTAGCCAGCAACACCAGCATCCCATGAATGAGTAAATTTAAAAAAGGTTACAGCTGCAGAATTCCCAGACTCTGACCTGCCTTGTAGCCATGGTATTTTTATGCTGAACAAAAACATAAATACCTGGAAAAACTCAGCAGGTCTGGCAGCATCTGCAGAGAGGAACTGTTAACGTTTCGAGTCCGTATCACCCTTCAGCAGAACTAAGTAAAAATAGAAAAGAGGTGAAATATAAGCTGGTTTAAGGGAGGGTGGGACAGGTAGAGCTGGATAGAGGGCCAGTGATAGGTGGAGATAGCCAAAAGATGTCACAGACAAAAGGACAAAGAGGTGTTGAAGGTGGTGATATTATCTAAGGAATGTGCTAATTAAGGGTAGAAAGCAGGACAAGCAAGGTACAGATAGCTCTAGTGGGGGTGGGGTGAAGGAATCGACATAGGCTAAAAGGTAGAGATAAAACAATGGATGGAAATATATTTTAAAATCATGGAAATAGGTGGGAAAAGAAAAATCTTTATAAATTAATGGAAAAAAAGGGGGGAAATCGGAAAGGGGGTGGGGATGGAGGAGAGAGTTCATGATCTAATTTTGTTGAACTCAATATTCAGTCCGGAAGGCTGTAAAGTGCCTAGTCGGAAGATGAGGTGCTGTTCCTCCAGTTTGCGTTGGGCTTCACTGGAACAATGCAGCAAGCCAAGGACAGACATGTGGGCAAGAGAGCAGGATGGAGTGTTAAAATGGCAAGCGACAGGGAGATCTGGGTAATGCTTGCAGACAGACCGTAGGTGTTCTGCAAAGCGGTCACCCAGTCTGCGTTTGGTCTCTCCAATGTAGAGGAAACTGCATTTGGAGCAACAAATGCAGTAGACTAAATTGAGGGAAGTGCAATTGAAGCGCTGCTTCACTTGAAAGGAGTGTTTGGGCCCTTGGACGGTGAGGAGAGGGGAAGTAAAGGGTCAGGTGTTGCACCTTCTGCATTTGCATGGAAGATGCCATGGGAGGGGGTTGAGGTGTAGAGGATGATGGAGGAGTGGACCAGGGTGTCCCGGAGGGAATGATCCCTACAGAATGCCGCCGGTGGGGGAGGTGAAGGGAAGATGTGTTTGGTGGTGGCATCACGCTGGAGTTGGCGGAAATGGTGGAGGATGATCCTTTGAATGCGGAGGCTGGTGGGGTGTTAAGTGAGGACAAGGGGGACCCTATCATGTTTCTGGGAGGGAAGAGAAGGCGTGAGGGCGGATGCGTGGGAGATGGGCCGGACACAGTTGAGGGCCCTGTCAATCACTGTGGGTGGAAAACCTCGGTTAAGGAAGAAGGAGGACATGTCAGAGGAACTGTTTTTGAAGGGAGCATCATCGGAACAGATGTGACGGAGGCGAAGGAACTGGGAGAATGGGATGGAGTCCTTACAGGAAGTGGGGTGTGAGGAGCTGTAGTCGAGGTAGCTGTGGGAGTTGGTGGGTTTGTAATGGATATTGGTGGACAGTCTATCACCAGAAATGGAGACAGAGAGGTCAAGGAAGGGAAGGGAAGTGTCAGAGATGGACCACATGAAAATGATGGAGGGATGGAGATTGGAAGCAAAATTAATAAATTTTTCCAGATCTGGACGAGAGCATGAAGCAGCACCGAAGTAATCATCAACGTACCGGTGAAAGAGTAGGACTGGAACAAGGAATGTTTACATACCCATAAAGAGATAGGCATAGCTGGGGCCCATGCGGGTACCCATAGCCACACCTTTTATTTGGAGGAAGTGAGAGGAGTTGAAGGAGAAATTGTTCAGTGTGAGAACAAGTTCAGCCAGATGGAGGAGAGTAGTGGTGGATGGGGATTGTTTGGGCCTCTGTTCGAGGAAGAAGCTAAGGCCCCTCAGACCATCCTGGTGGGAGATAGAGGTGTAGGGGAGGTGGTTGGGGCCAGGGAACTGGAAATTGTTAATATGACGTAGGGTGTCAGAGGAATCACGGATGTAGGTGGGAAGGGACTGGACAAGGGGAGAGAGAATGAAGTCAAGATAACGAGAAATGAGTTCTGTGGGACAGGAACAGACAGACATGATCAGTCTACCGGGACAATTCTGTTTGTGGATTTTGCGTAGGAGGTAGAAGTGGGCCGTCCAAGGTTGGGAGACTAACAGGTTGGAAGCTGTGGGAGGAAGATCCCCAGAGGAGATGAGGTCAGTGACAGTCCTGGAAACAATGGCTTGATGTTCAGTGGTGGGGTCATGGTCCAGGGAGAGGTAGGAGTAAGTGTCTGTGAGTTGACGTTCAGCCTCCACGAGGTAGAGGTCAGTGCGCCAGACAACAACAGCACCATCCTTGTCAGCGGGTTTGATGTCAATGTTGGGGTTGGACCTGAGAGAATGGAGTGCAGTAAGTTGAGAGAGACACAGATTAGAATGGGTGAGAGGAGCCAAGAAATTGAGACGACTAATGTCACGCTGACAGTTCTCAATGAAAAGATCAAGAGAAGGTAAGAATCCAGAGCGGGGTGTCCAGGTGGAGGGAGAATATTGGAGGTGGGTGAAAGGATCCGTTGAATGGGGAGAGGACTCCTGCCCAAAGAAGTGAGCCCGGAGACGAAGACGGCGGAAGAAGAGTTCAGTATATTGCTGAGCCTGAAATTCTTTGAGATGAGGGCGTAAGGGTATGAAACTAAGTCCTTTGCTGACCACTGAACGTTCAGCATCGGAGAGGGGAAGGTCAGGGGGTATAGTGAATACACGGCTGGGGCTGGGATTGGAAGATGGGATGGGGACGGAGGGACAGGCAGGGGTGGAGGGTCCTAGATGGGTGTTGGTGTCGATGAGTTGTTGGAGCTTGCGTTCCTTAGCACTTGAGAGAAAGAGAAAAAGTTTCTTGTTGAGGTGTCGGATGAGCCGAAGGATAAAATGAAACTGGGGGCACGCGCAGCTTTGAAAAAGAGTACGGCGGTGCTGCTGGAGGGAGAGGTCGAGTGTGTTCATATGGCGGCGCATGGCACTGAGTGTGGATCTCAGAATGTGACGGGAACAGCAGTCCGAGGAGCGTTTTATGTGCCGGAGATACCTGTAATCCTGGGTGGGTTCGAAACATGAGGGATGGAACTTCAGTTGAAATCTACGTGGGGTAAGTCGGAGACGGAGACAGTTACTGTGAAAGGAGATATGGCTGTGAAAGCGGGTTTTAGTAAACACCTTGTCAAACACCAGGAGAGAAATGGAAAGCAATGAAGGTGAACAAGGCAAAAGAATGATACGAAAATCCTGATGGAGAGAAGAGCAATACTTCTTCAAGATAGGCATTCCTTGAAGAGAAGTGGCAGTCAATTCAACACTAAGATAAAAGTAAAACACTGTGGATGCTGGAAATCCAAAACAAAAACACCTGTATTTTTATGCTGCTTCAGTTCAATTTCTGGTCAATGGTAAACCACCGGATGTGGACAGTGGCAGATTCAGTGATGGTAGTGCCGTTGAGTGCCAAGGAGTGATGGTTAGATATTTTCTTGTTGGAGATGGTCATTGCCTGGCACTTGTATGTCGTGAATGTCACTTGCTACTTATCAGCCCAATCCTGAATGTCTCCTGCTGCACATGGATATGGACTGCTTCAGCACCTGAGTAGTCGGAAGTGGGGCTGAACATTGTGCAATCATCAGCGAACATCCCCACTTCTGACCTTACGATGGAGGGAAGGTCATTGGTGAAGCTACTGAAGATAGCTGGGCCCAGGAGATTATGCTATGGGACTCCTACAGCCTCCGACACTCTCAGCCATCTTCCCTTGTGTTTAGGTATGCTCCAACCAGTGGAAAGCTTTTCCCCCTGATTCACAGTCACTACAGTTTTGCTCGAGCTCCTTGATGCCACAGTCAAATACTACCTTGATGCCAGGGTTAGTCACTCTCACCTCACTTCTGCAATTCAGCTCCTTTCTCCATGTTTGGATCAAGCCTGTAATGAGATCAGGAGCCAAGTGGCTCTGGCACAACTCGAACCAAGCATTGATAAGTAGGTTATTGCTAAGTAAGTGTCTGCTTGAGAGTACTGTCAATGGCACCTTTCATCACTTTACTGATGATGGAGAATTGACTGGGGCGGTAATTGGCCGGGTTGGATTTGTCCTGCGTTTTGTGTACAGGACATACCTGGGCAATTTTCCACCTTGCCGGGTAGATGCCAGTGTTGTAACTGTGCTGGAGCAGCTTGGCTAGAAGTGTGGCTACTTCTGGAGCACGAGTCCTCAGTGCTATTGTTGTTATGGCCCATAGCCTTTACAATATTCAGTGCCTTCAGCTGCTTCTTTGTAACAAATGGTATACATTGAATTTGTTAAAGACTGGTGTCTGTGATGCTCGGAAACCTCGGGAGGAGGCCGAGATGGATTATCCACTCAGCACTTCTGGATGAAGATGGTGTCAAATGTTTCAGCCTTACCTTTTCCTTTGAATGAGGTTCTATGCACTGATAACCATTTAAGGTGATCCTCAGGGAATTAGAGGTAACCTTGTGGCACGAATAGAAAATTGGTTGGAAGTAAAGGATTGGAATAAACGAGACATAATTGACTGTAGTAGTTGCAAATGCTGTGCCCCTGGGATTGGTGCTTACGGCAATTTTACACAGTCTTTCTGCACAGAGAGCTGAATTTGGGAGTGGAGAGAAGTGTATTGAGGTTTGTAGGTGTTGGCAAACTGTTGTGCATTGTGTAAAGAGCAGTCTTGAATCAAATGAGCAGGCAGCCCAGTGGCCAATGCAGTTTAATGTACCAAACGTGAATTGAATGTAAGAATGGCAAATGAAAACACATTGTATTGGAGGAGCACAGCAGTGGTCAGTGGAAGGGTGTTGAACGGAAGTATATAAGGGTCTGGATTCTTAAAAAGCTAGCTTGAATGCTGCTGCAAAAATGATCTGAGAGGAGTAATGTAATGCTTGGCTTCACTGCTGGGGTTATGGAATATCGGAGAAGTTGTATAGAGCATTGACCAGGCATCATCTGGAACATCTGTACTCAATTACTGGGGGAGGAAATGCTGGAATTGGAGAAAGCACGGCCACACTTCATAAGGATGGTGCCTGGTGCAAAAGGATGAAGCTGCAATGAGAGACGGAGTAAAGTTGAAGCTGAGGAGCTTAAGGCTGTGCTGGAGGTGGTGGAACCCAACTGAAGGTTTGAAAACCTTGAAGGGAAAATGCAGCTTTGATGGGGAACGGGTTTTTAAGTGTATTCTTTCACAGGATGTGGGCGTCACAGGCCAGGCCAGCATTTGTTGCCCATCCCCAATTACAAACATACTTACATATCAACTAAGAGCAGGAGTAGGCCATTCGGCCCCTCGAGCCTGCTCCACCATTTGAGAAGATCATGGCTGATCTGATTTGTGGCCTCAACAGCACTTTCCTTACTACCCCAATCCTCTTGTTTATCAAGAATTCATCTACCTCTGCCTTAAAAATATTCAATGACCCAGCCTCCACTGCTGCCTGGGGAAGAGAGTTCCACAGATTCTCGATCCTCGGAGAGAAAAAATATTCTTCTTATCTCCATCTTAAATGGGAGGCCCCTTATTTTTAAACCATGTCCCCCAGTTCTAGCGTCTCTCACAAGAACTGATAGTCCCTGCGAAGGCGGCGGTGAGCCACCTTCTTGAACCGCTGCATCTATCTGGTGTAGGTGCACCCACAGTGCTGTTAGGAAGGGAATTCCAGGATCTTGACCTAGCAACAGTGAAGGAACAACAATATAGCTCCAAGTCAGGATGGTGTGTGGCTTGGAGGTGAGCTTGGAGGTGGTGGTGTTCCCATGTATCTGCTGCCTTCTGCTTCTAGTGGTAGAGGTCACGGTTTTGGAAGGTGCTGTCAAAGGAGGCTTGGCTTAATGGAACTCAATTCCTTGCTGCTGAGGTTTGACATGAATTAACTTTGAGTGATCTAAGCCCTTTTCCACTGGGCTTGAGTCCAACTTGGCACGTGTACGTCAACTTATCTGAAGATGGATGGCTAAACTGACTGCTCAGATACACTCAAGTACATACCCTTGAACCTCAGGGAAGGAAGCTGGGGCTTTACCAGGTAAAACAGCTGTGATGGGAATGAGGAAAGGTTTTGCTTCAGATTCTCCCTTCAAAACAATTTTTAATCCAGATTACTAGCCTCCTAATGTTATTAGTTATAATTTTCTCTCAATCGCCCACGTTCCAAATAACTAAAAAAACAATCCATGTACACTATCCTGCATATTTGTTAGTTCCTCAAAGACAGACCATGGATCTGTTATGTTTCACCTGTACCTTTTGTCAAATTGCCTCACTAATAGTTCATGGCAAGGGTAAGTTTTATATGTAGCACTTAGCCATCAGTCTCTCTGTGAGACACAGTTGGCTAAGAGGTGTTCCCTCACTCGCTTGCATTGGTGTCCATGTCACTTTAGAGCCATGCAGAATGTCTTTAAAAATGGGTGGATTAGCAAAGAAGATGCAGGAGACATTGAATACTGTTGTACACCAGGATGTCCATGTTCTGTCGAAGGGTCATGAGGACTCGAAACGTCAACTCTTTTCTTCTCCGCCGATGCTGCCAGACCTGCTGAGTTTTTCCAGGTAATTCTGTTTTTGTTTTGGATTTCCAGCATCCGCAGTTTTCTTTGTTTTTATGTCCATGTTATCCGATTAGTTGCATTTCATTTACTGTTCCAAGGTCGTCTAAGGAGACAATGTGTTATGATATTTATATGACCTGTGGTTGGTCACCTTTACTGTCTCTTGTTCGTTGCTGGCACCTCGTCTCTCTTCTGTTGAGAGAAATGACTATTTGAGTGCTTTTGTATATAGGCTGCTGCTCGTTCCACTTGGTTCTTTCCCCATAAGCCAATGAGCAGTGAGCATGGCTTTGCCATTCCTGTGTAGAGATTTACAGAAAGTAGCTATTGGAATTCTGATAATTGCGATTGAGGAAGGCCATTTGGCCCTTCTTAGCTCATCATATGAGAAAGACTATAAAGTTGGTTCTTAATCAATTCCAAGGTGTTCGCTTGCAGCTTCCTATCCTAGAGTCCATTCCATCCATTGACCTCTCTTTGAAGAAGAATTTCCTTATATCAATCCTAAATTTTCTTTCTACTGGCTTGACCTCAAGTTGACCTTATCCTGCTCTGGAAATTGAATTTTATGGCTGTTTGTTTTATCTGGTCCACCGGACAGTGTGTCCATTGAGAGAAAAGTGGCAGCTCAGTTGTCAGTGGAATTGAAAAGGCATTGTGAGCCGCCTATTCTTGCTCTCGCCTGAAGAATTTTTCACAGCACAAGATCCATGTAGGGCAAAACCGTTTTGGCTAGGTAGCAGAGCTGACTTTCTAAGAGAAGTTCTAAGAGAAATCTCTGAAGGCGAGAGATTTGCTGCAGTCTTTGCGCGTACTGTTGGTGAGAGTGATTTGATGGACCGTGTAGAAGTTTCTTTTCCAGTCTTTGTCATTCTTCCAATTTAAGCTGTTTTATTTTTAAAACAAAAACAAGCTCTCAAGGGAGATTTGTGAAAAAGCCTTCACTGTTTCTTCTGGACTTTGACTGACTTGTAGTTTAACACTGGAAATGCCCTCCTGTCTTTACCACTGGAGTAACCTGTGACATTTCACTGCTCACAATAGAACAAGGAGGAGGTTATGGCTGTCCGGTTCCGGGAAGCAGACAGCATTGCTGCCATCGCTGAACTTCGCCAGCGCATTGCTGAACTGGAAATCCAGGTACAAATGATCGCGTCCTTGTGTTGTGTCCGTTCAGTTCATCTGTACCAACCGCATCCTGTTACTTTGTTGTCTTGCGGTCACTCTCCTCAGCATACACTCCAATAATAGACATTCTGTACCACTCCCAACTATCCATCCACTCTGCTCTCACTCTGTGTCGGACAGTCTTGTGAATTTGCATCAGCCTGTTGTGGTTGTCTTGTCCCACTTGTCCTCTCTATGCTACCATTTCCAGTTACTTTCTGTGTATGTGATACTTCTCACCATTGCCCTTCTGCCCTAAGTTATAAAGGCTATTACACACTGAAAGAATTCCAATGGCTTTAAAAAGGCTAATGAATATGTCAGGTACTTGCATTCTCTTTCTCCTCGTCTCCTGTCTAAGATTTAATAACTAACTTTAAACTCTGGCTTGGTATGAAATTTGTGTTTAGCTCTCCAAGCCCATTTTGAATGTTTGCTGATGTCTATTATCTACAATTGTATATTGCAATGCATGTTATTTTGGTTAATCGGGTGTCTAAGTTTGAGAATCTGGGCGGTGAATCACAGCGACAGGTCCCTGACATGAGGCAGCTCCTTATTACACCAGAACATAGGAGCTTAAGTCATGTGATTACTTCATCCAAGTGATTATCTTTGATGCCTATTAACCAGAGCAAGGCTGATCAAGGCCCTAGAATTCATGTGTTCACAAAACTATTGATGGCCTCCAAGGATGTGAATTGGTGACACTCCCAGTGTTACTGCCAGTTGACTGGAAGTACAAATTACTCCATCAGAGCCACTGAAACCAGGGGTTGAGAGATGAGGTATTGACCAACCAGCTGTTGCTCCATTTCCATCTCCTCATAGATTGGGCTATCCCATGTCAATGAGTAGCAAGCAGTGGACGCATTTCCCAGGTCTCCAGTCCCTGCACAAGATGCTTGTCCTTCAATATGCCTGAGGCTAGTGGTTTAAATGAATTTGATGATAAATCTGAATCCATGAAAGCAAAGGTGAAGGACAGTTGGAAAGACATTGTTCCCATTCAACTGACAGTGTAAATGGCTCCCTCTCCTCTGATGCTGTTCCTATTCCTTTTAAAACTTTAAAACCCACCCTCAATCCCTCTGCCCTTGCGAACTATCATCGCCCTCTCCAAAGTTGTACCATTGCCTCCAAAGTGCACACCTGACAGTCCATGTTGGAGTCCTCTGACACACACCTGGAATGGACCTAACCAAAGACAGAAATGTCTTTTATGATCGTGATGCATTTTCCCTCCTTGTCCTCTATTTGTATTCCCTCGAGTTTAGAAAATTGAAGTCTTATCAATTTGAGGCTTTCGCCAAAGGGACTCAATAGGTTATGTGAAGATAAAGTATTTCTTCCAGGGTGAGGGTGTGCAGGGTGTGGTGAGGGGTAGCTTAGAGCAAGGGGGCACAATCTTAACATTGGAGCAAGGTCGTTTATAAGTGAATTCAGGAGGAATGTAGAAATCTGGAACTCTTCCAATAAAGTGCTGTGTTTGCTGTGCCAGATGACATTTTCAGGAGAAATTAAAAGATTTCTTCGTTTGAGAAGAATATCAAGGGGAATGGATCAAAGGTGAGTAAATGGAGTTGAGGTACAGGTCAGCCATGATCTCATTGAATGGTGGAACATGCTTGAGGGGCTGAATGGCCTATTCTGACTCTAATCATAAGTTGCTACAATAGTAGAGCACAAAAGGAAACCATTTGGTCCTATGCTGACTCTGGAAGAGTTATCCACTTACTTTCATTTCATCTGTTCTTTCAGATAGACATAAAAAAATCGCATGATCTTATCCTGGCCAATATTTATCCCTTAAATAATATCACTGAGAGAAGATGATCGGGCCCTTACCACATGGCAGTTCTTTGCTTGCAATTTTGCAGAATCACAGAACTGTTATGGTGTAGAAGGAGGCCATTCGGTCCATCGTGTCTGCACCGGCTCTCCGAATGAGCATTATGACTCAGTGCCATTCTCCTGCCTTTTCCCCATACCCCTGCACATTGTTTCTATTTATTGCCCTCTTGAATGCCTCAATTGAACCTGCCTCTACCACACCTCCAGGCAGTGCATTCCAGACCCGAACCACTCACTGTGTGGAAAAGCTTTTTCTTACCTCGCACTTGCTCCTTTTGCAAGTCACTTTATACCTGTGCCCTCTTATTCTCAATCTTTTTTATGAGCAGGAACAATTTCTCTCTATCTACTCTGTCCAGCATCCTCATGATTTTGGACACCTCTGTGAAATCTCCTCTTAGCCTTCTCTCCAAGCAGAACAGCCCCAGCTTCTCCTTCATCTATCTTCATAACTGAGGAACCATTTTTGTAAACCTCTTCTGCACTCTCTCCAATGTGTTCATATTCTTCCGAAAGTGTGGCGCCCAGAACTGTACACAATACTCCGGCTGAGGTCTAACTAGTGTCCTATACAAGCTCAGCATAACCTCCTTGCTTCTGTACTCAGTGCCCCTTGGCCTTGACATCCTCCTTAAACTAAGGTCCCCTGAAACTAGATAACAACAACAACAACAAGTTATATTTATATAGTTCCTTGAATGTAATAAAACATCCCTAGTTGCTTCGCAGAGGCATTATAAAGCTAAAATGTAACTGAGTCAGATGAAATATTAGGATAGGTGACCAAAAACTTGGTCAAAGAGAGAGGTATTCATGAGTTTTTCAAAGGAGGAAAGAAAAAGAGAAGCAGAGAGGTTCGGGGGGCGGGGGGGCGGAGGGGGGGGGTGGGGGGGGGGTGGGGGGGGGGGGGGGGTGGGGGGGGGGTGGTATCCCAGAGCTTAACCCCGAGGCACAGCAGGCAGTAGTGGAGCAGTTGTAAATGGGAATGCTCAGAAGGCCAGAATTAGAGGAACGCAGAGATCCCAGAGGGTTGTGGGGCTGTTGGAGATGGGGAGGGGCAAGGCCATGGGGGGGCGGGGTGGGATTTGAAAACAATGAGAATTTTAAAATCAAGGTGTTGCTTAGCAGAAGGTCAATGTCAACATGAGTGATAAGTGAATGGAAGTGCGAATAAGGCAACAACGTTTTGGATGGCCTCATGTTTACCGAGGGTGGCATGTGGGAGTCTGGCTGGGAGTGTGTTGGAATGGTCGAGTCTACAGGTAACGAGCGGTGTGGACGAAGGTGTCAGCAGCAGATGAGCTGAGGCAGGGGCAGAGTCTGGTGATGTTACGGAGGTGGTCTTAGTGCTGGCGAGGATGTGAGATTGATAGCTCATCTCAGCACCGTCTGTGACTCAAGGTTCAGACAGTTGCCAGGACTGGGGGATGGAAGCGGAGGTTCGAGAATAGAGTTTGTAGTGGGCACTGAGGACAATGGCTGTAGTCTTCCCAATACTTAACTGGAGGAAATTGCTGCTTGCCCAGTAATCAGATGTCAGACAAGCTGTCTGATGATTCAGGGACAGTGGAGGAGTCGAGAGGTGAAGATGAACTGGGTGTCATCAACATACATGTGGTAAGTGGCATTGTACTATCAGATGCTGTTGCAAAGAGTAGCATGTCAATGAGAAATAGAGATAGAATTAGTACACAATATTTCAACTGCAGCCTAAGCAAATTTGATCATTTTAACTGAAGAGGGACAGTGCAGTTTAAGAATTGAGAAGCGTCAAAGCTTTGTAGATTTGCAGAGGAAGTCAGTTGAGTTTTTTTTTAGAGAGATTCTGTAAAGCGAGTTTGAAATGCTCATGGGTGGAGCAGGAAGGTTTTATGTTTCAAGCCGCCCATGTTCTGGTGAGATATTTCATTATAAAATCCTTTGACGTCTGCTGCCTCATTTCACTGTTTAATCTGAGAATCTGTGCGATGTCTGACTCTAGTGAGAGCTTATGAGTCACTTGCTACATTCCTGTGTTTAGTACACAGGCATGTTCTTTAACTGCACAGTGCATGCCCTGCACGACTAGGAAATCAAGCCTCACTCATTCCATTGCTCTGTTAATGGCCGTGACTGAGATCATAGAGATTCAAATGAATAGTGCTGTAGTCATTTCTAACATATTACAATAGATTTGAAAACCTATTCTGAGTGTTAGTAAATATAAAAGTTTAGCCTAAAGATATCTTGCAAATCTTGACAGTACACGCTATTGACCTGCCCACGCAATGACTTCCTGATCTAAACAGTAGAATTGAGAAGGATGCAGGAAGAAATGAGTCTTTTCCCAACATCTAATAACTGTAGTGAACTCAGAGGTTACTGAACCGTCCTGATTGCTTGTATCATGTTGCCTTGACTCTGACCAGCAGAATGAAAAAGGTGGAACTTACATTTATGTAGGGCTGAACCTTACAAGGGACCTTCCGACTATCTGGATTTCAAGTGAATCCTGGGCCTGCACTTGCCGGCAGTGGGATCTGCTAGACAGTTTTACCACGGTTTATTGATTGGCCATCTGTTGGCCCAGCGTCCAGTTAAGGACTGCAAATGGCTCTCCATGCTGCCAGGCCAAACACAGGGCCAGCAGCCGTGAAGCCTCAGCAGCGCCACCGGGAGAAGTGGTCACTGCTGAGGACTGCAGGAGAGCTGCGGGACCACCGCAGGCAGGTGAAAAGAAAAAGTTCAAATGCATGGGACCGAGAGTGGGAGGAGAAACCCCTCCAGGGGAGGTTGTTGGGGCAACAGGTGCTCCCTTCCCTGCCTGAAGCCGCCTCTTCGGTCGGTGAGGCCTTTTCATGGGTTGTTGAGCTGGCAGCCTCCCCATGTGGCGGGAGGGCCCACCCGGGAGGGCCCACCCCCTGTCGGCAGAATGCCAGTGGAACTGTAAAACAGCCCCTATTGGGCATTTAGTTGTGTAAAATCAGCAGCCGCTCCTTGGAGCGAGCTCCCTCTCTGCATTCAATCCTGCTGTCAGTAAAATTCACCAGTGGCAGGATCGTAAGATTGGTAAAACCCTGACCTCCTCAATCTGGGAACATTCCAAAGCACGTCAAAGCCAATGAAGTACTTTTTGACATCATGGCACCATAGTAATGTTGGAAATCCAGCAGCCAGTAAGCACCCAGCAAGCTGCCACAATAAGTTGAGATAACTGACCAACTCATCTGCCTTTTAGGTGTTAGTTGACTGATAAATATTAGCCAGGACAGCTCTCCTGCTCTTCCTTTGCATAATCCCATGGGGCCGTTTGTCTGAGGGGGCAGGCATGACCTTGATTTAACATCTCATCGAGGGACTGTACCTCCAGCACTGCAGTGCTCACTCAGTATTGCACTGGAATGTCAACCTGGAGTTTGTGCCCAAGACAGTGAGTGAAATGAGGAGTGAATCCATAACTTTCTGACCCTGAGACGCGAGTGCTACCACTGAGTCATTGCTGCTGTTCTGCCTGATGCATGGGTTAAGGTATTCTTGTTTTACCCAACACTGACCCAGAAAAACTGTTCATTTCCTACAACTTCTAGTGGTTCATTGCAATATTGTGTTTAGTTTTGTAATAAACTACAAATGGAAAGGGGAAAATAAGATTTTACACTGAGATTACTGCTCTTTCTCCCCGCTCCCAGGAATATAATTTTTTTTAAAAACCAATGGATGTATTTTTCCAAGTTTGGAAGCAGCAGTTGTCAGGAATTGAACCGGTCCCAGTCCTGGGAGCGGCTGGATTTTTGGGCATGAGGGAAGTGTCGAAAATCAGTGTTAATGGGGAAAAGTTTAATCAGAGCTTGGAAACTATATCCAGATCAGTGATTTAAACTCGGGTGCTAATCAGAGGTACTTAGTTTAGTCACTCACCACACAGAATGAGAGGGGGAGGTGTAGTGATGAATTTTAAGTCACGCAAGCATGAAAGGCCACACTAGGTAGCGTTATTAGTGTAATGGTGTGTGATCAGCTGATAGTCACATCAGTGCTCCGAGCACTTGTGAGAATTAGCAGTTCTTGGGATGTTTCATGTTAAATATTAACAATATAACAAAAGCAATGAAGGACAGAAGTGACGGTTAATTTCAGGAAATATACACTTGTGTTTTTCCAACACCCAGTTAGGTGCAAGGCCATTAAACCTCTTGAACCTATTCCACCAGTCAATGAGATCTTAGTTAGTGTCAGCCAGAAGGTGGGAACAGAATGCAACAGCCACATGTGCAGTGCAGAGCTGGCTGGCTGCCTCGCCCAGGAGGGAGAGCGTGTATGGAGGAGAGCTGAATACAGCACAAAGATCGCTAGATAGACCTGCAGTTACCCAGCTGGTGGTCGGAGCCCAAGTCAGCCTTGTCCAGGGGCCAGGGAGGTTTTAAATATTGAATACAATGCTGATCATTGAGAAGCAGGCACACCCATTTCACTGACCATGTCCTGGACTGTTGTGGTGTTCTGTAGACCTCAGATGTAGCTAGTTCATTACATTCTGCCTGACTGGCTGTTTCTGAGGGAAGGGACTCAGTAGTATTTGTAAGCCAATAAAGCTTACTATGGTTGTGATGTTGTTGATCCTACCAGTGTTTATTTCCATAGGTCTATATGTATATATAACCTAAAGTAACCGCATTTATATTTCAACTTTGTGAATGTTATGACTGATGCAGTTAATAAAGCTGAGTTATTTAAAAATCCCAGAGGGAAACTTTAAACAACTGTCATAACCTATAACTTTAAGTGTCATGTTTGAGATGCAACTCTAAATTCAGGAATCAGACCGCCAGTTCTTGAGGTTTTACATTAAACTAAATGAAACATTTTATTAATTTACACAGGTTAAAATATATATACACATGGCTACAAATCACTACTATCATAACTTTTAATAAATTCCCAAACTAATCTCCATTAAGGCAATGGCAACCCTTAACCAGTTACTTAACCAGACAGCAGGCAAAGCATTTTTGCCTTACGAATTCAAAATGAGGTTCTTTTCACTTTGGTTCCTGTGGAGATAGTTGGAGGCTTACACCTGCCTTTTGATCTTACATTGCCTCTGCTCTGCACACCCGAAAACTGCTGAAGTTATGCCTACCACCACCCACAATATAAATTCTCGTTGTGTCACCAGCCTCTTCTGACAGTAAAACCCCTTTCATAGCACCAATTTTATTAGTAATATAAACATATTGTTTGGTAGCTGCTAGATAGGCATCAGTTTCCACCCCACTTCTCGAATGCTGTATTCAAAAAATGCAAATACGTTGTACCTCTCTTACATATCAAAACTAGTGCACATCAAAGCACCCAGACTAACTGGTTTTAATCCAATTAAGACACGCCCACAGACTAAACCTCTATTTTAAAAGAAAAATTTTCCAATAATAAACACATTAATAGCTTCATGACAGTGAACTAGGGGAAGCCTGCAAACTATATTCTATTCTACTTTACTTCAGAGAGTGGCATGTGTTTGCCTTGTGCTCCCTCTCTCTGTCCCCTCTGCTGTGTGTTTGTCTCTCTCCTCTATGCCTCTTTTTTCTGTCTCTCTTTATTTCTTTATCACTTGTTTCAATTATGAGATTTAAAGGATTGTTATATTTTGGAACTGTCTCTTTTAATTTAAGGTAAAATGAAGAGGGTCATGTGACCTATTCTGAAACCTGTCTGACAGCGAGCCTGGGTGATTTGATTGTTAAAGATTAAAGGGGGCCCAGATTTTTTTGACTGGGAAGAAGGTGCAAGGTATTTACGCTTGTTAGTGCATAGGCTGCTGCTATTGTCTCCATGTCTCCAAAGCCTCAGGAGAGTGTTGAGAATGTTGTAAGCTTTTAAACTGTCCATTCTCTTCCAAAATAAAAGAGAGCTGGTGTCTCAAGGATAGCTAATCACTTTTACCTGGATACAAGGCCCACGTGATTCACATTGCCATGGAGATGGGCTTTGAGAGTGGAAGGGTCTAAGATATCTCTGAAAACTCTCAAACAAAGTTAGTAGCCAGGCTCCGAGAGTGAGAGAGCAGATAGAGGCCGAAAGTCTCAGGACTATGGTAGGGAGCTTGCACTCGGATTAGAAAAACTAAATTCATGAGGACATATGAATTAGCAGGAGTAGGTCACTCGGCCCCTTAAGTCTGTTCACCGCCATTCAATAAGATCATGGCTGATCTGATTGTAACCTGCCTACCCCCGAAAACTTTTCACCCCCTTGTTTATCAAGAACCTACTCTGCCTTAAAAATATTCAAAGACACTGTCTCCACTGCTTTTCTGAGGAAGAGAGTTGCAAAGGTTCTATCCTCAGAGAAAAAATATGCTCCTCATCTGTCTTAAATGAGTTAAGATGAGGATGGAAGATTAACTCAGTTATGCTAGAGGAAGAATCTATAGGGCAAAAAAGCCTCACTGTGGAGGACAGTTTTGAGATTACAGAAGTAAACATCGGGAGCTAGGAGTCACTTTGGACTGGTTCCAGGAGAACTGAATGTCTGCTGAAAGGATATTGTGAAAAGTATGTCTGTGAAGTATGTTTTCTCGGTTATACTAAAGTTAAAGGGCAAGTTCTGAGTTGAAGTATAAATTGCTGAAAAAGATAATGGTTAGTTGAATGTTCCTAGCCTTTTGTTAAAGCAAAAGTCTTAAAATGTGAAATCTTGTTGTATCATTCAACTATTAACTGGAAGTTCGAATTTCTTAAAATTTAGCAGTCTCTATGGAGATTATAACAGTCTCCTCTGCATCTCTCTCTGCTTTTCTCTTTTTTCCAGCTCTTTTTAGTGTTGTCTCTGACTTTTCACCCTCCCTCTCCCTCCCTCCCTCATGCTCCCCCTCTCTCTCTCTCTCCCCATCCCCTTCTCTGCCCCCCCACCCCACTCTCTGCCTCCACCCTATGTGTCTGTTTTCATGAAGGAAGATGCGAGAAATCTCTCTGATACATTGGGGAGCCAGTGGACTGGTGAGATTATGGATCTGAAAGAAATTAATTTTAGTAATCAAGTAGTGCTGGAAAAATTAATGGGGCTGAATGTTGATAAATCCCCTTCACTGGATGATCTACATCCCAGTGTTGAAAGAGGTTGCTGTAGAGATAACGGGTGCATTGGTGATCACCTCCAAAACTCTCTAGTTTTCGGAACAGCTCCTACAGATTGGAAGGTAACAAGTGTAAGTCTACTCTTTTAAGAAAAGAGGCAGAGAAAAATAGGGAACTACTGACCTGTTAGCCTGACATTTGTCGTAGGGAAAATTCTATAATGTTTTTTTTTTCATTCATGGAATGTGGGTGTCGCTGGCTAGACCAGCATTTATTGCCCATCCTTAGTTACCCTTGAGAAGGTGGTGGTGAGCTGCCTTCTTGAACCGCTGTAGTCCATGTGGTGTAGGTACACCCAAAGTGCTGTTAGGAAGGGAGTTCCAAGATTTTGACCCAGCAACAGTGAAGGAATGGTGATATATTTCCAAGTCAGAATGGTGAGTGGCTTGGAGGGGGAGTTCCAGGTGGTGGTGTTCCCATCTGTCTGCTGCCCTTGTCCTTCTAGATGGTAGCAGTCGTGGGTTTGGAAGGTGCTGTCGAAGGAGCCTTGGTGACTTCCTGCAGTGCATCTTTTAGGTGGTACACACTGCTGCTACTGTCTGTTGGTGGTGGAGGGAGTGAATGTTTGTGGATAGGGTGTCAATCAAGCGGGCTGCTTTGTCTTGGATGGTGTCCAGCTTCGAGTGTTATTGGAGCTACAATTTTCCAGGCAAGTGGAGAGTATTCCATCACACTCCTGACTTATGCCTTGTAGATGGTGGACGTACTTTGTGGAGTCAGGATGTGAGTTACACACCACAAGACTCCTAGCCACTAATCTGTTCTGGTAAAGCCATTGAATATCATGGGGTGATGGTTAGATTCTCCCTTGTTGGAGATGGTCATTGCCTGACACTTGCCTGGCGCAAATGTTACCTGTCACTTGTCAGTCCAAGCCTGGATATTGTCCAGGGCTTGCTGAATTTGGACATGGGCTGCTTCAGTATCTGAGGAGCTATGACTGGTGTGGAACATTGTGCAATCATTAGCGAACATCCTCAGTTCTGACCTTATGACGGAGGGAAGGTCACTGATGAAGCAGCTGAAGATGGTTGGGGTGAGGACACTACCCTGAGGAACTCCTGCAGCAATGTCCTGGAGCTGAGATGTTTGCCACAACCATCTTCTTTTGTGCTAGCCCAGAGGGCTGTGTAGGCTCCGTCATCAAGTTTGTCCAAGCAGAGGTCAATAGATTTCTAGATACGAATAACAGCAAAGAATGCGGGGATAGTGTGTGAAGATGGTGTTGAGTTAGACGATCAGCCATGATCCAGTTAAATCTCAGAGCAGGCTGAGGGGAAGAATGGCCTATTCCTGCTCTTATGTTTCTCCTTATGCAGAGAACGTTGGTTCCCAAAAGCATGTTCGAGATCACTAGTGCTGCCTGTTTTGGCAACAGGAAGACTAAAAATGGAATGATTTCTAAACAGGTAATAAATTGGTCCGAAGCGTTATGAAGTACTGTTTATTATAAAGGCTCATTGCAGTTAACCATATTTTTGAAAAGCATTGGAAAGAGGAAAGGTGAGAAATAAGAGTGGAATGTGTATTGGCATTCCTTCCCATCAGGGAGTTAGCTGTATCCTGAAGTAGTGTTTGGGCAGCGTTCAGGCTCGACAGCAGCCGAATGCCAAGGAGAAGACAGGTCCTGTACTTAAAGCACAGATTGTTTTGTCAGCCGGGTATTGCTGCCCTGTGACCAGGGTTACTACTGGAATGTAATCAACCAAAGTCATTTAATTTACCAGCACAGACCATTGATATCTGTCTTCTGGCCCTCCAGTTAGAATGGCCCAACTGCTTCCGGGGTTATCAGGGAGAATTGCCCTGGTGACAGGTCAATCCGTTATTATCTCATTAATGAGCCAGGCTCCCTGATCTACCATCAACAGCACACTCGATCACTCTGGTGCTGTTGAGCCTCAGAGTCTTGACTTGGCTCCAAACTTCTAATGATGGGTGTGTTGTTATTAGCCATCCTCCTGGGAACAGAAGCTCATTAATTAACTTATTTGAAAATGGCTGCACTTGTCTTTGAGTAGGTGATAGGATCTCACCCTGACCAGCACAACCGTTACATCCGGTAGCTAAGTAATTGCGGCACCTTGGTGAGCACAGCTTCCAAATGCTGCTCGTTCTATCTGCTTGCATTGTGGAGATGCAGCAGCAGCTACAGGTCTAGCTGCAACCTAGCCTTGGCATGTGGCAATCTCTGAATGACAAGTATGTGTTCTCATTTCTGGCACCTGGAACAGATGGTTTTGTCATGTCATCCAGAGGCCCAGGCTAAAGCTCTGGGGACACAGGTTCATATCCAATCACGGCAGCTGGTGGAATTTAAATTCAATGAATAAATCTGGAATATAAAGCTAGTCTCAGTAATGGTGACCATGAAACTATCATCGATTGTTGTAAAAACCTATCTGGATCACTAGTGCCCTTTAGAGAAGGAAATCTGCCATCCTTACCCAGTCTGGCCTACATGTGACTCCAGGCCCACAGCCATGTGGTTGACTCTAAAGTGCCCTGTGAAATGGCCTAGCAAGCCACTCAGTTCAAAGGAAATTAGGGATGAGCAACAAATGCTGGCCGTGCCAGCGAGGCCCACATCCCATGAGAGAATAAATTTGTAAAAATCTACCTTCCAGCAACTGCCAGCCAAGGCCCTGCTTGCTTCATTGGCCCCTCAGTGGCAGTATGATAACTCGGAGGGGTTTATTCACAGTCTCAATCATGAGGTTTGTGTGGTAATTGATTTTTGAAGAATGATTTTGGACAACTGATCACCAGTAAGAATTGGATGACTGATTTATGCCAAACAAGACATGGCCATGCCTTCAGCAGAAGAAAACCGGAGAGTGACACAGCCTGAGTGATTATTTGTTGGAGGTTATCAATAATTGCAGACCAGGACTCAGTTTTAGGAGCGGATTTTGACTTTAGCATTTGTTTGATTGTTCTTTTCCACAGAGAGACTGAGAGAAGCTGCAGCTGATTATGGAAATCAATACTGCAGCTGCTGTCCTGCTGTAAAAGAGACTTTGGCAATGGCTAAGCACAGGCACCAGAGAGAGCATTGACTGCTTTCCCCTATTGCAATTTTCTGTTTAGTGGAGAACCTTGCTTAGGCCATAGTTAGAGTATTGCACATTGTTCTGGGTACCACTTTAGAGCAGAAAGAGGAGTGAAGGTTCACCAGATTGAGGTGGAAAGGTTCGAAATTGTATACAAAAACAGAATTACCTGGAAAAACTCAGCAGGTCTGGCAGCATCAGCGGAGAAGAAAAGAGTTGACGTTTCGAGTCCTCATGACCCTTCGACAGAACTTGAGTTCGAGTCCAAGAAAGAGTCGAAATTGTATGCCTGTTGGCCCGAATGGTGAAGGTTGAATGTTTTTTTTTCAAATTTGAGACAATAATTACTGAGAAATTGTTCCCACTGGTTGTTGAATCACGAACAAGGGGGCACAGAGTGAGGATCATTTAGGAAGATGAAGGTGGAAGTTAGAACAGTTATCACACGAGGGTTATTTCAGCATGAAATGCTTTACCACAAGGAACAACTGAGGCAGGAACTGTAGCATCATTCATTGTTGGCTGAGCAGCTGGCTTTGCTGAGGTCAGAGGTGGTGATTTTCCTCTGTTTAGTCCAAAAACAACTAGATTTCCCAGCTTTCATTGCTTTTACCAATTCCCTGTTTAATTCAGATTTTAATTGAGGTGCTATTAATAGTAATAGGTAACCACAATGGGTTTTGCCATCAGAAATCTAAGGAAGGCAGTTGTCTTCAGTGCGACGAAATCACAGGCTCGGGAGGTTAGTCAGTTGGACAGACCGTATCTGCAACGGTCTGAGGAGGAAATAGATTCTGAATAACCTGATTTGTAAAAATAGCAGTGCCTAAAATATTTATGTTAGAGAAATCGTTTAACCGGTTGCTTGTCTGCTTTGTGCTTTGAAGAGAGAAGAGGGAAGGATCCAAGGTCAGCTGAACAACTCTGACTCCAATCAGATCATTCGCGAGTTGAAGGACCAGATCACAGAATTGAAGACAGAGGTAAAGTAAAAGAATTGCTCCAGCTGTTGTGAATGCCTGCTGTGATCAGTTGGTGCTGTGACAAATTAAACATGAAGGAGCGTAGTGGTTTCTAATTTGGCTGCAACTTGGAAATTGAGTTGCAGGGCAAGCTCCAGCTAACATTTATCCACATAGTCACAAAAGTAAAAATTTTCAATGAACCAATGCAATCAGACAGAGTAAGGAATGTAAATTTATTTTTCCATTTAGCAAGGATTTTTGTTATATTCAAAGAGCAGTAACCTGGTGCAATTTTATTAAGACAGATGAAAATCGGCTTCTCACCAAAAATGAGCACGTTTAATAAAGGTGTGCAGTCCTCCACCTGATAACCTGTGAAAGTGGCTTAAACTACACTGAACCGTCACTAGTTTTATTCATGTGCGTTTATCAGTTTTTTAGTAAATTAAACATTTTTTGATCTGACAAAACACCTGATGTCTGCCTTCTAGTACCTGTGCACTAAAATAAACAAACTTTCTGAATCAATGAAATCTCTCGATTTCAACCTGGGGGCGTGGTTGGTTTGTGAGTGAGGCCTGACTTGGGCAAACTGAATCTTGAACCAGCCTAAATGATCTTGGAAAACACAAAGGTAAATGCTTCCAGCCAATTTGGTTGAATCAGGTGACAATACTGCCCTGGGAGCGATTGGTACATTACTCTGTATGTGACGTCTGCTGTACCTGCCCTGGGAGCGATTGGTACATTACTCTGTATGTGACGTCTGCTGTACCTGCCCTGGGAGCGATTGGTACATTACTCTGTATGTGACGTCTGCTGTACCTGCCCTGGGAGTGATCAGTACATTAATCTGTATGTGACGTCTGCTGTACCTGCCCTGGGAGTGATCAGTACATTAATCTGTATGTGACGTCTGCTGTACCTGCCCTGGGAGTGATTGGTACATTACCCTGTATGTGACGTATGCTGTACCTGCCCTGGGAGTGATTGGTACATTACTCTGTATGTGACGTCTGCTGTACCTGCCCTGGGAGCGATTGGTACATTACCCTGTATGTGACGTATGCTGTACCTGCCCTGGGAATGATTGGTACATTACTCTGTATGTGACGTCTGCTGTACCTGCCCTGGGAGCGATTGGTACATTACCCTGTATGTGACGTCTGCTGTACCTGCCCTGGGAGTGATTGGTACATTACTCTGTATGTGACGTATGCTGCACCTGCCCTGGGAGTGATTGGTACATTACCCTGTATGTGACGTCTGCTGTACCTGCCCTGGGAGTGATTGGTACATTACTCTGTATGTGACGTATGCTGCACCTGCCCTGGGAGTGATCGGTACATTACTCTGCATGTGACCATCTACTGTACCTGCCCTGGGAGTGAGAGAACCCCAGCACTTGCATTTCTTTGGAAACAGTATCGGTTTAAATAATTGAACCCCAGCTCAAACCAGAAATTTTGAATTCGGGTTTATTCTGAGAACTTCAGGCTGGTTTACGATTGGAGGACCCATTGTATAGCTGAACCTTGTCCATAAACTAATTCTAATTAATTTCAAAATTTCTCAAATGCCTTTTAGCTTGCTTTGTAAGCCTGCAATATAATCTAGAAAACCTGAAGAATCGTTGTTCAGTTGGATTGTTTCTGGGTGATGATGTGATGTGCTGCTTTAACCTAATATCTAGCGTTGCAGCTTTAGATATCAAATTCTTATCACACTGACCTGATTTTCCCTAGGACATTAACTTCAGGACTTTTGTCCCACGTTAGCAGTTGAAGTGAGTAAAGCTTTATCTTGGAGAGGACTATTGGGCCTGTACCCCATGTGATGAGAGTTTCTACAGGACAGTGTGCTTTTCTTACCTTTATTTCGTATTATCCATTCACTTTGGAAACCCTGGGGGAAATTCAGAGGTGAAATGTGTCCACTTGATCTTATCAGCAAGGAATTAGGCATTTCAGGGACTACCAAAGCCTTGAGGATGTGACAGCTCATCACTGTGCACTAGCACTTTGACAATAGTTTTAGTTAGGATGGTATCCAGAGCACTGCCTCTGCTACAGGTTTTTGTTTTTTAAATTACTCTTCCTTTAAAAACCCTCCCCTTTTTCTATAAAGTACAACCAAAATGCCAGTTGGGGAATGAAGATCCTTTATTGGGGAGTAGGTCCAGTCAAAACTGAACAGGTCCGTAAAGCAAGATGTGAGCTGGTGAGATGTCATTCTGCATTTTCATGAGATTTCTTCCTTTTGCGTTTTAACCCAGGTCACCAACTTTTGAAAGCAAATTTGAACAAAAGAAGCAATTTTACAAAGTGGTCATGAACCTTGTAATATTAACTGAACCTGGCTAATAGATTGCCATGTTCTCAGATTGGTTCCTGACATTCCCTCCATGGTGTTAATGGTATGTTGATTAAGTTGCTAGGATACACGGGTGAAGGGCATTGTTTAATTAAGTGCTTGGAGCACATATAAATAGGGGATAGCTGGGACACTGGATGTATGTAAGATTTAATAAAGTCAGTAAACTCTATAAAGAAAAGCTCTGTCTTGATTTTGACTTCACCAGCCGGCTTGGATCCTGGGATGTGTTTGGAAAGATAATCAGATTTAGACAACTGTGCTTCAGTAACCATGTTTCTGATCAATTATCCTGTAAAAATCCATATTGTATATAATATGTGGTTCCTCTCTAATACCTTTGTCCTTGTGTCCATGTGTCAAACAAAATCAACTTTGACACAGATTCTCTATAAAATGACCTTTCCCTTTCAAGATTGAACTGCCCACTTTTATCTTATGATCACTCACAGTGCAAACTCCAATAGCTGCCAGAATGAAGGCAGGTAATCCCAGGTTATGTTGCACTGTGTTTAGATACTGCTTTAACAGTTGAAGTGAGTAAAGCCTCATCTTGGAGAGGACTATTGGGCCTGTGTCCCAATGCCCCTGCTTTACGCTGTAATCAGTCCAGGCACTCTTGCTGTTCTCCGAGTTAATGAGCTAAAATTTTAGATAAAATGTTTTTCTCGTCAAGTTCCAGCATCCTGATCTCCAAGGCAGGTCTGTTCAGGAGCTGTGCACGTGCTGGTCTCTTCATCACTCACCAACCTCCGGCCGTCCCCACCAACCTCACCACCTCACCAATCTCCGGCCGTCCCCACCAACCTCACCACCTCGCCAACCTCACCACCTCGCCAACCTCACCAACCTCCGGCCGTCCCCACCAACCTCACCACCTCACCAACCTCCGGCCGTCCTCACCACCTCACCAACCTCCGGCCGTCCCCACCAACCTCACCACCTCACCAACCTCCGGCCGTCCTCACCACCTCACCAACCTCGGGCCGTCCCCACCAACCTCACCACCTCACCAACCTCCGGCCGTCCTCACCACCTCAACAACCTCCGGCCGTCCCCACCAACCTCACCACCTCACCAACCTCCGGCCGTCCCCACCAACCTCACCACCTCACCAACCTCCGGCCGTCCTCACCACCTCACCAACCTCGGGCCGTCCCCACCAACGTCACCACCTCACCAACCTCCGGCCGTCCTCACCACCTCAACAACCTCCGGCCGTCCCCACCAACCTCACCACCTCACCAACCTCCGGCCGTCCCCACCAACCTCACCAACCTCCAGCCGTCCCCACCAACCTCACCAACCTCCGGCCGTCCCCACCAACCTCACCACCTCACCAACCTCCGGCCGTCCTCACCACCTCACCAACCTCACCAACCTCCAGCCGTCCCCACCAACCTCACCAACCTCCGGCCGTCCCCACCACCTCACCAACCTCACCACCTCACCAACCTCGGGCCGCCCCATCAACCTCACCACCTCACCAACCTCCGGCCGTCCTCACCACCTCACCAACCTCCGGCCGTCCTCACCACCTCACCAACTTCCGGCCGTCCCCACCAACCTCACCACCCCACCACCTCACCACCTCACCAACCTCCGGCCGTCCCCACCAACCTCACCAACCTCACCACCTCACCAACCTCCGGCCGTCCCCACCAACCTCACCACCTCACCAACCTCCGGCCGTCCCCACCAACCTCACCACCTCACCAACCTCCGGCCGTCCCCACCAACCTCACCACCTCACCAACCTCCGGCCGTCCCCACCACCTCACCACCTCACCAACCTCCGGCCGTCCCCACCAACCTCACCACCTCACCAACCTGCGGCCGTCCCCACCAACCTCACCACCTCACCAACCTGCGGCCGTCCCCACCAACCTCACCACCTCACCAACCTGCGGCCGTCCCCACCAACCTCACCACCTCACCAACCTGCGGCCGTCCCCACCAACCTCACCACCTCACCAACCTCGGACGGCTGAACATTGCTCTGTTGAAGTGCCTTACGTTTCCAGTAATGACAAAAAAAGAGTCATAACGTTGTCACTTTAGATAGATTAAGGGACTGTCATTTAGAATTTCTTGTGCGTTCCTTTTCCAATAACTTAAAGCTGTGAAACACTTGATGAATTGGGCAGGCCAGATAACACAGCAAAGTGAGAACTTGGTGCTTCAAAATTCAATTATCAGATAAATGAGATGAAGCGTTTTACAAAACTTCTCTCTCTCAGACTATATCATGTTGACTTAGAACTGCTGTACATGATACGTTTGAGATATGAATAGCTGTCTGGTGTCTGGTGCAGACTCAGCAATCGATACTGTCTGCTGCTGTAATTAAGATGCTGAATTACTCTCTTCATAGGACAGCATCACGTAAAGGTAACCAGTTTTGACATTTCCCTTCAGGGTCACTAACTACCTATAAAACAGGTCACGAGCTTTCTATCATGACTGCCTCAGCTGTCTTGTGTAGTTTTGGATGACTTTTTAAAATTTGTTCATGGGATGTGGGTGTTGCTGCCTGGACCAGCATTTATTGCTCATCCCTAATTGCTCTTGAGAAGGTGGTGGTGAGCTGTTGTCTTGAACCGCTGCAGCCCCTGTGGTGTGGGTACATCCACAGTGCTGTTAGGAGGGTGTTCCAGGAATTTGACCCAGCAATAGTGAAAGAACGGCGATATATTTCCAAGTCAGTGTGGTGGGTGGCTTGGAGGGGAACTTCTAGGAGGTGGTGTTCCCATGCACTGCTATCCTTGTCATTCTAGGTGGTAGAGGTCATGAGCTTGGAAGGTGCTGTCGCAGGAGCCTTGGTGAGTCCCTGCAGTGCATCTTGTAGATGCCACAGTGCGTTGGTGGCGGAGGGAGTGAATGTTTGTGAATGGGGTGCCGATCAAGCGGGCTGCTTTGTCCTTGATGGTGTCAAACTTCTTGAGTGTTATTGGATCTGTACTCCAGGCAAGTGGATCCATCACACTCTTTGACTTGTGCCTTGTGGATTGAGTGGACAGACTTTGGGGAGTCAGGAGATGAATTACTCATCACAGGATTCCCAGCCTCTGACCTCTTGTAGTCATAGTATTTAAACGGCTAGTTCAGTTCAATTTCTGGTCAATAGTAACCCCCAGGATATTGATAGTAGGGGATTCAGTAATGGTAATGACATTGAATGTCAAGTGGTGATGGTTAAATTCTCTCTTGTTGGACATGGTCGTTGCTTGGCACTTGTGTTGCGTGAATGTTACTTGCCACTTGTCAGCCCAAGCCTGAACATTGTCCAGGTCTTTCAGAATTTGAACATGGACTGCTTCAGTATCTGAGGAGTTGTGAATGGTGCTGAACATTGTGTAATCATCAGTGAACATCTCCACTGCTGGATCTTATGATTGAGGGAAGGTCAGTGATGAAGCAGCTGAAGATGGTGGGGCCAAGGACACTACCCTGAGGAACTCCTGCAGTGACGCCCTAGGACTGAGATGATTGACCTCCAACAACCTCAACCATCTTCCTTTGTGCTAGGTATGACTCCAACCAACAGAGAATTTCCATACACATTGACTCCAGTTTTGCTAGGGCTCCTTGATGCCACACTCGGTCAAATGCGGCCTTGATGTCAAGGGCAGTCACTCTCACCTCATGACCTGTACACACTTGACTCACCAATACCTATCTAGGAGCATGACTGAATTGAATTCTATAACAAATTGAAAAAAAATTAAAAACAGACAAAAAAATTGGATATAAGGCATCTATTGGTCAGCCTTTCTCCCCGAAGGGAAAACATTTTGTAATTTTACTCTCCAAATGTCTCATTTGTCATAACATTAACACAACTGGGCCATAACACCCAGCATTGGGCGTAGTTAGAAGAACCCAAAGGTTGTTTGAACAGGGAATGCTTTTCTCGCAGGGTCAGAGACTATAACATCATTTGAAAGGGAATTGGACAAGTGTTTGGAAATGAAGAGTATATAAGCATACTGGAGATGAGATTAAAGTGTAAAGTCCTGATGTGATTCACATAGACAAGATGGCGCAAATGGCCTCCTTTTGTGTTGCAATGACTGTAGTCCAATGACCTTGTCTTGACTCAGTTTATAATGCATTAAGCATAGGAATTTTCACAGTGACTCTCATAAATTAATGTCAACCCTTGTTTCTCAGTAAACTTGGTGATAATGTTAGAGTCTTAACCTTTAAGTGCTGCTGACACCTTATTTCAATGAGGCTGGCTCACTGAGCCTTTGTGGGTACTAGGAATGATTCATGTCAGATGGAGAATTACAACTAATACGTTAGCCCCACTTAGTTGCAGAAGCAGCTTTTCATCTGTTCTGAATGCAATGTTCCAGTTGTGGGTGTCAGCCTTGCTCCAGACTGTCAGAACACCCTATTTTATGGCTATTTAAGCATCAGCCCAGTAAAACATTTGCATAAAAGCTGCCAATTGGTCATAAATAATGGGAAATGGGGTAGAATGAATGTTAGCACAAAGGAGAGGGCTAGTAGCTATACTCCCCTCTGCTACCTCGCCTGAGCAGCGGTTGCCATTGTCCCCATGCCCAGTAAAGGCATCATGCCCTGTTGTGTAGCATCCCCTAATGCATGCCCCAGCGGACTCCATACAGACCAGATCTTCTGGGCCAGCGACACCCACATCCTGTGAATGAATAAAAAAAAGTCTTGATGCAGCTGTGGAGAGAGGAACAGAGTTAATGTTTTGAGTCCGTACAATTCTTCTTCAGAGCCCTTCTGGGTTGTACATTTCCGTCTTTCACTCCATCAAGCAGCTGAGTCATCAAGGATATATCTTGAGTATAGTCTTTCGGAGGCTAATATTCTGCTCTTGTGTCCCGTAGAATCATAAACCTTTACAGAACAGGAGGAGTTCATTCAACCCATTGTATTTGTGCTAGCCCTCTGTCCCACAATTTTTTTCCTTTTTTAAAGAACCAGCATTTATATAGCACCTCTCACATTCTTGGGATTTCCCAAAGTGCTTAATGTCCATTGAGTTACTTATGAAGTGCAGTTAGTCACTGTTGTTCTGTAGGTGAATACAGCAGCCAGTTTACACACAGCAGGAGCACGTGGTGATGAAATGAGTGTCTGGATAATCCAGTTTGGTGGTTGTTTGGCAGTCGAGGGAGATATAATGGCCAGGACACCAGGGGAACTCCCTGCTCCCCTGTTACTATCATGTGACCCCTTTCCAATACCATACAAGAGCTGACCCGACATAGGTTGGATGTGCCAAAGCGTGGCCTCGTGTGATGTATAATTTTGTGATTCTATCCTGTGACCTCTCCAGTGCTGCCATGTGATCAGAACAAGCAAGCATTCAGCATTTCCATATTCTCCAGGAGATACTGTATCTTACCACTTCAAGGATCCCTTGTCACTGTTGAATGCTAAGCTGAGGCACTCCTAAACCAGTTTACTGCACAGAATCATAGAGTTTTTAAATTTGCTGTTGGGTTGTGGCTGTGACTAGCAAATTCCCATTTGTTACCCATTTCTGGTTATCTTGAGAGGATAGTGGAGAGTCTTAGTGTTTCTAGAACCGCGTGGCTTACCAGACTATTGAACAGAGCAGGAAGAGTCAGTTAGGATTTTATTGACAGTTTCAAAAGCTTTCGAGGGCAGTTTTTCCTCCATTTCCAGCCTATAGCATCTATATTAAATTTGATTTGGGAATGGGTATTTGAACTCTGGAATACTAGTCCAGCACTGTAGTCGCTGCATGATGATGGTGTAGAGAATGCTGCCTCCATTTATTCATAATGCCGCACATGGCCCATCCCCAGGCTGCTTCCAACCTGATATAAAGTGAATAACAACACAAAGGTGGCAACACTGGCACAGGTACCTTCCTTTATAACCATGAAATAGGGACACTGGCTTTAAAAGGCGACTCCCATCCGGGACTCACCAGTTAATCGATTCACCAACTAACAAGTGCCGGAGGAAGGAGGAATTTGCATTTATTTAGAACCTTCCATGACCTCCAGATATTCAAAAGTGCTTTACAGCTAATGAAGTACTTTTGAAGTAGTCACTGTTATGATGTAGGAAATGCTGCAGCCCATTTGCACACACACTACTGTAATAAATGAGCAGATAATCTGTATTTTAGGTGTTGGTTTAAGGATAAAATATTAGCCGGGTCACAAGGTGAAGTCCCCCTGCCGCTCTTCAAATCACAGAACCACAGTGCAGAAGAGGCCCTTTGGCCCATCAAGTCTGCACCGACACGTGAGAAACACCTGACCTACCTACCTAATCCCATTTACCAGCACTTGGCCCATAGCCTTGAATGTTATGACAGGCCAAGCGCCCATCCAGGTACTTTTTAAAGGATGTGAGGCAACCCGCCTCCACCACCCTCCCAAGCAGTGCATTCCAGACCCTCACCACCCTCTGGGTAAAAAAGTTTCCTCACATCCCCCCTAAACCTCCTGCCCCTCACCTTGAACTTATGTCCCCTCGTGACTGACCCTTCAACTAAGGGGAACAGCTGCTCCCTATCCACCCTGTCCATGTCCCTCATGATCTTGCACACCTCGATCAGGTTGCCCCTCAGCCTTCCCTGTTCCAACGAAAATAACTCAAGTCTATCCAACCTTTCCTTGTGTCATGGGGCCTTTTGTCTCTGCCTGAGGCGCCAGATTGGGCCTCGGTTTAACATCTCGTCTGAAAGACAGTACGTCTGAAGCTGCGGCACTCCCTAAATGTTGAAAAGTTAGCCTAGATTTTATGCTGTAGCCTGGAATGAACCTACAACTCTCTGACTCAGACAAGAGTGCTACCCACTGAACCGCTGCTAAGTTCCTGCAACTCCTAGTGGTTCACTGCAGTGTTGTGTGAAGTTTTGTTTTAACAAACTGTAAAGGGCAAGGGGAAAATATGATTTTATATTGAAATTACTGCTCCTCTTTCTCCACCCCCCCACCCCCAAGGGATATAATAGTAAACCAATCCACTCACTTTCCAAGTTTGGAAGCAGCAGTTGTCAGGAATTGAACCGGTCCCAGTCCTGGGAGCGGCTGGATTTTTGGGCATGAGGGAAGTGTCGAAAATCAGTGTAATGGGGAAAAGTTTAATCAGAGCTTGGAAACTATATCCAGATCAGTGATTTAAACTCGGGTGCTAATCAGAGGTACTTAGTTTAGTCACTCACCACACAGAATGAGAGGAGGAGGTATAGTGATGAATTTTAAGTCACGCAAGCATGAAAGGCCACACTAGGTAGCGTTATTAGTGTAATGGTGTGTGATCAGCTGATAGTCATGCCAGAGCACTTGTGAAAATGAGCAGTTATTGGGGTGTTTCATATTAACCATTGATGTTATAACAAAACAAATTTTCGGAAAGATTCAGTAAATGGTGTTTTTATAGCACCTGGATTGTCATAAAAACCCATCTAGTTTACTAATGTTCTTTAGGGAAGGAAACCTGCCATCCTTACCTGGTCTGGCCTACAGACCCACAGCAAAGTAGTTGACTGTTAGATGCCCTCTGAACAAGGGCAATAATTGCTGGCCTAGCCAGTGATGCCCACATCCCATGACTGAATAAAAAGGAAAGCCTTGATGCTAGATGTTTGCATTTGCCTAATTTGCAGGGCTTGACATTAGCTCACATTTCACAAGGAAATGCAAATGGTGAAAGGCTTTTTTTTTTACAAAACATGTCTTGATTTTAAATTTGCATCTTTGTTTTCAAACCCCTCCATGGCCTTGCCCTCCCTATCTTTGCAATCTACTCCAGCCCCACAATCTTCCAAGATATCTGCACTCCTCTAATTCTAGCCCTCCTGCACTTCCCTGATTGGAATCACTCTGCTCTTGGTGGCCGTGCCTTCAGTTGTTAAAACCCTAAGCTTTGGAATTCCATCCCTACACTCCCTCTCTGTACCTTCCTTTCACCCTTTAAAGAGTCATAGATAATTTATGGCACAGAAAGAGGCCATTTGGCCCATCAGCTCTGCCAGCTGCCCATGAGCAAGACGCTTGTTAAAACCTATCTCTTTAACCAAGCTTTTGGTCAGCTACCCTAATATCTCCTTATGTGGCTGGTGTTATATTTTGTTCTATAATGTCCCTGTAAAACTCCTTTAAAAGTTTTCATTCTGTTAACATCATCTCTAAATAGAGGTGGTGGTTCTAGATAAACTCTTTCTTGCTCAAAGGTTTCAATTATTGCAAATTTTTGATGCGTACAAGATCAGCTACAATCAACCGTATCTCCGAAATTACAAAACACTAACATGTCTTCAATAGAATTGATTTTGTGTAAATTGCTTCTTCCATCAGAACATGTGTAGAAGGGACTAGTGCAGTCCACTTCCTGTTCTCGCAGGATTTTCTTTTATCTATCTTCTTGGGGATTGAGTGTCACTGGCTGGACCAGCATTTATTGCCCATCCCTAGTTGCTCTTGAGAAGGTGATGGTGAGCTGCCTTCTTGAACCGCTGCAGTCCATGTGGTGTAGGTACACCCACAATACGCTAGGGAGGGAGTTTCAGGATTTTGATCCAGCGACAGTAAAGGAGCGGCGATATATTTCCAAGTGAGGCTGGTGTGTGGCTTGGAGGGGAACTTCTAGGAGGTGGTGTTCCCATGCATTGCTGTCCTTGTCATTCTAGGTGGTAGAGGTCATGAGCTTGGAAGGTGCTGTCACAGGAGCCTTGGTGAGTCCCTGCAGTGCATCTTGTAGATGATACACACTGCTGCTACTGTGCGTCGGTGATGGAGAGAGTGACTGTTTGTGGATGGGGTGCCAATCAAGTGGGCTGCTTTGTCCTGGATGGTGTCAAGCTTCTTGAGTGTTATTGGAACTGCACTCATCCAAGCAAGTGGGGAGTATTTTATCACACTCCTGTCTTGTCCCTTGTAGATGGTAGACAAACTTTGGGGTGGGAGGTAAGTTAACTTGCCACAGAATTCCCAGCCTCTGACCTGCTCTTGTAGCCACAGTATTTATATGACTAGTCCAGTTCAGTTTCTGGTCAATGGTAACTTCCAGGCTGTTGTTGGTGGGGGATTCAGTGATGGGAATGCCATTGAATGTCAAGGGGAGATGGTTGGATTCTCTCTTGTTGGAGATGGGCATTGCCTGGCATTTGTGTAGCATGAACTTTACTTGCCACTTAACTGCCCAAGCCTGAATGTTGTCCAGGTCTTGTAGCATGTGGACACAGACTCCTTCAGTATCTGTGGAGTGACAAACGGGAGTAAACATCCCCACTTCTCACCATAAAATGGAGGGAAACTCAATGATGAAGATGGTTTGGCCTAGGACACAACCTTGAGTAATTCTTGGTGATAATCAGGGTTGAGTGGACTGGCCTCCAGCAACAACAACCATCTTCCTTTGTTCTATATATGTCTCCAACTGGTGAAGATTCCAATTGAGTTCAATTTTGCAAGGCTCTTTGATGCCACACTGGGTCAAATATGCCTTGATCTCATTTGTTGATGATCAAGAGGAGGCTGATGGGGCAGTAATTGGCCGAATTAGATTTGTCATGCTCTTTGTGGACAGTATATACCTGGGCGATTTTTCAGATTGCCAGCTAGATGCCAGCGTTGTAGCTGGACTGGAACAGCTTGACTAGGAGCGTGGCTAGTTCTGGAGCTAAGTCTAGTCTCGAGTACTACCGCCGAGATGTTGCCAAGGCTCACAGCCTATGCTGCATCCAGAATCCTCAGCTGTTTCTTGATATGTGGAGTGGAGGGAGTTGGCCGAAGACTGGCATCTGACATGCTGGGACCCTCGAGAGGAGGAGGCCAAGATAGATTATCCATTCTGCACTTCTGGTTGAAGATGATTGCAAATGCTTCAGCCTTGTGTTTTGCAAAGATAGCTGGGCTCTTCCATCATTGAAGATGGGGATATTTGTGGAGCTGCCTCCTGCTCAGTTATTTAATTGTCCACCAACAATAAACTACTGGTTGTGGCAGGACTGCAGAGATTAGATCTGATTCTTGGATTATGGGATCACTTAACTCTGGCTTTGAAAAAGTTGCTTCCAGTTTGGCATGCAAGTAGTCTTGTGTTGAAGCTTCACTAGGTTGACACCTCATTTTTAGGCTCTGCTCCTGCCATGCCATTCTGCGCTCTTCATTGAACCAGATGGATCGCCCAGCTTGATGGTAATGGTAGGCTGGAGGGATGTGATGGGCCATGAGATTACAGAATGTGGCTGAGTACAATTCTGCTGCTGCTGATGGCCCACCTGCCTCATGGATGCCCAGTTTTGAGCTGCTAGATCTGTTCTGAATCTCTCTCATTTAGCACAGTGATAATGTCACACAACACGAAGGATCATATCCCCAATTTGAGAGGCAGTTGATAATCAAACCCTCTTGTGCAGTAGATTCAAAACACGTTCTCACAAGACAATTGAGCACATGATTTTGTTGTAGAGCCTTACTACTCTATATAGCCACAGCTAAGATTATTCACCTTGGGACCAAAGAAGTCACATTGTGGTAGACTCCTTGTTTAGGACCAGGTAAGTCAACAGCACAGTCCATTTGTCTCATAATGCCTGCTGTCCATGCTGTTTATGAGAGCAACCAGAACTATATAACCCTGCTCTCTCCCCTCGCCCTGTCTCCTGCTCTCTCCCCTCGCCCTGTCTCCTGCTGTCTCCCCTCGCCCTGTCTCCTGCTGTCTCCCCTCGCCCTGTCTCCTGCTCTCTCCCCTCGCCCTGTCTCCTGCTCTCTCCCCTCGCCCTGTCTCCTGCTCGCTCCCCTCGCCCTGTCTCCTGCTCTCTCCCCTCGCCCTGTCTCCTGCTCTCTCCCCTCGCCCTGTCTCCTGCTCTCTCCCCTCGCCCTGTCTCCTGCTCTCTCCCCTCGCCCTGTCTCCTGCTCTCTCCCCTCGCCCTGTCTCCTGCTCTCTCCCCTCGCCCTGTCTCCTGCTCTCTCCCCTCGCCCTGTCTCCTGCTCTCTCCCCTCGCCCTGTCTCCTGCTCTCTCCCCTCGCCCTGTCTCCTGCTCTCTCCCCTCGCCCTGTATCCTTCTGCAGTTCAAATGTTTATCCGTTCTTTAAGCAATGTAATGGGTCTCCCAGTGACAGAACATTCCAAAATCTGACATCTCTGTGGAAATAAATGTCTCCTAACCAACGCCCCCCTACCCGCTGCACTCTGTGAGCATGTTAAAATGATGAGACTGATTTCCAACTGAAGAAATAACCTTTCTTTAATTTATCAGAGCTCTTGATAATTTTTTAAAAAATCTGATAAATCTCTTTCCAAAACTTCCTTGCTCCAATGGACATTTGAGAAGTCAGTCAGATGCTTGCTCTCTGCTGATGAGAGCACTTTGTGGCTGTGCTTAGGGTGGATAAGTCACCTGGTCCAAGTGGCTTATACCCCAGGTTGCTTAAGGTGGTGAGGGTGGAGATAACAGGCTTGCCATAATCTTCCAATCTTTCCCATATACAGGGGAAGTGCTAGAGGATTGGAGAGTAGCAAATGTGACACCCTTATCAAAGAGAGGGTGTAGGAGGATTCCTAGTAACTGTAGGCTGGTCAGTTTGTCATCCAGGGTGTAGGAGTATTCCTAGTAACTGTAGGCTGGTCAGTTTGTCATCCAGGGTGTAGGAGTATTCCTAGTAACTGTAGGCTGGTCAGTTTGTCATCCAGGGTGTAGGAGTATTCCTAGTAACTGTAGGCTGGTCAGTTTATCATCCATGGTGGGTAAGTCTTTAGAAACAATAATCGGGGTAAAAAATCAACAAGCACTTGGGGAAGTTTGTGTTAATTAAAGAGAGCCAGCAAAGATTTGTAAATGGCAGATTAATAAATCAAATTGATTTTTTTGATGAAGTTAATGCAATGGATGTTGTCCAAATGAATTTTAAGGAAGTGTTCCACAAAATACTACATAAAAAGCTGGTTTATAAAATTGAGGGTCATGGAATAAGAGGGCCAACATCTTGGATAAAAAAAACTAGCTTCAGGACAGAAAAGGGTGAGTTGTGGGTGAATGGTTGTTTTTCAGACTGGAGGATCAGTCAGTTCTAGAATCTCAGCTTTTTTTGTATGTAAATGACTTTGATATTAGAATACAGTAAAATTTCAAAATTTGCCAAAGATATCAAATTGGAGGTGTGGCAAACAGTGAAGATGATACCAGTTGACTGCAGCAGGACATAGGTGAGCAGAATGGACAGACAAGTGGCAAATGGAATTTAATACAGAGAAGTGTCAGGTGATGCATTTTGGCAGAATTGGGCAGAGAAACGCAATATAGACTTAATGGTGTCATTCTAAAGAGTGTTTGGGGATAGAGGGACCTGGGATTTATGTGCATAGATTCTTGAAGGTGGCAGGACATATTGAGTAGTTAGCAAAGTATATGGGATCTTAAATAGAGGTGGTGTATACAAAAGCAGGGAAGTTACACTGAATCTGCATAAAGGTCTGGTTAGGCCATAATGAGAAAATTGTGTCCAGTTCTGGTCCCCATACTTGAGAAAGGATGTGAAGGTCCTTAACAGGGTGCAAAGGAGATTTACCAGAGGGAATCCAGAGATGAGGGATTTTAACTACAAGGTTAAGTTGAAGAAACTGGAGTAGTTGCACTTGGAGCAAAGGAGGCTGAGGGGAGATTTGATAGAGGT
The DNA here is from genome assembly GCA_026770705.1 of Isurus oxyrinchus. Lineage (NCBI taxonomy): Eukaryota > Metazoa > Chordata > Chondrichthyes > Lamniformes > Lamnidae > Isurus > Isurus oxyrinchus. The sequence continues at coordinate 5,092,378 of JANJGN010000029.1, read as the reverse complement.
GTGTGAAATAATGACAGGCTTAGTTAAGGTAGACAAAGAAAAGCTGTGGAAAAAACAGTGACATCACAGGAAAACCTTAAGTTCATTGGTTGGTAAGTAACTGCTAGTTTGAACCACCTACTCTAAGTTGATGTCAGATAAAGAGTGACAACTGGGGCCCAGGATTGGAGGTCTAACACTTCAGCTTTAACCCAGCAGAGAGAGTGAGTTCCAGTTGATTTTAAAAGTGATTTTAAATCCCTATTCTAACTTGTTTTCAGATTAAAGGTAAATAGGAGAAATATTTTACTGATTGATAAATTAAAGACCTGTAGGAAATTTAAAAACAAATTGAAAAATAAATTAAATAAAATAGAGATGCAGGGCCTGACGATGTGTTGTGGGAGCTGGTGGGCCCCATCGTGGATCCTAGTGCCCACATCTGTAGCAAGTGTTGGTTGCTCGAGGAACTCCAGCTCAGAGTTGATGAACTGGAGTCTGAGCTTCGGACACTGCGACACATCAGGGACGGGGATGCTGTTTCAGGAGGCAGTCACACCCCTTAGATTCGGCCAGTGTGACCATGAGTGAGACAGGTAGAGGGATCCAAGAAGTAGCACTGTAGGAGCCACAGCCCTTGCCCTTATCCAACAGGTTTGAGATTCTTGCTCCCTGTGTGGATGAGAGTGGAGACTGTAGGGAGGATGAGCAAACTGACCATAGCACCATGGTACAGGGAGCCATTCAAGTGGGGGGAGAAAAGAGAAATGTAGTTGTAATCGGGGATAGTGTATTTAGGGGAATAGATACTGTTCTCTGTAGCCAGGATCGAGAGTCCCGAAGGCTGTGTTGTCTACCTGGTGCCAGGGTTAAGGATATCTCATCTGGGCTGCAGAGGATTAAAGAGGTAAATGTGTGGCTCAAAGACTAGTGTGGGAGAAGTGGGTTTGAATTCATGGGACATTGGCACCAGTATTGGGGAAAGGGGGAGCTATTCCGTTCGGACAGGGTCCACTTGAATCAGGCTGGGGCCAGTGTTCTGGCGAATCACATAATTAGGGTTGTAGTTAAGGCTTTAAACCAAGTAGTGGGGGGGGGGGGTTCAGTTGCATAGAAATATAAACAATCAAAGTTTGAGAGGGTAAGAGTGCAGGTTAGTGACGAGGCTGATTGTTACCAAAAAGTGAAAGGAAGGGACAAGAGTGTGTGAACCCCATATTGTGCCAAAAAATCATATAAGAGTAGGAAAAATTGACAATAGGGCAAACTTAAAGGCTTGGTGTCTGAATGTGCGTAGAATTTGGAATAAAACTAATGAGTTAACAGCGCAAATAGAGCTAAATAGGTATGATTTGGTGGCGATTACTGAGATGTGTTTACAGGGAGAACAGGTTTTGGAGTTGAATATCCAAGGGTACTTAGTGTTTCGGAAGGATAGGCAGGAAAGAAAAGGAGGTGGTGTAGCTTTGTTAGTAAAGGAAGAGATCAGTGCTATAGTGAGGAATGATGTAGGCACTGGAGAGCAAGATGTAGAGTCAGTCTGGGTAGAAATAAGAAATAGCAAGGGAAAGAAGTCCCTGGTGGGAGTAATCTATAGGTCCCCAAACAGCAGTTCAGCAGTAGGGCACAGTATAAACCAGGAAATACTGGGAGCATGTAAGAAAGGCACGGCAATAATCATGGGTGATTTTAATATGCATATAGACTGGACTAATCAAATTGGCAAGGATAGCCTCCAGGGAGGGTTCATAGACTGTATTAGAGATTGTTTCTTGGAGCAATATGTTGTGGAACCAATCAGGAAGCAGGCTATTCTGGATTTGGATTTGGTTTTGTGTAATGAGATGGGATTAATTAGTGATCTCAGAGTAAAGGATCCTCTAGGGAAGAGTGATCATAGCATGCTAGAATTTCAACTTCAGTTTGAGAGCAAGAAACTTGAGTCCCACACTAGTGTTCTGGAGTTAAACAAAGGTAACCACATAGGCATGAGGGCAGATTTGGCCCTAGTGGACTGGACAGGAAGACTACAAGGTAGGACAGTTGATGAACAGTGGCAGATCTTTAAGGAGATATTCAATTCCTCCCAACGAAAATATATTCCAAAGAGGAAGAAAGGTGGTAAGAGGAGGGAAAAGCATCCATGGCTAAGCAAGGAAGTTAAAGATAACATAAAGGCAAAAACTCAGGCATACCAAATTGCAAAGGTCAGTGGCAGGCTGGAAGATTGGGAAACATTTAAAAATCAACAAAGGGTTACTAAAAAAAAAAATAAAAAGAGCAAAGGTAAATTATGAATGAAAACAAGCGCAAAATGTAAAAACTGATAGCAAAAGCTTCTACAGTATATAAAAGGAAAGAGAGCAGCTAAAGTGAATGTTGGTCCCTTGGAGAGCGAGACTGGGGAGTTAATAGTGGGGAACGCAGAAATGGCAGACACGCTTAGTCAATATTTTGCCTCAGTTTTCACAGTGGAGGACACTAGTACCACCCCAATAATAACAGGTAGAGCAGAGGGTATAGAGGAAGAACTTAGAACAATCACCATCACTAGAGAAAAAGTACTGAGCAAACCATTGGGATTAAAGGGTGACAAGTCCCCAGGACCTGATGGCTTACATCCCAGGGTCTGAAAGGAAGTGGCAGCAGAGATAGTAGATGCATTGGTAATAATATTCCAAAATTCCCTGGATTCTGGAAAGGTTCCAGTGGATTGGAAAAATGCTAATATAATGCCCTTATTCAAAAAGGGGGGAGGCAGAAAGTAAGAAACTATAGATCTGTTAGTTTAACGTCTGTTGTTGGGATATTGTTGGAATCCGTTATTAAGAAAGTAGTAATGGGGCATTTGGAAAGTCAAAATGCAATCCATCAGAGTCAGCATGGCTTTATGAGGAGTAAATCGTGTTTGACTAATTTGCTAGAGTTCTTTGAAGTTGTGACAAGCAAAGTGGATAATGAGGATCCTGTAGATGTAGCATGTCTGGACTACCAGAATGCATTTGATAAGGTGCCAGAAAAAAGATTAATGCATAAGATAAGATCACATGGAGCTAAGGGTAATGTATTAGCTTGGATAGAGGATTGGCTAACCAGCAGAAAGCAGAGAGTCGGGATAAAAGGGTCTTTTGTGGATGGCAAGCTATGGCTAGTGGGGTGCCACAGGATTTGGTCCTTGGGCCCCAACTATTTACTTTGATTCAGGAGTAGAAGGTACTATAGCTAAATTTGCAGATGACCCCAAAATCGGTGGGAAAGTAAGTTGCAATGAAGAAATAAGAAATTTACAAATGGATATGGACAGGTTAGGTGAATGGGCCAAAATTTGGCAGATAGAGTTTAACGTGGATAAGTGTGAGGTTATCTATTTTGGTCAGAAGAGTAAAAAGGCGACCTATTATTTAAATGGAGAGAAACTTCAGAAATGCTTCAGCGCAGAGGGATCTGGGTGTCCTCACGCTTGAATTGCTGAAAGCTAGTATGCAGGTACAGCAGGTAACAAGGAAGGCAAATGGAATTTTGACATTTATTGCTAAAGGAAGAGAGTATAAAAATAGGGAAGTGTTGTAGCAACTGTACAAGGCATTAGTGAGACCGCACCTGGAGTACTGTGCACAGTTTTGGTCCCCTTACTTGAGGAAGGATGTAGTTGCATTGGAGGCGGTTCAGAGGAGGTTCACTAGATTGATTCCTGAGATGTGGGGCTTGTCTTATGAGGAGAGATTGAGCAGTTTAGGCCTATACTCGCTAGAGTTTAGGATGAGAGGAGATCTAATTGAGGCATATAAGATGCTAAAGGGGTTAGACAAAGTAGATGTGGACAGGATGTTTCCCCTTGTGGGGCATTCTATAACGAGAGGCCATAGTTTTAGGCTAAGGGGTGGTAGATTTAAATCAGGGATGAGGAGGAATTACTTTTCTCAAAGGGTGGTGAATCTGTGGAATTCACTACCTCAGAGTGCAGTGGATGCCAGGAGACTGAATAAATTTGAGGAGATAGACAGATTTTTAATTAGTAATGGGTTGAAAGGTTATGGGGAGAGGGCGGGAAATGTGATCAGCCATGATCGTAATGAATGGTGGGGCAGGCTCAAGGGGCTGAATTGCCCACTCCTAGTTCTTATGTTTGTTCTTAGCTGATAGTACAAGGACTCGGTGGGAGGGGGGACACACAACTTGAAGGCTTTGGGCAAGAGATGCAAGAAGGATGTGAGGGTGAACTATTTGACATAGCGAGTGGTAATAATCTGGAACTTGCTGCCTATGAGGGCAGTGGAAGCAAAGATGATCAATGATTTTAAGGAAATTGGATGGGGCACTTGAAGGAAATAAACTTTCAGGTTTACGGGGATAGAGCAGAGGAATGGGATTGATTGGATTGCCCTACAGAGAGCTGACATTGACTTAGTGGACTCCAGTGCTGTTTTGACTCAATAACTGTAGCCATGGGAATTAACCCCTTATGTGCAGATTTTAACAATAACTTCAGTTCTGCACAGGCAAAACTCTATTCTGCTGCAACTAGACATAGAAATTGAAAGTTTAATTTATAATCCCTCCCCATACTTAAGGCAAAGTGTTGAAAACCTCAAGAGAATAAGTCACAGAGCAGCAGCGTGAGAGCTGTTTGATCAACTTCTAGGAAAGTGTGTGGCAAAAATTGTTACATCAAACTGAAGCATGTGCAGTTTGTAGTGGTGTCAGGTACCGAGTTTACCAGTGTGGATGATATCTGTTGTGAAACAAGTTCTTAAAAAACAACCTCCAGCATTGTTCTTCTGCAATGCTTCATGCTGTGTGTGGGCTTTTCACTTTCTTGTGGCAGGAAACCATGTTATCATCGGATTATGTGAGAAATTGTGGAAACTGAATGTTTATGTACCCCTGGCACCACAAGTATTCCAGAATATTCATGATACAATCTCCTGGTGGCTGAGTGTTAAAGATGCCATGAAACCACATGGGCATTTGGGGACATTTTCCATCCCTCAGGTGAAGCATAGTAGAGCAAGAGTCTCATCCTTCTGTTTGTTTCAGTGCAATAAGCCAAGTTCTGATTGGGATGGTTCCATTGCTACTGTTCATAATTTGCACCTTTGATTGCATTTGCCCCACTGTTGAAGGTGCTGAGCATTGCATGAGCTGTTAAGCAGAGACCCAGTGTGCTTGTTCCAGTGATCCTGGCAAATGCAGGAGATCCTGTGGCACCATTGGAAGAGCAGAAAGTCTCCTGGGTCTCCTGGCCACAAACGTTTCCTCAGCTAACATCACCAGAAACAGATAAACAGGTCATTGCTCTTTGTCTATTCTTAGTTTACAAAAAATGCTGCCACGTTCACTCTGGCATCAGTTAACTAGGCTTCAAAGCAGTTAATTGTATGTGGAACACTTCAGACTTATTCAGAAATTGGCTGGATCAGTGTAGGTCCATTCTTTAATCTGGAGATTGTACAGGTAAATCACTAAGGGCTAGTCTCTGCTGCTGTCACTTAGCGACTACCAGTCAAGACCCAGTGAAGTATCACAGCAGCACGTCTACTAAAAGAATCAGTTAGCAAGGCAGCCCAGTAAAGAAGCTCAATGATTGCATTGACATCATTGCTGTGACTGAAATGTAGCTGTTAGGTGGTGACACCTTGTTCCTTACTGAAGACTGCAATGCTCTCATTACCAAGTTACAACTTGGTCTTGTCCCATTTTTCCTGTGGCATCTTTTTCACTTTGAAGAACCTTACTTTGTTTCAACCCTCTTTCCTCGCCTTTAAATTCCTTATTGTCTACCACCTCCCCCGCGCCCCCCCCGTGCTTTCTCCCATGATATTTTACCTCTATCCCTTCCTGAGCTTCTGCACAGAGTGAATCCCCATTCTCTGATCTTCAACGTCCATCTCCGTCCCCTTGCCTTTCTCTCTGAATTCATCCACCTCCTGTCTTCCCTTAACCTTTCCCTCCATATAAACGCTCCTGCCCAAATTCATTCCCACCTCCTGAACCTTGCCACCTTTGTAGCCTCTACTGTTGTGGTCTTGCTGGCAGGCAAGACCGCCCGTGACTTCTTCCTCCTATCGCTCAACGCCCCATCGCTCTGAAATATTACAGCCCCACTTCCTTTCTGCATCCTCCCTTGAGAAAACCACCACCTAGCTGCACTGACAAACTCCCAGCTGTCCAGCCTTTGGCCTCACCATGGTACTTCAAATTTGTTTAACAATTCCCCCCTTACAAACACTTTTCATTCCCTTATTCCCAGTGTAACCTTTACTCCCATTTAAGTCCCCATTAAGCCTCCTCCAGCAAGCAATGGGGGGCTGGGTCATTGAATAGATCCAAGCCTGAGTTAAACAGATTTTCAATCTACAAGGGACTGGAGGGATTATGGGGTACAGGCAGGAAAGTGGAGTTAAGGCCACATTAGATCAGCCAAGACCTTATTGATTGGTAAAGCAGGCTCAAGGGACCAAATGGTCTTCTCCTATTTTTTATGTTCTTAAGTCAAACCTCTGGGTATGTCCACCCCTCTTCACCCTAAGTACAAGGAGTGCAAACTTGAGCACATCTGATTTAGCCGCCCATCACCAGAATCTGGCTGGACCACATGACATGTCCAGGTTCTCTGCCAAAGCCATCCAATACTCTTGGATGACTCTGGAGAGCAAAAATAAGCCATGGCTTTTTTTTCTCACTAGAAGTCATTTCTTTAAACTTACCTTCAACTCCAACAACTGTGAGGTTTCATGGACTTTCTTATGAAGATGGAAATCAACCATTCAGCAGCCTCTTCTACTTTCTCCTGCCCCTCACCACCAAACCTGGAGCCCACATTGTTCTCTAGCGAATCACCCATCATGCCTTCTCTGACCCCATCTCGCCCATAAGACCCACATCTTGCTCTCTTGACCCCAGTCCCAATAAGCTGCTGAGTGCCCAGTTTAGTTTCCTGACTCCCATTGTAACTGTTGGTGTAAATTATTCCCTCTGCTCAGGCAGTGTAATGAATGCCTCCCTTTCAAAACTAAAATCATCAACCTTGACCCCAAGCTTTTACTATTGCCTTTACCATGCCCTCAACCCCTCTTGTCCTTGTAAACTACTGCCCATCTTCAACCTTCCAGTTCCTTTCTCAAGTCCTTGAATATGTTATCATCTCCAGATTTAGGCTCCTGTGGGTCATTTGAATCCTTCCTGGTCTGGTTTTCCACCCCAATGCAGGACTGGAATCCTAACCAAAGTCACAAATGTCATTGTCACTGACCATAAGGATAACGCTTCTTCCATCATTGTCCTTCCCAATCTGTCTAAAGCCTTTTATGTGGTCGACTAAACTATCCTGCTCCAGTGCCTCTCCTCTGGTATCCAGTTCAATGCCCTCACTTGATTCCACTCTTAATTACCCATCACAGCAACAGCATCTCTAGCAAAGGCTCCTTTTCCCACTTCTATACTACCACACCCGGAGACCACCAGGAATCTTTATTCCCTTCCTCTTTCTCATCTGCATGGCTTACCTTGGTACTAGCTCTACATGATTTTTCCACACTGTCCCCATATCCCTTGATGTCTTTGCTACCAAGAAATCTATTGATCTCTATCTCAAAAATTCTCGGTGGCTGAGCCTCCACAGCCTTCCAAATTCCAAAGATATACACCTTCTGAATGAAGAAATTCCTCCTTATTTCAGACTTAAATAGCCTACCCCTTCTGAGACTCTCCCCTCAGTTCTAGACTCCTCCCACCCACCAGCCAGGGGAAACATCCTTTCTGCATCTACCTTGCTCGAGCCCTGTAAGAATGTTGTATGTTTCAATGAGATTGCCTTTTGTTCCTCCAAAATCTAGAGAATCCAGGCCCAGTCTCCCCCAGACAATGTCCAGGCTTGGGCTGACAAGTGGCAAGTAACATTCGTGCCACACTAGTGTCAGACAGTGACCATCTCCAACAAGAGAGAATCCAACCATCTCCCTTTGATGTTCAATGGCATTACCATCACTGAATCCCCCACTGTCGTCATCCTGGGGGTTACCATTGACTAGATACTGAACTGGACTAGCCATATAAATACTGTGGCTACAAGAACAGGTGAGAGAATAGGAATCCTGTGACAAGTAACTCGCTCCTGACTCCCCAAAGCCTGTCTACCATCTACAAGGCACAAGTCAGGAGTGTGATGGAATACTCCACACTTGCCTGGATGAGGGCAGCTCTCACAACACTCAAGAAGCTGAACACCATCCAGGACAAAGCATCCCGATTGATTGGCACAAACATTCACTCCCTCCACCACCAACGCACAGTAGCAGCAGTGTGCACCATCTACAAGATGCACTGCAAGAATTCACCAAGACTCCTTAGACAGCACCTTCCAAACCCACAACCACTACCACCAAGAAGGACAAAGGCAGCAGACACATGGGAACACCACCGCCTGGAAGTTCCCCTCCAAGCCGCTCTCCATCCTGACTTGGAAATATATCACTGTTCCTTCACAGTCGCTGGATCAAAATCCTGGAACTCCCTCCCTAACAGCACTGTGGGCGTACCTACACCACATGGACTGCAGCGGTTCAAGAAGGCAGCTCACCACCATCTTCTCAAGGGGTATTAGGGATGGGCCATAAATGCTGGCCCAGCCAGCGATGCCCACAACCCGTGAATGAATAAAAAGAAACTCACCAGATTCACATGGGGAGCAGATGTGCAAAGCTGCTGTGCAGCATCACTCACCCTGGTGTACCGTACAGTGAAGTGAAGTACTGCTCTCAGGCATGCCCACCAAGTTTTCATGTGAAATTCATTAATGTCCAGCTGAACTCTGCTTTTATCAGCACCAACACCCTGGTTGTCTCTGACAAAATACTGCATAAAAGGCTGGTTTACAAAATTGAGGCTCATGGAATAGGAGGTTCTATATCTGTTTGGTTTAAAAAAAAACTAGCTTAAGGACAGAAGATGTAGATGGTGTCCTCCAAGAGTCAGTTAAAGAATCACAGCTTTTTTTTTCATATAAATGACTTGGATATTGGAAATCCACAGTGTAAAACTTCAAAATTTTCCAATGATATCAAATTGGAGGTGTGGCAAACAGTGAAGATGATACCAGTTGACTGCAGCAGGACATAAGTGAGCAGAATGGACAGACAAGTGGCAAATGGAATTTAATACGGAGATGTGTGAGCTGATGTATTTTGACAGAAGGGACAGTGAGAGACAAAACAGACTTGATGTCTTTTGGAAGTCCATGTACACTACATCAACCACATTATCTTCATCCACTCTCACTGTGACCTCATCAAAAAACTCTAAACATGATTTGCTTTTGATAAACCCATGCTGATAATGTTTATCCCACATTTGTCTAAGTGACTGTAGAATTAGGCAAAAGAGGTGGCATGGACATATATGATTGGAAGCTCATCTCAGGGTCAAATACAATACCAAAATTGCAGATGGTCAGATCCAGCCCTACAACTCAGCGTGCTCACATTATTCTGGACTCTTGCACTTCTCTGATTTTCTTCATCAGTAAAAGCCATTCTTTCAGCCGCCTGAGCCCTAACTCTGGAATTCCCTCCCTGAATCCCTCTATATTAGCATCTCTCCTCCTCTTTCCCCCTTTGAGAGGCTCTTTAAAACCTAGCTCTTTGACCAAGTTTTGCACTACCTCTCCCAATAGCTCCCTAAATGACTTTGTGTCAGATTTTGCTTGAAGACACTCCTGTGAATTGCCTTGGGATGTTTTAGTGTATTAAAGGTGTTACATCAATGCAGGTTAAATAAAGAGGATCGGGGGTTACTATTTAATGTGGTATAAGGCCAAAGCTAGATTAGGTACGAGGAGGAGGTTCATTTCCCAAAGAATAGTGGCCCTTTGGAATAGGCTGCCATCTTGTGCAGGTGACAGTGGTTCATTGAATTCTTTCATGTGTAACTTGGACCTGTCCCTGCTGGGGCAGACAGCACTCCTCACACACGGTGATTGCTGCCAAGAATTCAGAGCAGACTGATCACCTGCACTTAGCTAGATGCCATCAAGTCAATGGGTTGAAGAGGAATTTCCCACATTTGTTCTTCCCCAGATTGGCCTGGGCTTTACCTGCTTTTCTTCTGCCTCTCTCAGGACTTGGTTTTGGTTGGGGTGGAGAGTATATATATTCTTCTGCCTCTCTCAGGACTTGGTTTTGGTTGGGGTAGAGAGTATATATATTCTTCTGCCTCTCTCAGGACTTGGTTTTGGTTGGGGTAGAGAGTATATATATTTGATGAACAAGGGATCACAATTGACAGAGGCTGGGTGAAGCAGAGGCTTTTTACCTGACCATCATAGTTTGTAAGTTCTTTTTAAATTAGATTGTATCCAACATTACAGCTCACACCTGCATAGAACTAACAGGGCTTATACCATCTGTCTTCACTCTTTTTGCCCCCACCCCCAAGACTCCTCTTGTTCTCTATTCCCCCTCCCCGCATCCCCTCTCCCCCATCCCCCTCTTTCGAATGCAATGTTGAAGAGCTCTGAAGCGTATTCAGACTGAGTGTTTGTTTCGGGGCACTCTCCCCACACGGCAGTCAGATTTGGAGTGGTTGTGGTGACGTGTGGGAGTCTGTGGTGTGATGAGATAGTGTTGACAAGCGCTGTGAGGTTTCGAGACTCAGAGCTCACAGGGAAAGGTGCAGCCTGCGGAATCTCATCACTGTTACCATCAAAGACAATCCTGGCAACTACACCTAGAAACCAAACCATACGGTACCAAAGGCAGTGCAGTGTGTGTGTCACGCTCTCTCTCAGTCAAGCAACCAGCAGCCTTCAGTGTTCTAGCTGCAGCTAGCTTCCAGGTTACTGTTGATCAAATACTCCATGCACTCTTGCCTTGGCTCGTGTGCTGTCAGGTGATGCAGTGAGTCCCAGGCTCAACTGCAGCTTATGTGCAAGGTGAAAGTGACCCCTCTTAAATCCGATTTAGGTTTGACCTCTTCATCCCAGTCTGCAGCAAAAAAAGCCCACAATTTCTCACCAGTTTTGTGATCAAGCTAGAAAAATTTGACTTGTGCCGAAAGAAGCTTTTTGATTGAAGTGGAGTTGCTCATGGGCGGTGAGTGGAGTGAAGGTTTAGGGGTAGGGGTATGGAGGAGTCTTACTGTGGGATGGGAGGGGTGGGGAGAGTGTGGAGGAGTCTTACTGGGGGTGGGATATGGGGGGGAGTCTTATTGGGGGTGTGGAGGAGTTTTACAGGGAGATGTGGGAGAGTGAAGGATTATTACTGGGGGTTGGGGGTGGGGAGGAGCCCTGGCTGGAGGGTGTGGGGAGGAGTCGCTGGATCCCTGGCTGCCAGGCCACCATCATAGAATCTTTGAAATTTAAGGCACAACAGAATCCATTTTTCCCGTCGTGTCTACCTGCTGGTAGTTAACTATCCAGTCCAATCCCAGGTTCCAGCTTTTCACCTGTAGTGCTGTAAGTTACGGCACTTTAAGTGCATATCCAATTGGAGTCTCTGACAATACTACTCTTTCAGCCACCACCTCTTTGTTGGTAAGTGTGACTTGTCCAATATATCCTCATTCTTCACATTAAAAACCATACTGTTCTTATATTCTATGCCTCAGTTAGTGAAGGCAAGTTTCTGGTTTACCGCCTTATCTACCTGTCCTACTCCCTTCAGGGACTTGTGCATGTGCACTTCAAGAACACTCTCTCTTCCTCTACACGTCTCCCTTTCCTACCACTTATTGTGTGTTCCGCTGCCATATTTGTCCCTCCCCAAACGCATTGCATCATATTTCTCCAAATTGAATTCCATTTGCCAATTTACTACCTACTTGGTCTGTCCATTGCTATCTTCCCACAGTCTACAGCCTTCTTCCTCACAACGGATTTTTGTTTCCTATGCAAACTTTTTAATCATGCCCGCTACACTGAAGTCTGAGTCATTGATATATACCAGGAGCAGGAAGGTACTCAGTACTAAGCCCTGCAGAACCCCAATGGAAACAGTCTTCCAGTCACAAAAGTATCTGTTAACCATTGCCTGTTGCTCCTGCCACTGAACCAAATTTGGATCCAACTTTACCATTTTCCCTTGGATTCTATTGGCTTTTCATTTTCTGACCAGTTTGTTAAAAGTCTTGCTAAAGACTGTGTAGACTACATCAAACACACTACCCTCATCGGCTCTCCTTACCACCACCTCAAAAAGTTCAGTCAAGTTAGTGAGAGAAAATATTACATGGGCAAATCCGTGATGACTGTCCCTGATTAATCTGTGCCTCTCTAAATGATGATTTATACTGTCCCTCAGTATAAACCACAGGTTAGCTGACTTGTTTGTAATTACTTGGTCTGCCTCTTTCTCTCTTTTTTAATCAATGGTACAACATTACCAATCCTCCAGCACCACACCTCCCCCTGCTTCTCTTTACAGCTAGAGGTACTCTTCATTTGGGCCTGGTCATTTATCCATTTTCAAAGTTGCATTTCACACTCCTTAACTCTAATGCCTGCTTCATTCTCCTCCCTTGTTAACTGTTCATCGCAAACCATGCGCAGCTCCTCTGCTTTCACACACAAGTTCCCTTTTGGTCTCTAATAGGTCATATTATATCCTTAGTTATCCTCTTGCTCTTTATGTACTTAGTTCCCACCTGGCACATAATGTGTTTTCAACAGGGCAGAGACCTACTCGGAAATCTCTACTTAAAACTTTCAACCAGGGTTACCATGTCTTTTTGGAGCAGGGGTACTGGTCACCACATCCCCATCGACCAGGGGTACCAGATCCCTATAGAGCAGGGGTACTGGTCACCAGATCCCCATCAACCAGTGGTACCAGATCCCTATAGAGCAGGGGTACTGGTCACCAGATCTGTATCAACCAGGGGTACTAGGTCCCTAGAGAGCAGGGGTACTCATCACCACATCACTAAAAATCAGAGTTACCAGAATCATGAGTTCCCTATGGACCTAGGTTCCAGAACCATTTTGTCTGGTTATAGATTGACTGAAACACTCCAGCCCTTGGGTCGTGCGACTGTACCTTTGATAGTTTTGCACTTGGTGTTTGAAATGGTGGCTGTGCTGCAGTGAGTGGTAGAACTAAAAGCCATTTTTACATTACCTGGCCCTGCTACTTCATAAGTTACATAATCTATTGCAACAGGTACTTTTAAATTACACAGCAGGTACCTTGGGGTGAACAAGCTGAAGTTTATATTGCTAGCTTTGTTGCTGTTTGGACAAATCAAATGGACTTTTTCACAATTGACACACCAGACACTAGAAGCCAAATAAATGTTGATGCTACAGAGTTGACTGTCAATTGATTAACGAAGATGCTGACCAAGTTCTGAGTAGGTGTAAAGGTGTAAAGCTGTAACTCCTAGAGCTGGTGAGGCACACCTTGCTTGAATCAGGGATGAGGAATTTCAGCCCTTTGCCAGATTTCCGACATTGGCGTTTTGGAGATCTGCCATTTTAAATACATGTTCTGACTTGCGGGGAGGGGATGGGCTGAATAAAAAAACTCGCCACTCTGCTGTCAGTCAGTGAGAGTGGGAACTGACTGCAGAGCTGTGATTGGAGAAACAGCGAGCACAAGGGAAATGGAGTTGCTCCTCCAGTTGCAGATTCTGTCTCTCCCATGCTGGTCTCTCCAGCTCCTCCATTCGCAGGTTCTCTCCCTCCCCCTCCCCAAACTCCCCAACTCTTGCTGCTCCTCCAGAGACCAAATCAACGATTGGAGGACCAGCAGGAGCGAGAGAATCTGTGATTGGAGGAGCTGGATTCTGGCTGGTCCCACAGTAGCCAAGCAGGAGACTTTCAGCTGCACTGTCACCAATCGTTCCTAGGCATCCCCTGAGAGGACAAGGAGAAGTGGAAAATGAAAGAAGGACACAATTGTCTTCGCCAATAATGAGCTGGATCAGGCCGGGTTTGGTTTATGGTTCTTGTGGAACTCTGCTGGTGGAATCGATGAGAAAATTGCTCGGTGACTCCACCGCATGCTAGGCCAGACCTGGCTTGTCTGACTTGGGACTCGGCGCTACCCAAGCGCCTAGCGATAGAAGAGGTTGCACGGCCCAGCATGCTTGGATTTGGGTCACCGGTGCCTGAATTTCTACCCTCCCCCAGGGAGGAAGTTCGCCCCTCCCTGCAGTGCAGACCCCTGGCACTGCCACCAGCTGAGGAGGAGCTGCACTCACCCACTGACAGTGGCAGCAACAGCATCCAGGACTAAATCCAGACAAGAAGGAGAAATCCAGGTGGAGGAGGAGGGTGGAAAAGGAGGAAGGAATGAGTGAGTGGATCTGTGTGAGGAGTGAAGGGATGAATGAATGGGGAGGGAGGGCATAAGTGGGGCTCTGAGGGGCTTCATTCTGTTGCCATGGAATGTGGAAAGATTGGCTGAAGTTTATATGATTACGTGAAGTGATAGCATTTTTACAAGTACTTTAAAAACAAAGATTTTTGTACTTATTAGTATATGTCAGTCCATAATCTGCTAACTTTAGTAATAACACACTGAATGTTCCTATGCTGTTTTATTACTGTTTTGTTTCCACAGGCGTCTAATAACTTCAATCATTCAAAGTGATCTGGAAGCATTTTCATTTCAGCACAGATCACAGCAAGCGCTATAATTACATGATTCCTTGGGCAGAAAAGGATTTCGGACCTTTTTTGTCTTTGGCCACACTCAGCCCTGCTGAACATAATCTGGTAGCTTTACGTCCGATTACATTGTGCCTTCATGATGCTGAAATCAAGGCAAACTGTAGCGTATAAGCAACCTCGAGATCGGCCAGTCAGTCGTGTGCAGAGGAATAGCAGGTGCCTGAGTAAGCTGACTTCATCAGCCCTGACCACAGTGAACAATCAGCTCTAGTTCCTGTTGAAGCTTTTCCCTTCAGTACTCACCGAAGTACAGTGCCATGAGCTGTCAGAGTGCCTCGTGTTTAGGGATGTGTCCATACTCCCTGATATACAAGGGGTGGAAAATGGGACCTCCCTGTTATCTGGACTGGATAATTATTCCTTTCTCATTTTGCCTCCCATCTTTTTGAGGGGAATTAAGAACGCTGATGGGGAAGGTGAGACCAGAGCCAAATCTTTCAACTGCAAGTGAACAACGGAAATGGTCAAACCTACTCGATCAAAGCAGTACATTGTCTTTGTCTCAATGTGAAAATAAAAACAGGCGACATCTCTGTATTCTTTTGTCTCTGATCGTAGTGAGGAGAGAAGGCCCGCTGAGCAACCCCAGCCAAAGCTCACTACCAAAGATTTCTCAATAAACCCAAGTGAGACAGGCTAACAAACAGCTCATTGTTTAAAGCCTTGGGGAAAATGCACATTTCAAACCTTTTTCGACTCGAATTTATAAAACCTGTGAATGAATGGCGTAGATAGGGAGGAACTGTCCCTGTTGGTGGAAGGATCAAGAACTGGAGGGCTCCAATGTAAGGGAACTAACAAAGGAAGTAATGGCTACATGAGGAAAACGTGTTTTTTCAAACTCAACAAGCGTTTAGGATCTGGAGTGCGCTGCCTGAGAGTGTGGTGGAGCCAGATTCAATTGTGACTTTCAGCTGAGAATTGGGTCATGTTCAGAAAAGAGAAAATTTACAGGTGAAGAAATGGGACCAGGCTGGCACAGATACAGCGTAGTTGGATCGCAGACCCCCTCCTGTGCTGTAACCATTCTATCTTTCTATATGACCACACATTCGATTGTAGCTCTTTCCAAATCCTTTCTATGGCAAATATGGGCAATTAATCTTAAAAATTGATGGCTCCCAGAATCACAGTGCAGAAGAGGCCCTTCGGCCCATCGAGTCTGCACCGACATGTGAGAAACACCTGACCGACCGACTAATCCCATTTACCAGCACTTGGCCCATAGCCTTGAATGTTGATGTGCTAAGTGCTCATCCAGGTACTTTTTAAAGGATGTGAGGCAACCCGCCTCCACCACCCTCCCAGGCAGTGCATTCCAGACTGTCACCACCCTCTGGGTAAAAAAAGGTTTTTCCTCACATCCCCTCTAAACTTCCTCTCCCTCACCTTGAACATATGCCCTCTTGCAACTAATCCTTCAACTAAGGGGAACAGCTGCTCCCTATCCACCCTGTCCATGTCCCTCATAATCTTGTACACCTCGATCAGATCGCCCCTCAGTCTTCTCTGCTCCAACAAAAACAACCCAAGTCTATCCAACCTCTTTTCATAACTTAAATGTTTCATCCCAGGCAACATCCTGGTGAATCTCCTCTGTACCCCCTCCAGTGCAGTCACATCCTTCCTATAATGTGGCAACCAGAACTGCACACTGTGCTACAGCTGTGGCCTCACCAAGGTTTTATACAACTCCAACATGACCTCCCTACTTTTGTAATCTATGCCTCGATTGATAAAGGCAAGTGTCCTATATGCCTTTTTCACCACCCCACTAACATGCCCCTCCACCTTCAGAGATTTATGGACACACATGCCAAGGTCCCTTTGTTCCTCAGAACATCCTACTGCCATGCCGTTCATTGAATACTTCCTTGTCAAATTACTCCTTCCAAAGTGTATAACCTCACACTTTTCAGGGTTAAATTCCATCTGCCACTTATCTGCCCATTTGACCATCCCGTCTATATCTTCCTGCCGCCCAAGGCACTCAACCTCACTGTTAGTCACCCGGCCAATCTTTGTGTCATCCAACCCCCCCACATAGTCATCTATGTCGTTTATATAAATGACAAATAACAGGGGACCCAGCACAGATCCCTGTGGTACGCCACTGGACACTTGCTTCCAGTCACTAAAGCATCCTTCTGTCATCACCCTCTGCCTCCTACAACCAAGTCAATTTTGAATCCACCTTATCAAATTACCCTGTATCCCATGTGAATTTGCCTTTTTTATAAGTCTCCCATGTGGGACCTTGTCAAAGACTTTGCTGAAATCCATATAAACTACATCAATGGCACTACCCTCATCTACACACCTGGTCACCTCCTCAAAAAATTCAATCAAATTTGTTAGGCATGACCTCCCTCTGACAAAGCCATGCTGACTATCCCTGATCAAACCTTGCCTCACCAACTGGAGATAGATTCTCTCCTTCAGAATTTTCTCCTATAGTTTCCCTACCACTGACGTGAGACTCACTGGTCTGTTGTTCCCTGGCTTATCTCCACAACCCTTCTTAAATAGCGGAACCACATTATCTGTTCTCCAGTCCTCTGGCACCTCCCCTGTGGCCAGAGAGGGATTAAAAATTTGGCTCAGAGACCCTACGATCTCCTTCCTTGCCTCCCTCAGCAGTCTGGGACACAAATCATCCGGACCTGGAGATTTGTCCACTTTTAAGCCTACCAGCAACTCCGATACCTTGTCACACCCATATCAGTTTGCTTAAGAACCTCGCAGTCTCTCTCCCCGAGTGAAGGGTGAAGATGGACATGAAGTATTCATTCAGCACTCTAGCGATGTCCTCTGGCTCCACCCATAGATTGCCCCCTTGGTCCCTTATGGGCCCTACTCTTTCCCTGGTTATCCTCTTCCCATTGACATACTTATAGAATATCTTGGAATTTTCTCTACTTTTACCAGCCAGAGCTTTCTGATATCCCTTCTTTGCTCTCCTACTTGCTTTCTTAAGCTCCACCCTGCACTGTCTGTACTCCACTAATGCCTCTGCTGATTTACTCCCCTTGTACCTGCTAAAAGCCTCTCTTTTCCTTCTGAATATCTCTGGTCATCCATGGTTCTCTGGGCTTGTTACTCATTCCTATCATCCTAGAGGGAACATGTTGAGCCTGTACTCTCCCCATTTCCTTTTTGAGCACCCCCCCACTGCTCCTCTGTAGATTTCCCACAAGTAGCTGTTCCCAGTCTACTTTGGCCAGATCCTGCCTTATTTTACTAAAATCCACTCTTCCCCCAATCCAAAACATTTTTTTGCAACCTTTCGATTTCTTTGTCCATAACAAACTTAAACTGTACCATGTTGCAGTCGCTATCACTAAAATTCTCGCCCACCACCACCTCAGCCACCTGTCTGCCTTCATTCCCCAGAATTAGGTCCAGCACTGCACCGTCCCTTGTTGGACCCTCTGCCTATTGACCTAAAAAGTTCTCCTGTGCACATTTCAAGAAATCCACTCCATCCAAGCCCTTAACACTATGTCTATCCCAATTAATGTTGGGAAAGTTGAAATCACCTAATATTGTTATCACTCTATTGTTATTGTTTTTACACACCTCCACAGATTGTGCACATATTTGCTCCTCAATTTCCCGCTGACTATCTGGGGGTCTATAATAGACACCTAATAATGTGGTTGCCCTTTTTTCATTCCTAAACTCTACCTACAAAGCTTCATTCGATGCCTCCTCCAAGATGTCATCTCTCCTTACTGCAGTAACTGACTCTTTAACTAATAATGCAACACCTGCTCCTCTTTTACCCCATCCGCTGTCTCGCCTGAATATTCCATATCCTGGAATGTTGAGCTGCCAATCCTACCCTTCCCTCAACGGCTCAGTGATGGCTACCAAATCACAATTCCACAAGTCAATCCTCACCCTTAACTCATCCCATTCATAGTCACAGCGTGGTGACTGCTGCAGTGTACATTCCTGTGTGGGCACCAGGTGAGGACGATAAATGGAAGCTCACCAAAGTTAAATGGGCCATTATACGAAAGATCAAAGAGTTTGTGGAACTGTATATTAACATGTCATGGCACCTTCAGGAAATGAATTGGGAGGGTAAATGTGTTACCAGTTGTTTACCTTCTTTGCTAACAGCTTGAGCATACCGCAAAGCTTGATGACTTGGATTAATGTCCTTTTTTTTTTAAACACAGATCCGGCTTTTCAAAGGTCAGGGATCCTTTCAGACTCCAATGAGCTTCGACGGGATTCATATTGTGAATCACATGGTTGCAGATGATGAGTCCATTCCCTCGTCTGATGAGGACCTCTTACCTAGCCCCATGGCAGTGAGTGGTCTGCAGGAGGGACTGTACTCAATTCCGCACGGTAACAATCATTTCCTCAGAGGGCTGGAGATCTCGGGAAAGGACAGTGATGGGAGCACCGACAGTGATCAGGAAGATCGGAATTCTGCACTAGAGCTTGAAGCAGAGATGGTAAATCATATAATGTGCAATGAGAGCCCAAACAAGGCGCCCTCCATCTCTACAACAGTGTAATGGGGAACTCTACGGCATTCCACTAAGTGAGACTTACTGTATGTGAGATCATCCTGAACTGCTCGTTACTTCTCTGAGTTTGGTCTAATATTAAATTCCATTCATATTTGCCAATGAGAAATGATCTTTGCAGGGGAAGTGATTTTATTGGCTGCAGCATCTGACACTATTTTCCATTGAAATTGGAAATAGAGTTGGGCAATTTTGTAAACGTTAAGTTTCTCTGGTATCGCCGATATGTTTTCTGAAATCGGATGCCCAGTAGCTAAAATATTCATGCTGCACGTTGGTGCTCGATCAAAGTCGAGTGACCTCCAGTTTTCCTTGTGTGCACTCCGTGTGGAGCACAGGATAATGGCGGCATTTAAAAATTAAATAGGAGCCTGGTGTTTGTGGGATCTCTCCTCTCCATCGCCTCCATTAATACTCCCTCATTGGCCCAATGACATGTGGGACAGGTTCACCACTAACCTGTAGCTGATGATTTACACTTTGGATTCTCTGGAATCTCTACAATATGGATCATTATAATTTTCTATACCTTGGAGATTGATCAAGAGAAATTACTGTATGATCAGCAGTCATAAATTTTTTAGACAACTAGGTGACTTTTTTAGATTTCTCTAGGTGATAGCAAAAACAAAACCTTACACAGTAGCAGCCTGACATGATCTGATGGCAAATGGATCATGTGCCAATTGGTGCAGTATCTGACTGACACGATGACCAATGTATTATTTGACTGACATACAGGCATAGTGTCTGACTGATGCGGTGTCTGACACACTAACTAGCGCACGGCACAGAGCGCCTCAACCAGACACTGCAAACTGGCTGACACAGTACCTAACTGTCGTAACTATCCATCACCAGCTGAGTTCGTTTCCTTGTAACCAAGGTTTGACCCCCATCATTTTACCAATTTGCAGTAATATAAAACTCCCTTTTCCTAAGTGATATAACTGAATCCTCCAGCCCCCTCACTGCTTTGACATCTATTAATTAAACTAGGAAAGTCTTCACTTGGTTTGAAATGAAGAACCTTGTTAAATCCTGTACTGCTATATTCACATTTTCTTTAAATTTATTTTTAAGATTTAATTTAATTTTAGCCAATTCAGAGCACTTTTGCCTTTAAGCTGTTTTTTTTAACTCTGACACTTGATCTTTCCGGAAGCTGGAAGATCCAGCCTGCAGTGCGAGGGCAGGGCCGTGCTACTGTCATTCCCAAATATTCCAACCCCGGAACAATATGTTTCACTCCCATTAGATCCAGGGATTCTGTCCCGATCCATTCTCCATGTACATCTGTGCTGCATCCAAGGAATATCATCGAAGGACTTGCTAAAGTGACATTCTGGAAAAGGCCAGGAATCCCCACGGTGCCCCTGTGGGGCAGGCCGGGCATCCCTGCGGTGCCCCTGTGGGGCAGGCCAGGCATCCCCGCGGTACCCCTGTGGGGTGGGCCGGGCATCCCCGCGGTGCCCCTGTGGGGCGGGCCGGGCATCCCCGCAGAGCCCCTGTGGAGCGGGCCGGGCATCCCTGCGGTGCCCTTGTGGGGCGGGCCGGGCATCCCTGCGGTGCCCTTGTGGGGCGGGCCGGGCATCCCCGCGGTGCCCCTGTGGGGCGGGCTGGGCATCCCTGCGGTGCGGGCACGCCGGGCATCCCCACGGTGCCCCTGTGGGGCAGGGCGGGCATCCCCGCGGAGCCCCTGTGGGGCAGGCCGGGCATCCCCGCGGTGCCCCTGTGGGGCGGGCCGGGCATCCCCGCGGTGCCCCTGTGGGGCGGGCCGGGCATCCCTGCGGTGCGGGCACGCCGGGCATCCCCACGGTGCCCCTGTGGGGCAGGGCGGGCATCCCCGCGGAGCCCCTGTGGGGCAGGCCGGGCATCCCCGCGGTGCCCCTGTGGGGCGGGCCGGGCATCCCCGCAGAGCCCCTGTGGGGCGGGCCGGGCATCCCCGTGGAGCCCCTGTGGGGCAAGATGTCAGACCCATCCTTCCCTGTAGAAGTGCTTTGCCCATTTTCAGGTGCTAATTGGGGACCTAAGTTGCTTCTTTTTATTTTCAAAAAGTGTTTTTTAAGCATTTTAGCGATTGGTGTTTGTCATGTCACCCCCTCCTCCGGCACTCTCCCCCCACCCCCAGTATAAAAGCAGAGGGTCTGAGTAATCGAATTGGGATTTCACAGGAGGAGGCTCCACAAGGTTTCAGTGGGGACCAGTAGAATCCCAGCATTGTCCAACCAAACCACACTATCCAGGGTCATTATGGCTCTTCTATTAATCTGTAATCCTATAGATAGGGAGGAATGGAGGGAATCCAAAACCAGTCACTCACGCTTGGATTTTTTTCTTTCGCACACCTTTGAAACGTGGTGACGTGGTGAATTTAGACACAGCGTGGCTGAAGGAAGAGGCAGGCCATTCGTCTGTTACTCTAAATTGTTTCTGCACAAGTATAATCGGCCATACTGTTAAACTCTTTCATTCTCAGCCCACCTCCCAAACTCTCCGATCTCTGCATATAGGAACTGGCTTCACTTACTCGATCCGAGAGGGGAGGGAGCAACTTGGAGAAGTGAGAATCCTCACTATGTACTTTTGAAGGGGGTAAGTTTGCCTGTTGAAGGTGCGTGTCCCGGGGTAGTGTTAGGGAATGTACATTTGAGCATACAAAGTGAAGCTCTCCTTTTGTGGAGAGTTGCTGCTCACATTGTCCAGGTATTCCGCGTGTGTAACTGCGAGTGTATGGGGATAGTGTGCCATCCTCCTGTCACCCCACCTCTGTTCAGTTGACTTTTGTTTCCTGTTGTACCAATAACATCACATCATCACAAACACTCCCTCATCACTTCAGGATCACTGCTTTAGTGAATCAGATCCAAAGTGGAAAATGACTCCTTTTCAGTTGAATTATTTTTCTTTTTTTTTTTTTGAAAACATGGTGTAAATAGGGCAAACGGAACAGTTTTGTGTATCTTCCTAAATTCTGTGTCACCACTGAGGGAGACCCTCATGTTGTTATGGGAAGGAGGACTGTACCATAATGATCAGAGCAATATCAGTCTCACTGAGGTCAGTGTTAAAACTCAGGCACTGAAGCCTCACAGGGTTTGTTCATTAGGAATAGGATGCCCTGGCTTGACCTCCATTTTCTTGCCACCAGCACCCCCTCCACAGACCTGTTCCTAGGTTGTTAGTAATCACCTAATGTGTTCATCAGCTGGTGGGAGTTGTCTGGAGGCAACTTTACATTCGGTGTTACCTATACTCATATAAGACAAGGTGCTAAATTGATGAGATTGCTGAGCTATCTCACACTGATGTTTCTGCACAGCGACTCTCAATCTGTGTAATCCAACATCTAGATGTAAAATGGAACTTGATGTGTGTGGCCCATTGTGAATTTACAGAGTCTGTCTCATTCTAACTCTCTCTCCAGTAAGCCTGTTTCCTTCACGGACTCCAATCAGCTCACAGAAACCGTCACTGCCAACGTCAAAGACCCCGTCCCCGAGAACTGAATATCTTGAGTGAGTCTGTGCCTAATGGTTCACAGACCTGGGACCAGGGCCGAGATGCCATGAATCACTCCTAGGGGGAGCGCAGGACACGGGTATAGGGACAGCTGCCAGTTTTACTGCTGCAACGTTTATCTCAGATGCAAGAGCAACGCTCAGTGCATTGTCACTGACTCGTGACCTACCCAGCATTAACCGTGAGGCCCATAACTGGCTGCTTTCTTGGCCATTTTCTAACCGCTGTGGTTGTTAGGATGTTCCCCAATCTGTGCAATGGCATTGAACTAGCAAGTTTCACATGGTTTGTACTGAACATACCTGGATGACCTGTACCATTTTATACAGCCGGTACATTTTTGTTTTTGCTCTTCTGGGATACTGTTACAAGTGAATGCAAAATTCTCTCTGTCCCGCTTTCAAACTTCACATTACAGTCAGAGACTAATATTATTTTAGTTAACTAGTTAACTTTGAGCTGGGCATGAATACACTATGCATTAGCAGTTAAGCCAGGTCATATGAAAGTGTACAAATATTATTGAGATAAAAACAGAAAATGCTGGGAAAACTCAGCAGGTCTGACAGCCTCCGCGGAGAGAGAACCAGAGTTAACGCTTCGAGTCCGTATGACCCTTCTTCAGAGCTGGGCTCGAAGTGTTAACTCTGGTTCTCTCTCCACGGAGGCTGTCAGACCTGCTGAGTTTTCCCAGCATTTCTGTTTTTATTTCAGATTTCTGGCATCCGCAGTATTTTGCCTTTAAAATATTGAGAGTTGTCATCGCCTCACCTATCACATGCAGTGTGTAAACTTTGAAATGGCTATACAGTTAGTTACAGTCTGCAGCTGGCTTTCACTGACATGGAAAATGGCTGCTTTGTGAGACCACTGCCTGTGGCATTGTAACTCCAGCTCAGACAGTGCATGTTCCCTGGAAGCTGCATCTGGCTTTCCTCAGGGGCGAATTACTCTGCAGACTTGGGATTCTGTGAACGGGAGAGGATTGATGAGTTTAAAGGTGACCTATTGACAGTGAGAGCAATACTCTCTGAGCTTCACTGTAATGTGCAATTGTCATTGAAATCAGATGTAGACAGGCGTAGGAGAAATTTGTCTGATGTATTATAAAAGCAGGTTTCACTATTCAGAGATTGAAAGTGTGTAGGTCTCCAGTACAGCTGGTTACTAATGTGTATGTGCAATAACGGTCTCTGGAAGGCTCCAGATGGGTTTACAGTGTGCGCTGAACACTCCAGCTTTGTTTGTCTGACCTGAGCTTACTCGGTGTGTCTCATTGTGTGTTATAGTTGGTGTCACACCTCAGTCCATGGACAGATTCACAGCTCACTCAGTTGTATGAACGTGTTACCCTTATGCATTCCATGACAAGTGGCATCAGCAAATGAAGGTTATCTGTCACATGATGTCTGAGTGATTGCTCACATGACCAGTGAGTAGGGGTTTAGAAGCTATATTTGGCACAATACCAGGGCTGTTACTGAATTGTATATATTCTGCTTTTGTGTATTGCCAAAACTATGTAGCATACCGTTTATATTGAATTTTTGTGTGAAAATATTCCATGTTGGTTTTTGAAGTGTCTGTGTTGCCACATTCAGATTGCCAGTGCATTTTGTAAAGCTGATATGTGCTTGAATCATGATCATTTTTAGCTGCTAGCTGTGTAAATAAGGACAGTGAGTGCACACTGAACCGTAATTGTATTATCACATGAGGAGCACAAGCTATTTGTTGTGTACTGTATAACAATGGAGGATATCCTGATAAAGCAGTGAATGTGATACAGAGATATTAAACCAGAACGTTGTGGGTCTGTTTTTCTCTTGTCATTCTTATGCAGCACTGTCTCTGTGACCAACCAGCGGCTTTGTGGTATTTAAAGATTTAATGAGGTTTCATGAAGTCATTTTCAATAAAGAGTGCCAATGCTGCTGGATTTGATTCTCTGATACATTCACCTCAGATCCTCAACTCTCAAGAGCCTTGACTTTTGAACATCAAGTGAAATGATGTCAATACCCATCTGTTAATTACCCTCTCCACCCCAGTTCTTAATTACCCTCTCCACCCCAGTTCTTTGTTTATTACCCTCCCCACCCCAGTTCTTAATTACCCTCTCCACCCCAGTTCTTTGTTAATTACCCTCCCCACCCCAGTTCTTTGTTAATTACCCTCTCCACCCCGTTCTTAATTACCCTCTCCACCCCGTTCTTAATTACCCTCTCCACCCCAGTTCTTAATTCCCCTCTCCACCCCAGTTCTTTGTTAATTACCCTCTCCACCCCAGTTCTTAATTACCCTCTCCACCCCAGTTCTTTGTTAATTACCCTCTCCACCCCAGTTCTTAATTACCCTCCTCACCCCAGTTCTTTGTTAATTACCCTCCCCACCCCAGTTCTGTTAATTACCCTCCCCACCCCAGTTCTTTGTTAATTACCCTCCTCACCCCAGTTCTTTGTTAATTACCCTCCTCACCCCAGTTCTTTGTTTATTACCCTCTCCACCCCAGTTCTTAATTACCCTCTCCACCCTGTTCTTAATTACCCTCTCCACCCCAGTTCTTAATTACCCCCTCCACCCCAATTCTTAATTACCCTCTCCACCCCGTTCTTAATTACCCTCTCCACCCCGTTCTTAATTACCCTCTCCACCCCAGTTCTTAATTCCCCTCTCCACCCCAGTTCTTTGTTAATTACCCTCTCCACCCCAGTTCTTAATTACCCTCTCCACCCCAGTTCTTTGTTAATTACCCTCTCCACCCCAGTTCTTTGTTAATTACCCTCTCCACCCCAGTTCTTTGTTAATTACCCTCTCCACCCCAGTTCTTAATTACCCTCTCCACCCCAGTTCTTTGTTAATTACCCTCTCCACCCCAGTTCTTAATTACCCTCTCCACCCCAGTTCTTAATTACACTCTCCACCCCAGTTCTTAATTATAACCTCCACCCCAGTTCTTAATTACCCTCTCCACCCCAGTTCTTTGTTAATTACCCTCTCCAACCCAATTCTTTGTTAATTACCCTCTCCACCCCAGTTCTTAATTACCCTCTCCACCCTAGTTCTTTGTTAATTACCCTCCCCACCCCAGTTCTTTGTTAATTACCCTCCCCACCCCAGTTCTTTGTTAATTACCTTCTCCACCCCAGTTCTTAATTACCCTCTCCACTCCAGTTCTTTGTTAATTACCCTCTCCACTCCAGTTCTTTGTTAATTACCCTCTCCACCCCAGTTCTTAATTACCCTCTCCACTCCAGTTCTTTGTTAATTACCCTCTCCACCCCAGTTCTTAATTACCCTCTCCACTCCAGTTCTTTGTTAATTACCCTCTCCACCCCAGTTCTTAATTACCCTCTCCACTCCAGTTCTTTGTTAATTACCCTCCCCACCCCAGTTCTTTGTTAATTACCCTCTCCACTCCAGTTCTTAATTACCCTCTCCACCCCAGTTCTTAATTACCCTCTCCACTCCATTCGTAATTACCCTCTCCACCTCAGTTCTTAATTACCCTCTCCACCCAGTTCTTAATTACCCTCCCCACTCCAGTTCTTTATTAATTACCCTCCCCACCCCAGTTCTTTATTAATTACCCTCCCCACCCCAGTTCTTTGTTAATTACCCTCCACCCCAGTTCTTAATTACCCTCCCCACCCCAGTTCTTTGTTAATTACCCTCCCCACCCCAGTTCTTTGTTAATTACCCTCTCCACCCCAGTTCTTAATTACCCTCTCCACCCTAGTTCTTTGTTTATTACCCTCCACACCCCAGTTCTTTGTTATTTATCCTCCCCACCACAGTTCTTTGTTACTTACCCTATCCACCGCCGTTCTTTGTTAATTACCCTCCCAACTCTATTCTTTGTTTATTACAGTCTCCAACCCAGTTCTTTCTTAATTACCCTCCCACTCCAGTTCTTTAAGTGTTAAATCTGACCAGGTAAAACTACAAAAACCCTCTGGTATTGTACCCCCAGGAGGCGGAGACCATGTGAAACTGTCCTTCCAGGAGGAAGAATTGAAATGATTCTGACAGGTAACTGGTCTATAAGGTAATACCCTAGCTGCAACCATTCTCAGTCCCTGTAATAACAACAGAATGTGCTGGAAATACTCAGCAGGGCTGGCAGCATCTGTGGAGAGAGAAGCAGAGTTAATGTTTCAGGTAGATGATCTTTCATCAGAACTGATGGAAGATAGAAATGTAATAGGTTTTGAGCGAGGGTTGGGGGGAAAACAAAGGGGAAAATCTGTGATACGTTGGAGGTCAGGAGACAGAAGGTTTCATGATATAGCTGAGCAAGTCTCCAGTTACTGGACATTGCGTTACTTAAATAGCAGCTCAGGTGGGCACAGACTCTCACATTGCATTTACCAAATCTAACTAAACTACTTGGAATTTCCCTGTTTCTGACACCTTTCATTTTAAATACATTCCTGTCTCTGCACACCCTTCCTCATTGTACAAACTGTCCTAACACTGACCCAGTGTGTTTATTTATTTATTTATAGATGAATTGCTGC
Source organism: Isurus oxyrinchus (assembly GCA_026770705.1). Taxonomy (NCBI): domain Eukaryota; kingdom Metazoa; phylum Chordata; class Chondrichthyes; order Lamniformes; family Lamnidae; genus Isurus; species Isurus oxyrinchus. The sequence goes on along the minus strand of JANJGN010000029.1, from coordinate 5,065,145 downwards.
CATCCCTAACTGCCCTTGAACTGAGTGGTTTGCTAGACCATTTCAGAGCTCAGTTAAAGAGTCAACCACATTTGCTGTGGGTCTGGAGTCACATGTAGGCCAGACCAAGTAAGGATGGCAGACTTCCTTCCCTCAAGGGCATTAGTGACCCAGATGGGCTTTTACAACAATCGATGATAGTTTCATGGTCACCGTTACTGAGACTCGCTTTATGTTCCAGCTTTATTCATTGAATTTAAATTCCACCAGCTGCCATAGTGGGATTTGAACCCATCTCCCCAGAGCATTAGCCTGGGCCTCTGCATTACTAGTCCAGTGATATTACCGCTACACCACCGTTTCCCCCAAAGGTTGTTAGAAATGTCTATTCAGAGTCAATAATTTGTGTAAAAGCAAAAAACTGTGGATGCTTGAAATCCAAAACAAAAATAAAAATACCTGGAAAAACTCAGCAGGTCTGACAGCATCTGCGGAGAGGAACGCAGTTAACGTTTCGAGTCCATATGACTCTTCAACAGAACTAAGTAGAATTGGAAAAGAGGTGAAATATAGATACGGAAATCCTGTCGGAGAGAAGAGCAATACTTCTTCAAGGTAGGCATTCCTCATTAATTTGTAGTTTCTTTACCTGTCTCTAATCCCACCGAGGTCTAACTGGTTATAACCCGAGACCCTGACATAGATTCTACAGTGTCATTCCCTGTCCCCCTGTCTGTGAACATTCAGATTCCTTGATTGTTATGCTACTTTTTGTATTTAATTAAGATTGACATCCTCACTGACAAGGTTCGCTGTTGCTCTGGTTTAACCCTGTCATTTTTAATGATTCTAGTATTCATGTAGATGCATTCTTTTCCAAACCTATACCCCTCTACCTGCTCCCAAGAGTCTGGCTACTCATTGTTTAATGTCTTTGGCAAATCCAATCAACAATCTTCTTAATAATGACCTTGTATGTCTGATTTGAAATGAGATTTGATCACTCCGTCGTGTCCCACACAAGTCTCTCCTGTACCATCACTTTTTATTATGAAAGTGTTGTTCTCAGACCATGTTCCCAGCCGCTTGTTAATCAGTTTTCTGGATGAGCTGCCCTCATTTCCAATATCCAGAAACTAATCCACGTAAAAGCAAGAACAAAAACGCTGCAGCTGCTGGAAATCTGAAATAGAAACGGAAAATGCTGGAAAAACTGCACAGGTCTGGCAGCATCTGTGGAGAGAGAAACAGTTAACCTTTCAGGTTGAAGGCCTTTCATCAGAACTGGGAAGAGTTAAAAATGTAATAGTTCTCTGGTCTGGCCTACATATGACAACAGACCCACAGCAACGTGGTTGACTCTTAACAGGCCTCTGAAATGGCCTAGCAAGCCCTTAAATTCAAGGGCCATTAGGGCTGGGCAACAATGCTGGCCTTGCCAGTGACACCCTCATCCCATGAAAGACTAAAGAAGGAAAAAGATTTAAGCAAGTGAAAAGGGAGAAGGTGGAAAAAAGAACAATAGGGAAGGTCGTGATAGCTGTGCGTCGGTGATCGAGGGAGTCAATGTTTGTGGATGGGGTGCCAATCAAGTGGGCTGGTGTTAAGCTTCTTGAGTGTTGTTGGAGCTGCACTCATCCAGGTGAGTAGAGAGTATTCCATCACACTCCTGACTTGCGTCTTGTAGATGGTGGATAGGCTTTGGGGAGTCAGGAGGTGAATTAGTTGCCACAGGATTCCCAGCCTTTGACCTGCTCTTGTAGCCAAAGTATTTATATGTCGAGTCCAGTTCAGTTTCTGGTCAATGGTAACCCCCAGGATGTTGATAGTGGGGGATTCAGTGATGGCAATAACATTGAAAGTCAAAGGGTGATGGTTAGATTCTCCCTCGTTACAGATGGTCATTGCCTGGTACTTGTGGTGCAAACGTTACTTGTCACTTAACCCAAGATTGAATGTTGTCCATGTTTTGCTGCATATGGGCATGGATTGTTTCAGTATCTGAGGACTGGTGAATGGTGCTGAACATTGTGCAATCATCAGCGACATCCCCACTTCAGACCCTCTGATAGAGGGAAGATCATTGCTGGAGCAGCTAAAGATGGTTGAGCCTAGGCACTAGCCAGAGGAACTCCTGGAGTGATGTCCTGGAGCTGAGATGATTGACCTCCAACAACCACAACTATCTTCCTTTGTGCTGGGTATGACTCTGACCAGCGGAGAGCTTCCCCCCTGATTCCCATTGACTCCAGTTTTGTGAGAGCTCCTTGATGCCCCATTTGTGGTCAAATGCTACCTTGATATCAGGGGCAGTCACTCTCACCTCACTGCTTGTGTTAGGCTTGTTTGACCATGTTTGGGCCAACGCTGGTATGAGGTCAGGAGCTGAGTGAGCCTGGTGGAACCCAAACTGAGCATTGGTGAGCAGATTGTGTAAGTGCACTGTCAGTGACAACTTCCATCACATTGCTGATAATTGAGAGTAGACTGATGGGACATTGCTGGCCCGGATTGGATTTTTGTTTACATGACATACCTGGGAAATTCCCCACACTGTCGAGGAGATGCCAGTGTTTAGCTGTACTGGAACAGCTTGGCTAGGGGCGCGGCTACATCTGGAGCACAAGTCTTCAGTATTATTGCCGGAATATTGTCAGGGCCCATAGCCTTTCCAGTATCCAGTGCCTTCAGCTGTTTCTTGATATCATGTGGACTGAATTTAATTGGCCGAAGACTGGCATCTGTGATGCTGTGGCCCTCAGAAGGAGTTCGAGATGGATCATCCACTCAGCATTTCTGGCTGAAGATTATTGCAAATGCTTCAGCCTTATCTTTTACACTGATGTGCTCCGCTCCTCCATCATTGAGGATGGGGATATTTGTGGAGCCTCCTCCAGTGATTGTTTAATTGTCCACCACCATTCATGACTGCATGTGGCAGGACTGCAGAGCTTAGATCTGCTCCATTGGTTGTGGGGTCACTTAGCTCTGTCTATCACACGCTCCTTCCAATGTTTGGCACACAAGTAGCCCTTGTGTTGTAGCTTCACCAGGTTTCATAAAAGTAGCACATTAGACTTTCCACGCCTCCTCCTCTCACCTTTGTCAATTCCCTCTCCAGGGCTTGAGCACAAAACTCCAGGTTGATACTACAGTCCAATACTGAAAGTGTGCCTCCCTGTCAGAGATGCTGCTTTTTAGATAAGACATTAAACTGAGGTCCCATCTGCCTGCTCGGGTGGATGTAAAAGATCCTTTGGCACCATTTCAAAGGAGAATAAGGGGGTTATCACCGCTGTCCTGAGGAAGCTATCTATTCCTTGGCCACATAAAAACCAGATTACCTGGTCATTGTTATTTGTGAGAGCTTACTGTATATAAATTGACTGCTGCATTTCCTGCACAAGAACAGTGACTACACTTCTAAAAGTACCTCACTGGCCAAAAATACTTTGAAAAGTCTTGTGCTTGTGAGATGTGATATATTAATGCAAGTCTGTTTTTTTTTGTATAGCTTCCTGTGCCAAGATGCCATGGTCCACATTCCGACTGTCCTTTCAATAGTTTTTATCTTCGTCCTCACAGGTAGCCTATTGTACCTGTTGAACAGGATTAGTTTCTGCAGACCTGTTATCTGTATTTTATCTGGATTCTCTTTACTTTGTACGGAGTAATTTGGTCACACCAACCCCATTCTGAACCTGTACCCCTCTACAGCAATAACCATAGCTGATTTCGATCTGCTCAAGGATTAGACCAATCGGCTTAACAAAGATAGCCTGGACGATAAGTTCATAGTGTTTTCGGGACAGTTTCTTAGAGGAGCACGTTCTAAAGCCAACCAGAGAGCAGATTATACTAGAGCGAGTAATTTTTTTTCTTCTTTCATGCGATGTGGGCATTGCTGGCAAGGTCAGCATTTGTTGCCCATCCCTAATTGCCCTTGAAATGAGTGGCTTGCTCAGCCATTGCAGAGGGCAGCTAAGAATTAACCACATTGCTTTGGAACTGGAGTCATGGAGGCCAGGCTAGGTAAGGTATGGCAGATTCTCTTCCCTAAAGGACATTAGAGAGCCAGATGGGTTTTTACGACAATCAATGATTTTGTGGTCACCATTACTGACATTAACTTTCAATTCCAGATTTTATAATTGAACTTAAATTCCACCAACTGCCATGGAAGGGTATTAGCCCAAGCATCTGGATTACTAGCTCAGTGACATTAACACTAGGCCACCATATGCCTATAAATATATAATGAGACAGGATTAATTAATGACCTCATAGTGAAGGCACCCTTAGATAGCAGTGAGCATAATATAATTGAATTTTACATTTAGTCAAAGGGAGAGGAGTGTGGATCTAAGACTACTGTAAAGAAAATATCATTTTTTCCAATATTACTGTGGGATACCATGAAGCAGGCTTGTGGGGGCTGTATGCGTGCGTGCGTGCGTGCGTGCGTGTGTGTGTGTGTGTGTGTGTGTGTGTGACTAATTTCTTTAAACTGAAGACAGAATCAGACTGCAAGGTTTAAATCATCGGAGATTTGGTGTAAAAGCAGGCATTTTGAAGTGGAGATGGATGAGTTAAGATGGGATACCAATAGATACAGCGTGAATAGGAATTTGCATTAGGAAATGGATAATGAGTTGAATTTTTAGCTGTTGAATTTCAAATAGACATAACAGGAAGTTTTACAAGCTTTGCAAAGATCATAAATAAATAAAGCAAAGTTACTGAGTTTATTTTCCTGAAAGTGCTGGCCATAATGACAATATGAAAGGTTTTTAGATACTGGGAAAGGTAACTTTCAAAAGAAGGTTAAGAACAATGATCTTTAAAAGATAAAAAGGGAGAAAATATACTTAAGGAAAGATTGAAAGCTGTATGAGGTGAGTGGCCATGTGGGACCTTGAAGGGTGGGCTGTATGAAGACAGATCTGTGAACAAGCAGTCTCTAGCCACCCCTGCTTGTCCAGAAGTCAAGGTTTTGTTACAAGCCTTGGATTTCTATTGCTGAGGGAGAGAGAAGCTTGTGAAATACCTCCCTCATAGCAAAAGTGGGTGCTTTGCAATAATATTACTGGATGTTTCATAGATTAAGAATCTATTGGGACTATTGCCTGAGAAAGGGTGTTTATTTGCGAGTCTAGCTAAGTAGAAACATTTTGGGAAATGTTAAGACTACATTTAACTGTGTAACTGTAATCTTGTGTGTTTAGGTTTTTTCTTTTGTTAATAAATATTTTTAATATTTAAAGTCTCCAAAAGTGGTAGTGGAACCTTTACTTCTGACTTCAGTACACATACCTTCTCTTAATAAATACAAATTCGCAAAATCATTGTGATAGCCTGACCAAGTTTCCCTTTGGGATTTGTTCAGCCTGGCAAATACCACCTGTCATATCATAACGAAATTTGGGGCCCTTTGCAGGATTTTTAAAAAATTCCTTGATTGGCTTGGAGTTGGTGAATCTGAAGGCTACGAGTGTGAGAAGGATAGTGAAGTTAGGAAGTTGGTGGTGAGGGTTTTTAAAGTGGTTAGACTGTAAACATGGCTTTAGCAATTGCTAAGACTTCTTTGGGAGTAGAAGATTCAACCCTGACGGATTTACAAGAAGTAACCAAGGCTCAGTTAACAGAATTGGTGCATAAGATGCAGTTAGGATTAACCACTGGGGCGAGGAGAGCAGTCATAATTGAAGTAATAGCGCAGCACTTGAAATTGGAAGGGATACCTGAAACTAGTGAGTCACAGCTGGAGGTAGGGAGACTTCAGTTACAAATGAAGAAGCTGGAACATGAACAAGCAATAGAACTGAAAAGAATTGGAGGCAAAAGGAAAAGAAAAGGTATAAGAGCATTTCAAAGGGAGCAAGCAGAAAGGCAGGAGAGAGAAAGGAGACGGAAAGGGAATTGGAAATGGAGAAGTTAGCAATGGAGGAAAGAGAAAGGCAATACTGGCTTAAAAGGCTGGAATTTAAAAAAAGAGACCTCTGGGGTGGAGGAAGGTTCTCACGGTGAAACGACCACATTCAACCCAAAACCCAGTAGGGAGATGTTTAAATTGGTGCAGGATCTTCTGAAGTTTGAGGAAAGGGATGTAGAGGCATTCTTTATTTCATTTGAGAAGATAGCTAAGCAAATGAAATGAGCACAAGAAATCTGGACATTGCTTTTGCAGACTAGGTTGGTAGGTAGAGCTCATGAGGTATATGCATTGCTGTCAGAAGAAGTATCGGTGGATTATGAGGCAGTAAAAAAGGCTATTCTGATTGCATATGAGTTGGTTCCTGAGGTATACAGACAGACATTTTGGAATGTAAGGAAACAGCTTATGGACAGGCTTATATTGAGTTTGAGAGAGTAAAACAAAGTAATTTTGATCGTTGGATATGGGCGTCAAAGGTAGAGACAGCATATGCAGCTCTTAGAGGAATAATCCTTATGGAAGAATTTAAAGATTCAATTCCTTGGATAGTTAGAATCCATGAAGTAGAACAGAGGATTAAAACACCAGGCAAGCAGCAGGGATAGCTGATGATTATGAGCTGACCCATAGATCAAGGATAGAAAGTGAGATGGTGAAAGAACAGCAGGTAGTCAGGGAAGAGAAGAGGAGTTGGGAACTCTCAGGCAGACCAGAAAGGAAGGTTCTGAGGGTGGAAATGACACTCGAAGACTTAAATGTTTCCATTGTAATACGGTTGGACACACAAAGTCAATGTGTTGGAGGTTACAGGGAAAACCCACTGCAATAGTTGGAACTCAGAAAAGTTCAGGAAATAAGAGTACTGTGGGCTTAGAGATCCAGAGGCAAGAAAAAGCAGAGTCAGCATAAATGGCTCATTTTTGGGTTGTGTACAGGTGGATCATGAAGAATCAGTGGTAGCTAAAGAAGTGAGAGCGTGTTCACAACTTACCCAAAGGAATGTTGAAGGGCAGGTTAAAGGGATGTTTAAAGATTTTATATGTGAAGGGAAAGTCTATCCATGTGTACAGGGTAGAACAGGCAAAGATATCAGAATTTTAAGGGACACGAGAGTTAGTCAGTCCTTAATGTTATGGGATAATGCTATTTGTTGTCCAGAGGAGGTATTGCAGGAAATAGTATTAATAAGTGTGATTCATGGAGATACTAAACATATTCCATTGTGTAAGGTAAATTTAAATAAGTTGAAAACAGGCAAGGTGATTGTTGGGGTAGGGGAAAAATTTCCTACTGCAAGGGTGCAATTTATCCTAGGTCTGGAGAATGGCCAATGTTGTTCCGTTGTTTAAGAAGGGTAGTAGGGATAATCCAGGAAATTACAGGCCGGTGAGCCTTACGTCAGTGGTAGGGTAATTATTGGGAAGATTCTTCGTGACAGGATTTACTACCATTTGGAAGCAAATGGGCGTATTAGTAAGAGGCAGCATGGTTTTGTGAAGGGGAGGTCGTGTCTCACTAACTTGACCGAGTTTTTCGAGGAAGTGACAAAGATGATCGATGATGGAAGGGAAGTGGATGTTACCTACATGGATTTTAGTCAGGCCTTTGACAAGGTCCCTCATGGCAGACTGGTACAGAAGGTAAAGTCGCACGGGATCAGAGGTGAGCTGGCAAGATGGATACAGAATTGGCTTGGTCATAGAAGACAGAGGGTAGCAGTGCTTTTCTGAATGGGGAGCTGTGACTTGTGGTGTTCCGCAGGGATCAGTGCTGGGACCTTTGTTGTTTGTAGTATACGTAAATGATTTGGAGGAAAATGTAACTGGGCTAATTAGTAAGTTTGCAGACGACACTAAGGTTGGAGGAGTTGCAGATAGTGAAGAGGATTGTCAAAGGATACAACAGGATACAGATCGGTTGGAGACTTGGATGGAGAAATGGCAGATGGAGTTTAATCCAGACAAATGCGAGGTAATGCATTTTGGAAGGTCTAATACAGGCAGGAATTATACAGTAAATGGCAGAACCCTTAAGTGCACCAACAGGCAGAGGGATCTGGGTGTACAGGTCCACAGGTCACTGAAAGTGGCAACACAGGTGGATAAGGTAGTCAGGAAGGCAGATGGCATGCTTGCCTTCATTGGCAGGGGTATTGAGTATAAAAGCTGGGAAGTCATGCTGCAGCTGGATAGAACCTTGGTTAGGCCACACTTGGAATATTGTGTGCAATTCTGGTCACCACATTACCAGAAGGATATGGAGGCATTGGAGAGGGTGCAGAGGAGGTTTACCAGGATGCTGCCTGGTCTGGAGGATATTAGTTATGAGGAGAGGTTGGAGAAACTTGGATTGTTCTCACTAGAGCTACGGAGATTGAGGGGCAACTTGATAGAAGTTTACAAAATTATGAGTGGCATGGACAGAGTAGATAGTCAGAAGCTTTTTCCCAGGGTGGAAGAGTCAATTACTAGGGGACATAGATTTAAGGTGAGAGGAGAAAACTTTAGAGGAGATGTGCGGGGCAAGTTTTTTACGCAGAGGGTAGTGAGTGTCTGGAATTCACTGCCAGAGGAGATGATGGAAGCAGGTACGATAGTGGTGTTTAAGAGGCAGCTTGACAAATACGTGAATAGGATGGGAATAGAGGGATACGGACCCCGGAAGTGCAAAATGTTTTAGTTTGACAAGCAATATGATCGGCACAGGCTTGGAGGGTTGAAGGGCCTGTTCCTGTACTGTACTTTTCTTTGTTCTTTGAAATGGTATAGCTGGGTCACAGATGTTGGTGATGCCTACTGTAGTCAAGCAGCCTGTGGAGATATGATCAACAGAGGTGTTGCAGAAAGCGCACCCTGGATTGTTTCCAGATTGTGTAGTAAGGAGATCACAAACTCTCTGGTTGACACAAGAAGAGGGAGAATCCAAAAGATAGGGGAAGGATGCTAATATCCAGTTATCTGGATATGTCTTTGAAAGGATGATTCAGGATAAAATAATGGGTCTCCTGGATTATGTGACAAAATTTCGAGAAAGATTGAACTGGGTATGTGAGTTAGCTAAAGAATATTTAAAGATATCGCAGCAAGTGATGAAGACACATGCAGATAAGAGGGCAAACAGCTTGTAGTTCTATTGTTAGAGAAACAGCGTTAGTCTTGTTGCCAGTGTCATGTGAACCGTTAAAGATAAGGTTTAGTGGTGTTACCAGATTGAAAAGAGACTGAGTGAAGTAAATTATTTAATATATACCCCAGCTAAAAGAAAGAAGCAGAGGATGTATCATGTAAATATGCTTAAAAAGTACTTTGACAGGGACAAGAACCAAAATGAGGTTTTAGTAATGGTAGGTAAGAAAAAGGAGGTAGAAATGAAGGATTTTGAAATTGACTTTCCTTTAATTAAATTGGACAATGATGGAGTGCTCAACAATTTAAATATGATACCAAGCTACCTTCCAGACACATGTCAAAGTGATTTGGAAAAGCTATTGCAGTCACACAAAACTATTTGTGGGAATAAGCTGGGCAAAACAAATTTGGCTATACATGATGTAGATGAGAGGGATTCAGTTTCAATGAGACAACATCCTTATAGATTAAATCCAGTAAAATTAGTTGAAGTGTAAAAAGAATTTGGATTCAAGCTCCAGAATGACATCATAGAGTCTAGTTGCAGTAACTAGAGTTCACCCATTGTGATGGTACCGATTGACTTGCTATGAGGATATTGTGAAGTACCCTTATCAGAAAGGACAAATGAGATATCAGCTTTTGTAACGTCAGGTGGACAATATCTGTTCAAAGTTATGCCATTTGGTATGAAGAATGCACCAGCAACATTTCAAAGACTGGCAAACAAAGTAATTGCAGGACTGCGAAATTGTGCTGTTTGTATTAGCGGATGAACTGAACAGGTATTTTGTGTCTGTCTTCACTGTAAGGAAACAAATAATACCCTAGAAATAAGTGAGAATCAGGAAGTGAAAGAGAGGGAGGAACTTAAAACAATTACAATCGTCAGGGAAAGGATACTGAGAAAATGATTAGAACTAAAAGCTGACAAGCCCCAGGTCCTGATGCACTTCATCCTCATCTCTCAAATGAAGTGGCTGCTGAGGTAATAGATGCATTGGTTTTAATTTTCAGAAATTCCCTATTTCCTGGAAAGGTCCCATCAGATTGGAAAATAGCAAATATGACTTCCCTCTTCAAGGAAGAATGGAGACAGAAAGCAGGAAACTACAGGCCAGTTAGCTTAGCATCTGTCATGGGGAAAATACTGGAATCTATTGTTAAGGAAGTGGGGCATGTAGAAAATCTCAATGCAATCAGGCAGAGTCAGCATGGTCTGTGAAAAAGAAATCATTTTTGACTAATTTATTGGAGTTTTTTGAGGAAGTAAAAAGCAACATGGATAAAGGGGGAACCAGTGGATGTACTGTACTTAGATTTCCAGGTGGTGTTTGACAAGGTGCCATGTCAAAAGATTACACAACATAAGAGCTCATGGTGTAAGGGGTAACATGTTGGCATGGATAGAGGATTGAAACAAAAAACTGCGGATGCTGGAAATCCAAAACAAAAACAGAATTACCCGGAAAAACTCAGCAGGTCTGGCAGCATCGGCGGAGAAGAAAAGAGTTGACGTTTCGAGTCCTCATGACCCTTCGACAGAACTGAGTGAATATTAGGAGAGGGGTGAAATATAAGCTGGTTTAAGGTGGGGGGTAGGGGGAGAGAAGTGGGGGTGGGGGATGTGGTTGTAGGGAGAAGCAAGCAGTGATAGGAGCAGATAATCAAAAGATGTCACAGACAAAAGAACACAGAGGTGTTAAAGTTGGTGATATTATCTAAACGAATGTGCTAATTAAGAATGGATGGTAGGGCACTCAAGGTACAGCTCTAGTGGGGGTGGGGTGGAAAGACTAACAGGGCATAAAAGAATTAAAAATAATGGAGATTGGTGGGAAAAGAAAAATCTATATAATTTATTGGAAAAAACAAAAGGAAGGGGGAAGAAGCAAAAAGGGGTGGGGATGGAGGAGGGAGTTCCAGATCTAAAGTTGTTGAATTCAATATTCAGTCCGGAAGGCTGTAAGGTGCCTAGTCGGAAGATGAGGTGTTGTTCCTCCAGTTTGCGTTGGGCTTCACTGGAACAATGCAGTAAGCCAAGGCCAGACATGTGGGCAAGAGAGCAGGGTGGAGTGTTAAAATGGCAAGTGACAGGGAGATTTGGGTCATTCTTGCGGACAGACCTCAGGCGTTCTGCAAAGCGGTCGCCCAGTTTACGTTTGGTCTCTCCAATGTAGAGGAGACCACATTGGGAGCAACGAATGCAGTAGACTAAGTTGGGGGAAATGCAAGTGAAATGCTGCTTCACTTGAAAGGAGTGTTTGGGCCCTTGGACGGTGAGGAGAGAGGAAGTGAAGGGGCAGGTATTGCATCTTTTGCGTGGGCATGGGGAGGTGCCATAGGAGGGGGTTGAGGAGTAGGCGGTGATGGAGGAGTGGACGAGGGTGTCCCGGAGGGAATGATCCCTATGGAATGCCGCCGGTGGGGGGTGAAGGGAAGATGTGTTTGGTGGTGGCATCATGCTGGAGTTGGCGGAAATGGCGGAGGATGATCCTTTGAATGCGGAGGCTGGTGGGGTGATAAGTGAGGACAAGGGGGACCCTATCCTGTTTCTGGGAGGGAGGAGAAGGTGTGAGGGTGGATGCGCGGGAGATGGGCCGGACACGGTTGAGGGCCCTGTCAACGACCGTGGGTGGAAAACTTCGGTTAAGGAAGAAGGAGGACATGTCAGAGGAACTGTTTTTGAAGGTAGCATCATCAGAACAGATGCGACAGAGGCGAAGGAACTGAGAGAATGGGATGGAGTCCTTACAGGAAGCGGGGTGTGAGGAGCTGTAGTCGAGATAGCTGTGGGAGTCGGTAGGCTTGTAATGGATATTGGTGGACAGTCTATCACCAGAGATTGAGACAGCGAGGTCAAGGAAGGGAAGGGAAGTGTCAGAGATGGACCATGTGAAAATGATGGAGGGGTGGAGATTGGAAGCAAAATTAATAAATTTTTCCAGGTCCTGGCGAGAGCATGAAGCAGGTCCTCACTTATCACCCCACCAGCCTCCGCATTCAAAGGATCATCCTCCGCCATTTCTGCCAACTCCAGCATGATGCCACCACCAAACACATCTTCCCTTCACCCCCCTGGCGACATTCCATAGGGATCGTTCCCTCCGGGACACCCTGGTCCACTCCTCCATCACCCCTACTCCTCAACCCCCACCTATGGCACCTCCCCATGTCCACGCAAAAGATGCAACACCTGCCCCTTCACTTCCTCTCTCCTCACCGTCCAAGGGCCCAAACATTCCTTTCAAGTGAAGCAGCATTTCACTTGCATTTCCCCCAACTTAGTCTACTGCATTCGTTGCTCCCAATGTGGTCTCCTCTACATTGGAGACACCAAACGTAAACTGAGCGACTGCTTTGCAGAACGCCTGAGGTCTGTCCGCAAGAATGACCCAAACCTCCCTGTCGCTTGCAATTTTAACACTCCACCCTGCTCTCTTGCCCACATGTCTGTCCTTGGCTTGCTGCATTGTTCCAGTGAAGCTCAACGCAAACTGGAGGAACAACACCTCATCTTCCGACTAGGCACTTTACAGCCTTCCGGACTGAATATTGAATTCAACAACTTTAGATCTAGAACTCCCTCCTCCATCCCCACCCCCTTTCTGTTTCTTCCCCCTTCCTTTTGTTTTTTCCAATAAATTATATAGATTTTTCTTTTCCCACCTATTTCCATTATTTTTAAATCTTTTATGCCCTGTTAGCCTTTCCACCCCACCCCACTAGAGCTATACCTTGAGTGCCCTACCATCCATTCTTAATTAGCACATTCGTTTAGATAATATCACCAACTTTAACTTTAACACCTCTGTGTTCTTTTGTCTGTGACATCTTTTGATTATCTGTTCCTCTCACTGCTTGCTTGTCCCTACAACCACACCCCCCACCCCCACTTCTCTCCCCTACACGCCCCCCCATCTCTCTCTCCCACACCACCACACCCCCCCCCCCAACTTAAACCAGCTTATTTTTCACTCTTCTCCTTAGATTCACTCAGTTCTGTCGAAGGGTCATGAGGACTCAAAATGTCAACTGTACTCTTCTCCGCCGATGCTGCCAGACCTGCTGAGTTTTTCCAGGTAATTCTGTTTTTGTTTTGGATAAAGGATTGGGTAGCTAACAGGAAACAGACAGTAGGCATGAATGGCTCACTTTTGGGTTGGCTAAATGTGCTGAGTGGAGTGCCAGAGGGATCAGTGCTGGGGCCTCAACTCTTTACAATATGTACTGACAACCTGAATGAAGATTTATAAAGGTTAGAAATTAGAATACAAGAGAAAACCAGTCTCACCCCACTTCTGGCCCCTCTTTCACCTCTCCGGCCCCTCGTTTTCTTCCACCCTGCCCCCCATACCCCCAGCCCCTCTTTTTCTCCACACCACCCCCATGCCCAGCCCCTCCTTTCCCCCCCACTGCCCCATCCCCAATTTCCCCCACCCCCCTTCACAGCGCCTCTCTCCCCCCCATTCCTTCCATGGCCCCTCCTTCCCCACCTCCCATAGTCCCCTTTTTCTTATCCCCCTGGCCCCTCTTTTTTGCCACCACACCCTGGTCCCTCTTTATCCCCCCCCACCAGCACCTCTTTCTTCACCAATCTCCCCATCCCAGCCCCTCTTCTTCTCTCTTATCCCCCCACCCCACCCCCACACCTCCGAGCCTCCCTCTTTTCCATCAGCCTCACCTTGTCTCTGTATATTCACAGCTTCACAGAAAGTGACCTCCGTCAAGGAGAGAGCAACCTGCTGCTGATTGAATTCCGTTTCCTGTCAATCAGAGGTACCTTGGCCCAGTGTCTGGGTAAATAGTTGAGCCTATATATAGTGGTCTGATGTCATCATGTCGGAAGTTATCAGTGGGCTTCTCATGATCTTTTGCAAAGACAGCTTTATCGTTATTTAGGGTGAGTCATTTGCCCTTGACTGTGAACCCACACACCTGAGAGTTGGGCCACAAGCTCGGTCTGTGTATAGAACCTGTCAGCGAGCTGAGTATGAGAGAAACAAGCTGGGAGGCAATTCAAGTTGTAAAGTGGGGCCTGGAAAGTAACTTTAAATGAGAGGAGACTTAGAATGTTACAGCAGAGCGAGGCATTTTTTATTTTCCAATTAGTCCCACTCTCTGTCTCTGTCTCTGTCTCTCTCTCTATCTCTATCTCTATCTCTATCTCTATGCTGCGGTGCAAATTCCGCCCCCCCCCCCTTCAAATATTTATCCAATTCCCTTTTGAAAGCTTTTACTTAATCAGCTTCCACATTGTTGGAATCTAGCCATTTATTTATATAGTGCCTTTAAAGTATTAAAAATGTTCAAAAGCTGTTCACAGGAGCATATTTAAAGAACATTTGATGTCAAGACACAGAAAGAGATATTAGTTCAACTGACCAAAAGGTTGGGTTTTCAGGAGCATCTTAAAGGTGGAGGGAGTTTAGGGAAGGAAATCCTGAGCTTTTTATTTACGTGGGTAAGACCAGCATTTGTTGCCCATCCCTAGTTACCCTTGAACTGAGTGAGTGGTTTGCTGGACTATTTCAGCACAGTTAAGAGGCACAGACCAGCTGAGCGTGGCAGATTTCTCTCCCTCAAGGATATCTGTGAACCAGATGAGTTTCTACAACCATTGGCGATAACTTCGTGGGCATCATTACTGAAATTTAGCTTTCAGTTCTGGGCTGCTGTGGTGGGATTTGAACCGGTGTCGCCAGAGCCTTAACCTAGGCCCCTGGGTCACTAGTCCCAATGACATTACCACGACACCACCTCCTCCCCTTGGGACACAGGCAGTTGAAGGCATGGCCACCAATGTTGGAGCAATTAAAATTGGGGTGTGCAAGAGACCAGAGTTAGAGGAACGCAGATATCTTGGAGGGCTGTGGGCTGGACGGGATGACAGATATAGTGATGGAGGGATTTGAAAATGAGGGAAAGGATTTTAAAGTTAAGCTGATGCTTACTGGGAACCAATGTAGGACAGATAGCACAGAGGCGATGAGTGAACAAGACTTGTGCAAGTCTGGACATGGGCAGAAAAAGTTTGGATGACTTCAAGTGTATGGAGAATGGGAGCTGGCCCTACAGTAAGAATAGGGGAAACGGGAGGCTTGAGTCAGATGGGATACTTGCAGCCCTGGGAAAACAAGAATAGCAAGTTCAGGGGAGACAGTGGTGTAGTGATGATGTCACTGGACTAGTAATCCAGAGGCCTAGGCTAATGCCCTGGAGACGGGTTCAAATCCCACAGTGGCAGTTGGTGGAATTTAAATTCAATTCATTAATAAATTTAATTTTAAAATTTGGAATTGAAAGCTAACCTCAGTAAAGGTGACCATGAAACTATTATTGATTGCCGTAAAAATCCATCTGGTTCGCTAATATCCTATGGGAGGAAATCTGCCATCCTTACCCAGTCTGGCCGACAGGTGACTCCACACTCCCAGCAATGTGGATTCTTAACTGCCTCGGAAATGATCTCTACCCATTGGTACTAAGCTGCTACGGATTGCAGCTCACCCCCATCTTCCCCAGGCCAATTAAGAACGGGCAACAAAATGCTGCCTTGCCACATCCCATGAAAGGGTAAAAAGTCCAGGGGGCATTGCTGGAATAGAGAGCCATGTGTTATAAAAGGCAGCTGAGACACCAGGGTAATAGTAAAAGTATCGAGGTGCTTTCCTGGGTTGCGGCAGGCAGTTGCAGAGGAATTTTTTGTTCTTTTAGATATTTTTCCCCTCTAATTGGCTGTGGAACTTGATCCGTTTTTCTGTCTTTTCCTGACAAGCCCAAGAGAACAGACATGATGCTCAGTAAGACAATGTTGTTAGTCACCTGTGAAGAGTCTGGGACCTCGCACCACATAAGCCCCGTAGCTAGTCATAGTCTAAGAATAGGAGATACACAAGAGGTTGGGCCTCCAGCCACTGATGCTGTTGTTAATAGGGACAGGGAAGGAAAAGCCTTTGTCCAATGAAGTAACCAACAAATTTATGATAAAGTTGACCTAGACTCTTGAGAGGTCATCCTCTGAGCCCCTGACACTCAATGGAAGAGTTGGCTTCTTGACAATAGGAACATGCAATTGAAGTTCTTTATATCAGGCAGGAAAGCTCAATAACTGCATACAGATAAGGGTTAGACACTCTGTTGACTTCCTAGGACTTGCAGATGTAAAGTAGTTAGGATCTGTTACTCCCGGGAGGTGAGAAGAATAGGAATGGAGTAGGAATCCTAGTAAAGATAAGAAACGAGATCAGTTGAAGGCTACTGGCCAATCTCAGAGTGAGCATGGTTAAGGTCAGAGGAAAGCCCTCGATTTGTTTGTCTCACAGGTTTATGAGCCGACACGAGATCACAGTGAGCAGGGAATAGAGGAATTTTAAGGTGATGTCTGAAATATTATGGTCAGTTGTTGGAGGGGTGGTTGGGGGGGGGCGGGGGGGTGTGGTGGTCAGTTGGGCGTTCGGATGGTCAGTGGAATGGTCAGAAGGGGTCCCAATGGGGGTTCAGGAGTGGGTCAGTAGTATAGTTACCCAGGAGTTGTTAGTATTTTTAATTCTTCTAATTTTTCCTTGGTAACTATTTCTGTAAGATAGTCAGAACTATCTGATGTTTGTGACTTAAATTGTACTTTTGGATGGTTCTGTTTGCAGAGCAGTTGCCCAACGGATGTTTGAACTTCCTGAGCAATTTCAGACAATTCTTACCTGGGGACCTCTGGGGGAGTGGGTGTGAGGGAGTGGTCTCCAGTTATGACACCCTGGAGCTGAGAACTTATGGGCCATTCTCTCTCTCCTCAGGTACCGTGCCCTGAAAGAGCATTGGAGACCATAGACCCCAGTGTTGTTCCTTAGTTCTGCTTGACAAGTTATTGCAGTTGACGTTTCGAGTCCTCATGACCCTTCGACACGAAACGTCAACTCTTTTCTTCTCCGCCGATGCTGCCAGACCTGCTGAGTTTTTCCAGGTAATTCTGTTTTTGTTTTGGATTTCCAGCATCCGCAGTTTTCTTTGTTTTCAAGTTATTGCAGTGGTTTGCCATTGCCTTCTGCAGATAGCTGACCAGGAAACTCTCCCAGGCTTAACCACCTGCCCGAGGCGTATTGGAAGGATTTACTGGTCAATTATCAACCTGTTTGGCCATGTCATGGACTCACCTTCCATGGCCATCAAGCCATGGGCTGGGACAGGTACTGGGATCAGAGGCAGGGATCCTACCCACTGCAACACAGGAGCTCACAAATATAACCTAAACAGCAAAGAAAAGGAAATGACAAGCGGGTGACAGATGAGATACTAACAATGATACAAAGGAAGAGAGAAAAAGAAACACACCTGAGTATGATGGAATTGAAAGAAAATAAAGAATGTATGTAAGCAGTCTCAAGAAAAATGGCCCAGTGAGATGTGTGCTGGAGTACCAGAGCTGGCACAGTGAGATGTGTGATGGAGTACCGGAGCTGGCCCAGTGAGATGTGTGACAGAGTACCAGAGCTGGCCCAGTGAGGTGTGTGATGGAGAACCAGAGCTGGCACAGTGAGATGTGTGACAGAGTACCAGAGCTGGCACAGTGAGATGTGTGACAGAGTACCAGAGCTGGCCCAGTGAGATGTGTGATGGATACCAGAGCTGGCACAGTGAGATGTGTGACAGAGTACCAGAGCTGGCACAGTGAGATGTGTGACAGAGTACCAGAGCTGGCCCAGTGAGATGTGCGACGGAGTACCAGAGCTGGCACAGTGAGATGTGTGACAGAGTACCAGAGCTGGCACAGTGAGATGTGTGACAGAGTACCAGAGCTGGCCCAGTGAGATGTGCGACGGAGTACCAGAGCTGGCCCAGTGAGATGTGTGACAGAGTACCAGAGCTGGCCCAGTGAGATGTGTGACGGAGTACCAGAGCTGGCGCAGTGAGATGTGCCATGGAGTACCAGAGCTGGCCCAGTGAGATGTGTGATGGATACCAGAGCTGGCACAGTGAGATGTGTGACGGAGTACCAGAGCTGGCACAGTGAGATGTGTGATGGAGTACCAGAGCTGACACAGTGAGATATGTGATGGAGTACCAGAGCTGGCACAGTGAGATGTGTGATGGATACCAGAGCTGGCACAGTGAGATGTGTGACGGAGTACCAGAGCTGGCACAGTGAGATGTGTGATGGAGTACCAGAGCTGACACAGTGAGATATGTGATGGATACCAGAGCTGGCCCAGTGAGATGTGCAATGGAGTACCAGAGCTGACACAGTGAGATATGTGATGGATACCAGAGCTGGCCCAGTGAGATGTGCGATGGAGTACCAGAGCTGGCACAATGGGATGTGTGATGGATACCAGAGCTGGCACAGTGAGATGTGTAACAGAGTACCAGAGCTGGCACAGTGAGGTGTGTAACAGAGTACCAGAGCTGGCACAGTGAGATGTGAACCAGAGTACCAGAGCTGGCACAGTGAGATGTGTAACAGAGTACCAGAGCTGGCACAGTGAGATGTGTGACGGAGTACCAGAGCTGGCACAGTGAGATGTGTGACGGAGTACCAGAGCTGGCCCAGTGAGATGTGTGATGGAGTACCAGAGCTGGCACAGTGAGATGTGTGATGGAGTACCAGAGCTGGCACAGTGAGATGTGTGATGAAGTACCAGAGCTGGCACAGTGAGATGTGTGATGGAGTACCAGAGCTGGCACAGTGAGATGTGTAACAGAGTACCAGAGCTGCCCATTGAGATGTGCGATGGAGTACCGGAGCTGGCACAGTGAGATGTATGATGGAGTACCAGAGCTGGCCCAGTGAGATGTGTGACAGAGTACCAGAGCTGGCCCAGTGAGATGTGCAATGGAGTACCAGAGCTGGCCCAGTGAGATGTGTGACAGAGTAACAGAGCTGGCCCAGTGAGATGTGTGACAGAGTACCAGAGCTGGCCCAGTGAGATGTGTGCTGGAGTACCAGAGCTGGCACAGTGAGATGTGTAACAGAGTACCAGAGCTGGCCCAGTGAGATGTGTAACAGAGTACCAGAGCTGGCCCAGTGAGATGTGTAACAGAGTACCAGAGCTGGCCCAGTGAGATGTGCGATGGAGTACCGGAGCTGGCACAGTGAGATGTATGATGGAGTACCAGAGCTGGCCCAGTGAGATGTGCGATGGAGTACCAGAGCTGGCCCAGTGAGATGTGCGATGGAGTACCAGAGCTGGCACAGTGAGATGTGTGACAGAGTACCAGAGCTGGCCCAGTGAGATGTGTAACAGAGTACCAGAGCTGGCCCAGTGAGATGTGTGACGGAGTACCGGAGCTGGCACAGTGAGATGTATGATGGAGTACCAGAGCTGGCCCAGTGAGATGTGCGATGGAGTACCAGAGCTGGCACAGTGAGATGTGTGACGGAAAGAAATCACAAAATGTGAGTGATGCATCAGAAGACGAAAGCTTTGACAGATAGAAAGAAGGGAATGACACAGCCAGTGTGTAAAAGACAAAGCTGGTAGAATATTGTTTGAAAGGGATTCAGTCATGAAAAGATGGACAGGAGGTGTAAGTGAACTGTAGGATGGTCCAAATCGAGGGAATCCTCCGGATATAGAGGAAAACAATGAAACAATTTTTATGGTAACAGAGGTAAAGAATGCGTTGGAACTGATGAGTACAGGCAAAGCTCCAGGCATAAATGAAATAACAAGCCGTTGTAAAGACAGAATTAGAATTGATAACAGAAATTTATGATCAAATATATACCAAAGGATACATTCCAAGTGACTTGAGTTATGCATTGTTATCGAAGAAACCTAAAGCTATAGAGTGCAGTCAATTTAGAACTACAAGCTAAACAAGTCATTTCATTAAAGTGATCTTGAAAATCATAATAGAAACATAAATTGGTGAAATGCCTGGATTTAGGTTAAATATTCTGTCTTGTTCTGAAGAACAACCTTCATTAAATATCTAGAAGTAAACAAGAACATGTATATTTGCTTCATAGACAATGAAAAAGCATTGAATCATGTTTATCACCAAAAGCTAACTGACATGCTGTTGAAATGTGACATTGACAGTAAAGATCTGAGATTTATCTAGTGCCTATATTGGGACCATATTGCGAGCATCAGGCTGGAAGATGGACAATCAGACATGTTTCAAATGAAGAGAAGATTACGACAAGGCTGTGAACTGTCACCGGAATTATTCAATCTGTACAGAGAACAAATATTCAGAGAGTCAGGTGTACTTCCAGGAGTAAAAACTGGAGGTAAGAATGTAAGCTCTGAGTGCACAGTGCTACATGCAGAATCAAAAGAGGTCCCAAAAAATATTGTGGATTAAGTAAAATCTAGAAGTTTAGAATGTGGATCGAGTATAAACACCAAAAATACAAAAGCAATGGTAGTTAAAAGAAATACATTAGAAGAAACTGGAGTGAAGATTGAAGTGGATAGTGTCACTGGAACAAGTAGGTAAGTCTGTCTGTTGCGGACAAACAGTAACAGAAGATGGCAGATATGATATACAAGTTAGAAGGATAGAGACAGCCAGAAATAATTTTGTGAAGATGAAGGAAGTGTTAACAGTAAGAACATTCAAGCTTGTTGCAAGGGAAAAATCTCATAAGCAACCTGAATGGTAAATAAAGATCTGTGGAAGAAAATAGAGGCCTTTGAAATGTGGAGGCTCAGACTTATGGTCTACACATGAAATGTTTAACTTAAGACAAAGAGGTACATGAAATTGCAAGAACTAAGAGAAGTCTAAAAAGAGACATCCATAAAAGAAAACGCCAGTATTTTGACCATTTTGATCAGAGGTGGAAAGCTACGGCGATCTCTCCTAGAGGGTGAAGCGAAGGGTAGCAGAAAGAGGGCTCAACCCAGGTGTAGTTGGATGACTGACGTCACGGAGAGTTCCAGACGAGCTACAGTGGATGTTTGAGGATGGTGTTAGACAGATGAGAGTGCCTTGCTGTGACAGCAGATCTCCTGCTAGGAGTAGCTACAAGCAGCGGCAGCAGCTGTCTTTCCCAGGTGATCACCTCTCTGCTGGGACTGGATCTAATCATTGGTACTTGATGGTGTTTGGGCAGGTTTGATGAACCAGGGAGATGGGTCTCTGCCTGTCTGTTACATTTGTATATCCATTAGTAGGAGCACTAGCCATAGTGACATGAATGAAATGAAAATAATAGCAGACGGGCAGTGAAGACCGAAGGATTATCAATCCTGTCATGAGGCGTTCACCTATGTCCTCCCCAATGGGATATTGTAATTGAAAATGAGGAGAGGGCAGACTTACTAAGTAATTACTTTGTCACCATCTTTGAAGGAGAGAATGAGGATATGTACCTCATATACAAGGACTACTAAAAATGAATAAATGGGAGAAACTTATTCAATCTAAGTAAACAAAGAAGTGTTGAAGAAACTAATGAAATTAAAGATAGATAATGGCTTCCACCCTGGGATTTAAAAAGAAGGAGGTCAAGAAATTGTTAGTCATAATCTTCAGAAGCACTCGGTCTTGAACCAGTCCTTTCAAATTAGTAAACTATCTCACTCCACTAGTCACATAAAATCACATCACACGAGTGTCAGGCAATGACCATCTCCAGCAACAGGGAATCTAACCATCTCCCTTTGACATTCAATGCCATTACCATTGCTAAATCTCCCACAATCAGCATCCTGGTGGTTACCATTGACCAGAAACTGAACTCAGCTAGCCATATAAATACTGTGACTATAAGAGCAGGTCAGAAGCTAGGAATCCTGCGATGAGTAACTCACCTCCTGACACCCCAGGGCCTGTCCAGCATCTACAAGGCACAAGTTAGGAGTGTGATGGAATACTCCCCACTTGCTTGGATGAGTGCAGCTCCAACAACACTTGAGAAGTTCAACACCATCCAGAATACAGCAACCCGCTTGACTGGCACCACATCCACAAACATTCACTCCCTCCACCACTGACGCACAATAGCAGCAGTGTGTACCACCTACAAGATGCACTGCAGTAATCCTCAAGGCTCCTTCGACAGCACTGCCCAAACCCATGACCACTACCATCTAGAAGGAAATAGGCAGCAGATACATGGGAACACCACCACCTGGAAGTTCCCCTCCAAGCCGCACACCAGGCTTAGAACTACATCTTTATTCCCTCGCTGGGTCAAAATCCTGGAACTCACTTCCTAACAGCACTGTGGGTGTGCCTACACCACATGGACTGCAGCGATTCAAGAAGGCAGCTCACCACCACCTTCTCAAGGGCAATTAGGGATGGGCAATAAATGCTGGCCCAGCCAGCGAAACCCACATCCTGTGAAAAGAATTTTAAAAAGGGTGACAAGAGAAATCCGGAAATGATAGACCTATTAGTCTAATGTGAGTTATGGAGAGGTTACTAGAGTCGGTTATTAGGGACAGAGTGACTGAGCACTGCAATAAATATAAACTGATTAGACCACAAGCATGAATTTGTCAAGGGTAAGACAGGTATAATGAAATTAGTTGAAATTTTTGGAGGAAATAACAAGCCTACAGATAAATGAATGTTCACAGCTGTTACTTGTATGGATTTCCAGAAGGCATTTGATAAAGTTCCCCATAGAATCACAGAACATACAGCACATAAAAAGGCCATTCAGCCCATTGTTCTTGTGCTGGCACTTGGAAAGAGCAGTCATATTTAATCCCATTTACATCCTGCTTGTATCTATAATCTGTAAATGCCTCATCCTTGGGTCCAGCCTGTGCAACACTCTTTACATTAATGATGCTGCACTAGTCATTCACCCAGATTGTCTCCTATGCCTGAACCCTTGTTCTCCCTGACTGGAAGTGTCAAGAAAACCATGGTGTGCAGCTGCAGCCACTGGCCATAACCGCATTTCGGAGCTGGAGCTGCGGGTGGATTCACAGCGGAGCATCCGCGATGCTGAGATTATTGTGGACAGCGTGTTCAGTGAGGTGGTCACACCACAGGTAAAGACTGAACAGGCAGATAGGGGATGGCTGACCACCAGGCAGAGTAGAGGAAGGCAGGTAGTGTAGGAGTCCCCTGTGGCCACCCCCCCCCCCCCCCCCCCCCCCCCCAACAGATATACTGTTTTGGATACAGTTGGGGGAGACGATTTCTCAGGGGAAAGCAGCAGGAGCCAAGTCCCTGGCACCACGAGTGGCTCTGCTGCACGAGGGGAGATGGAAGACTGACAGGGCTATGGTGATAGGGGATTCAATAGTAAAGGGAACAGACAAGTAATTCTGCAGCTGCTAAAGAGACTCCAAGGATGTCTCAATGATGTCTTGGAGAGGCTGCAGAGCATTCTGAAGGGGGAGGGTAAACAGCCAGTGGTTGGTGGGACATTTTGGTACCATTGACATAGGTAAAAAAAGGGATGAGGCCCTACAAGCTGAAAGAGGAAGTTAGGACATAAATTAAAAAGTAGGACCTCAAAGGTAGTAATCTCAGGATTACTACTGGTGCCATGTGCTGGCGAGAGTAGAAATAACAGGATGTATCATATGAATATGTGGCTGAAGAAATGGTGCAGAGGGGAGGGATTCAGATTCCTGGGATATTGGGACCGGTTCCGGGGAAGGTGGGACCTGTACAAACAGGATGGGTTACATCTGGGCAGGACCGAGACCAATGTGCTCGGTGGTGGGGGGGTGTTTGCTAGTGCGATCAGGGAGGGTTTAAACTAGAATGGCAGGGGGATGGGAACCTGAGCAGGGAGACAGAGGAGGAGGAAACAGGGACAGAAATGAAAGACAGAAAAGTAAGAAGCAAAAATGGAAGCCTGAAAAAACAAAGGCAATAAACAAATGGGGTCAGAGTGCAAAATAAAGCTGAGATGACTAACCAGGTTAAAAAGACAAGTCTAAAGGCATTGTATCTTAATGCACAGAGCATTCACAATGAGGGAGATGAATTAACAGCGCAAATAGATATAAACGGTTATGATATAGTTGCAGTTACAGAGACATGGCTGCAGGGTGACCAAGGGAACTGAACATCCAGGGGTACTCAATATTTAGGAAGGACAGACAAATAGGGAAAGGAGGTGGGGCAGCACTGTTAGTAAAGGAGGAAATCAATGCAATAGTGAGGAAGGATATTGGCTCAGAAAATCATGATGTGGAACCTGGGTGGAGATAAGAAACACCAAGGGGCAGAAAAGGTTGATGTGGGTTGTCTATAGGTCTCCAAGCAGTAATGGAGATGTAAGGAAAGGCATTAAGCAGGATATTAGAGACAGATGCAATAAGGATACAACCGTAATCATGGGTGATTTTAATCTACATATAGATTGGACAAACCAAACTAGCAATAATACTGTGGAGGAGGATTTCCTGGAGTGTGTACGTGATGGTTTTTTAGATCAATACATTGAGGAACCAACTAGAGAGCAGGCTATCCTAGACTGGGTATTGTGCAATGAGAAAGGATGAATTAACAATCTTGTTGTGTGGGGTCCCTTGGGGAAGAGCGACCATAACATGATAGAATTGTTCATGAGGATGGAGAGTGAAGAAGTTGAATCCGAAACTAGGATCTGAGCCTAAACAAAGGGATCTACGAGGGTGTGAGGCACGAGTTGGCAATGATGGATTGGAGAACCTTACTAAAAGGATTGACTGTGGATAGGCAATGGCTAATATTTAAGGAACATATGCATGAATTACAATTATTCGTTCCTGTCTGGCACAAAATTAAAACAGGAAAGGTGGCTCAACCATGGCTTACAAAAGAAATTAGGGATAGTATTAGATCCAAACATGAGACATATAAAATTGCCAGAAAAAGCAGCAAGCCTGTGGATTGGGAGCAGTTTAGAATTCAGCAAAAGTAGACAAAAAGATTGAGCAAGAAGGGGAAAATGGAGTAGGAGAGTAAACTTGCAAGGAACATAAAAACTGACTGTAAAAGCTTCTATAAATATGTGAAGAGAGAAAGACACTGGGGAAGACACATGTAGGTCCCTTACAGTCAGAAACAAGGGATAATATAATGGTGAACAAAGAAATGGCAGAAGAATTGAAGACATACTTTGGTTCTGTCTTCACAAAAGAGGACACAAATAATTTCCCTGAAATGTCAGGGAACCCTCTAGTGAGAGGTAGGAATTGAAGGAAATCAGTATTAGTAAAAAAAATGGTGCTAGAGAAATTAATGGGGTTAAAGGCTGAAAAATCCCCAGGGCCTGATAATCTACATCCCAGAGTACTGAAGGAAGTGGCCCTGGAAATATTGGTGATCATCTTCCAAAATTCTATAGACTCTGGAGCAGTTCCTACAGATTAGAGACTCACAAATATAACCCCACTATTTAAAAAAGGAGGGAGAGAAAAAACAGAGATTTACAGACCAGTTAGCCTAACATCAATAGTGGGGAAAATGCTAGAGTCTATTATAAAAGACGTGGTAACAGAACACTTGGAAAGCATTAATGTGGTTAGACAAAGTCAGCATGGGTTTATGAAAGGGAAATCATGCTTAACTAATCTACAGGGGGTTTTTGAGGATGTAACTAGTAGAATAGATAAGGGAGAACCAGTGGATGTGGTGTATTTGGATTTCAAGAAGACTTTTGATAAGGTCCCACAAAAGAGGCTAGTGGGCAAAATTAAAGCCAATGGGATCGGGAGTAACATACTGGCATGGACTGAGAATTGGTTGACAGACTGGAAACAGAGAGTGGGAATAAATGGGTCTTTTTCTGGGTGGCAGGTGGTGACTAGTGGTGTACCGCAGGGATCAGTGCTTGGGCCCCAGCTATTTACGAGATATTTAAATGACTTGGAAGAGGGAACCAAATGCAATATTTCCAAGTTTGCTGATGACACAAAACTGGGTGGGGTTGTGAGGTGGATGCAAGGAGGCTTCAGGGTGATTTAGACAAGTTGTGTGTGTGGGCAAACACATGGCAGATGCAATATAACATGGATAAATGTGAGGTTATACGCCCTACCTTGGGGAGGGGGGGTGTGGTCAACGCTGAGGCAGGTCTGAGAAGGGACATAGTGGCGCACTCGGAGGGGGAGAAAATATTGAAGTCTTTTAGATGGAGGAATGTGACGGGCTCCACAGGTTGGAAAGAGAAAAGCCCTCCAGCTTTTCCAGTCCGCAGCCTCCTCTATGGAATGGGTGGCATCCCCATACGGCAGGTGGTCTGCTCTACCAGTGGGAAAATGCCAGCGTGCCTGAAGAGTTGTCCCAGTTGGGGCTTTAAGTATTTAAATTGGTTGTTGCCCCTGTGGAGCTGATCCAAGCCTACCCCCTGGGAAACCCCCCCCCCCCCCAACCCCCGGTGGTGGGGAATGTACTGCAGATCCCTCCCGATGCCTCTCCACATCACCACCACCATGGGACCAGGAGGAGACACTGTTGTAGGGGTATTGTCAGTGGACTAGTAACCCAGAGACCCAGGCTCAAGCTCTGGAAACATGGGTTCAAATCCCACCATGGCAGCTGGGGGAAGTTAAATTCAACTAAGAAAATCCGGAATTGAAGGACATGAAACTATGATCGACTGTCGTAAAAACCCATCTGGTTCACTAATGTCCTTTAGGGAAGGAAATCTGCCATCCTTACCCAGTCTGGCCTACATGTGACTCCAGACCCACAGCCACTTGACTCTTAACTGCCCCTCTGCAATGGCCTAGAAAACCACTCAGTTCAAAGGCAATTAGGCACGGGCAATAATTGCCACTGACACCCACATCCCACAAATATATAACAAAAAGCTCGGCCCTTAGTGTCAGTGCTAGAAGTCCAGTGAATCAAACTCAATCTCAAGCATTTGAAACCACAATTAATTTTAAATGAAGGAAGAAACCGAGATGGTGAGACTGACTGCAGGGAAAGAGTGACTGCTGCTGATCTGTCAGGTTTGTTTCATGTTTTGTGGTCACAATGTACCACAGAAGATTCTCAGTCTGCCTACGTCCTACCACAGTTCTATCTGAACAGATCAAACAGTTTGTGACAACACTGGGAGGCATGTCTGTGTGCAGATCTCACCGATCTTAATCACCTCTTTCTATTTTTGATAAATCAGTGTCGCGGACGTGAATCTCTGCAACAGAAAAAAGCCCCCGAGGCGTCAGATCGGACTGGTCGATTCTGAGAATCTCTCTGTGGGAGGTGACAGTTTCACAAAAGCCCAAGAAGAAGGTCATGAGAAATGCAGCTGGAGTGAGTGAATGTATTAAATTGACATGCCCACCTTCCACGTTCAACTGACAAACCTGTGCTATCTGCTCTCGCCCCAACACCCAACATCCCATGTTTCTCTCCCTGCTGAGTGGATTGCTGCAGCTGCTCTCGCCCCTCTTTTCAAACACTTCCCCGGTGTGCAGAAAGTGAGAAAAGACTATTTACCCATCACCCAATCACTAACTGACCAATCAAGTTCTGTCGAAGGGTCATGAGGACTCGAAACGTCAACTCTTTTCTTCTCCGCCGATGCTGCCAGACCTGCTGAGTTTTTCCAGGTAATTCTGTTTTTGTTTTGAAATCCCATCACCCAGTCACTAGCTAACCAATCAAATCCCTTCACCCAGTCACTAGCTGACCAATCAAAGCCCATCACCCAGTCACTAACTGACCAATCAAATCCCATCACCCAGTCACTAACTGACCAATCAAATCCCATCACCCAGTCACTAACTGACCAATCAAATCCCATTATCCAATCACTAACTGACCAATGAAAGCCCATCACCCAGTCAGTAACTGACCAATCAAAGCCTATCCCTCAGTAACTACGCTCCCCCTCCCCCCCCATCCAATGACACACACTGAGATAAGAGTGGCGATATTGTAACAACATCTTGCACATATATCGTGTTTGAAGCTTGGCAAAATGTCCCAAGGTGCTTCACAGGAAAAGGAGCATTATCACCAAAAAATTGGCAGCAAGAAATTTGGGCAGATGACTAAAAGCTTGCTGAAAGAGATTGGTTTTAAGGAGTGTTCTAAAGGAAGAAAGGGAATTCGAGAAATAGACAAGTTTGGGAAGGGGATTCCAGAGCTTAAGACCTTGGTAGCTGAGGCACGGCCATCAATGGTGGAACAATTAAAATGAGAGAGCTCGAGAGACCAGAGTTAGAGGAGTATAGATATTTTGAAGGGGTGTGGGGTTGGAAGTGGGTCTCCATATTAAGACAGAAGTTGTTCATTCTCCCAGTGTTTTCAAAGTGCCTCACTGAGGGAGAGAGTCAAACTCAGGAGGATAAGTATATACATTTGCCTAAGAAAAAAAAGACAGCCTGTAACTGTCAAAGGCGTTAAATAAATGGATGTCCCAAAGCGTTTAGAGTTCATGTAGTAATTTTGAAGTGTTGTCACTGTTGTAATATAGGAATCCCAGCAGCCCATCATTACACAGTGACATCCCACAAACAGCAATGTGATAATGCTCAGATAATCTCTTTTTTTGATGTTGGTTGAAGGATAAATATTGGCAAGTACACCGAGGAGAAGTCGCCTACTTTTCTTTGAGACAACATCATGAGCTCTTCCTTAGGAAGCTGACAACTCCGAGGCAAACGGGAAAACCTCCTGAGTTACTCCCAGCTGGGATTTTCCAAGTACCGGAGGACCCAAGAGAATCGACAACCATCATCATCATCCATTTACTGCGACATAAATTAAGGACAAAGGGGAGACAAGGAGAAATCTCTTTATGCAGCAAGTTGTTTGAATCTAGAATGTTCCGCCTGATTGGTGGTGGAAGCCATCTCAACAACTTATTCCCTGGGTTCCATCCTCGATTCTTTGAGGGTCACTGAAGTGTGGCTTTCGCTACGGGGTAGAGTGAGGAGGTGGACTCTGAACCCAACTCCGCCAGAATGGGAATTGAACCTTGTGTTGTTGCTGTTATTCGGAGTCACGTTAGCTGCCTAGACAACTGAGCTAACCACCCACCCTTCCCAGTCATAACTTACAGGAAGATAGATGGTGAAAGGAGAAAAAGGTTTACACAGGCATGATGGGCTGAATAGCCTTCCTGTACTCTTTGATTCAATGGTACAGAAGCATCTCGAAATCCTTCACAATTAGGCATCAGGGATGAACATCCCCCCCACCGACCTCCACCCTCGCCCTCCCCAACCCCATGATGCATTGAGGGAGTAGGGGCCCAGTGGAAGAGCTGCATTAGGATGAGATTTCCAAAGCTGGACAGCTCAGGGAAAGAGTTCCAGAGTGAAAGGCGGGGGCCAGCATGAGGGTGGCACAATGGGCAGGAGGTTGGCACAGGATAATGCCCTGAGAGGAACAGTGTGTTTGGTGGCAGGGTGTAAGACTGCAGCAGTAGAATGGGGTCAGGTCATGGACGGATTTATATGGGAAACCTGGATTCTGAATTTCATGCTTTGGGGCCAGGAACCCATGTACACCAGTTAGAAGAGTGGGTGATGGGTGAGTGGGCTAGGAGAGTTTGTAATCAGCTGAAGGTTATAGGAGACAAGAAACGGGCCAGGATTTGGAATCATTGAGTTAAGGGTGGATGTGGGTGATGTTACAGAGATAGAAATAAATGGTCTTAGTGACGGAGAGGGTGCGGCATTGAAAACTCAGCTTAGATTGAACGGCACGCTGACACTGTGAAAGCTCTCGTTCTCGATGTGTTTCAATCAGTCATTGAACTGTATTTGATAGCGACGAGTTGGATGAAGTGGTCCAGTTACAAGCTGTGAAATTTCTAACTGTGTGCATGCTAATTGTTCTCAGACCACCTCCCGCATTAACCTCATGTGGTTTGGGTATTGTGAAGCTCTGTCAGAATGGGTAAGTGATGGGATGAGATGCAGAATGGGTAGGTGATGGGATGAGATGCAGAATGGGTAGGTGATGGGATGAGATGCGGAATGGGTAAGTGATGGGATGAGATGCGGAATGGGTAGATGATGGGATGAGATGCGGAATGGGTAAGTGATGGGATGAGATGCGGAATGGGTAGGTGATGGGATGAGATGCAGAATGGGTAGGTGATGGGATGAGATGCAGAATGACCGTTGACATACATCATGGAAGACTCTGAGGAACGGAGGTGAAATGGGGAAATGACAAATTCACTGAGGTCTGAAAGGTTTTGGAGGAGAGAAATTGCACTGTTGCTGGAGCAGATTCAGGAATACTGCAGAACTGACTACACTGCCATGAGTCTGATGTCGGCGATGTGGGCCAGCATTCGAGATGTGGTGTTGTACATGTTGGAGGCCAGCATTTGAGATGCTGATGTTGTAGGTGATATGGGACAGTGTTTGAGATGGGCTATTGTTGGTGATGGGGGCCGGTGTTTGAGAAGAGCTTTTGTAGATGATGGGCCAGTGTTATGGCTGCTGCAGTTGGAAAAGCTGAGTTATTTAAAAATCCCAGAGGGAAACTTTAAACATCTGTCATAACCTATAATTTTAAGTGTTATGTTCATCACCAAATTAGCCTCTTGTAGTCGAGTAAATAATTCTTCCAGATGCTGTAAATGCTCCTCCCATGTCTGACTGAAAATGATTAGATCATCAATATAAACCACACAATTGCTTAGACCTGCAATTATTTTGTTTGTCAGTCTTTGAAATGTTGCAGGTGCATTCTGCATACCAACTGGCATGACTTTAAACTGATACAGGTTATGAAAGCCGATATCTCCTTTGCTCTTTCTGACAACCATACCTGCCAATATCCTTTTAGCAAGTCAATTTTTGTGATAAATTTCGATTGTCCCAATTTCTCAATACAATATTCTAACCGTGGTATAGGAAATGAATCCGCTTTTTCCACAGTATTCACCTTTTGATTGTCCACATTCAGTTCCATACAATTTCAGCACCAGTACAACAGGTGAACTCCAGTTGCTGTACCTAGACTCAATGATATCATTTTGAAGCATGAAATCAATTTTTTTTTGTACTGGTGATAACTTTGCCAGATTTAATCTATAAAGTTGTTGTCTTAGTGCAGATGATACTCCTATAAATACATCATGTAAAGCTAAATGTGTCTTTCCCAACGTATTTCCACAAATAGGTTTGTGTGACTGCAATTGGTTTTTCAAATCACTTTGACACTTGCTGGGAAGGTAACTCAATATTTCATTTAAATTTTCAAGCACCCCCTCATTATCTAGTTTGATTAGAGAAAAATCAATTTCAGAGTTCTGCATCATCCATCATCACTAATACCTCTTTTTGTTTCTTTTCCCTGTCAAAGTACTTTTTAAGCAAATTTACATGACACACCCTCTGTGTCTTTCTTCTCTCTGGAGTATTTATTAAATAATTTACTTCACTTCAAATTTAATTCCTTAAATTTATTTCTTTCCTTTTTCTTTCAATTTTGTAAGGCTCATTAAATCTTACATTTAAGGAATCACCTAGCACTGATAACAAAACCAGTACTTTCTCTCCAGAAACAAAACTGAATTTTAGCTTTCTTATCTGCTTTCACTTTCATCACTAGCGGTGTCATCTTTAAATGTTCCCGAGCCAGCTTACATGCTCTGTTCAATCTTTCCCTGAAATTCCGTAGTTTCTGAATTTTGACCCATGAATCAATTTCAGTGGTCCCCTTACCTCATGACCATAAACTATTTCAAAAGGGCTAAAACCAGTCAATGCATTAAGAGCGTCTCTAATAGCAAATAATAAAAATGGAATTCCTGTATCCCAATCCTGTGCATAATCCTGACAGTACACTCTTAACATAGTTTTTAAAGGTTGATGCCATCTTTCTAAAGCTCCTTGTGACTCTAGATGGTAAGCTGTTGACTTAAACTGTTTTATCCCTAAACTGTTCATTACTTCATTAAACAGCTGTGACATGAAATTTTACCCCTGATCTGGTTGTATTTCCTTAGGTAAGTCATATCATGTGAAAAATGTAATTAACTCCTCCACAATCTTCTTAATTATAATATTTCTTAAAGGTATTGCTTCAGGAAACCTGGTAAACACCTACATTATTGTCAGTAGGTACTGATTTCCATTATTAGTCTTAGGGAGGGGTCCTACACAATCATGACCTTCAAGACCGATGGTATTGGGATTAAAAGCATCGGCTAAACCACTGCTTGTGGTTTTCCTGTTATTTGACATGTATGACAAGTTCTACAGAATTTCACTACATCCCTATGCAATCCTAGCCAAAAAAAACCTTCCTATATTTTCCTATTTCCTAAATGTCCCCCCATTGGAATTTCATAAGCAATCCTCAGAATCTAATTTCTATACCCTCATGGTATAACAATCTTATGCACTTTCCTCCAACTTTCATTTGCTGAGACATAATCTGACCTCCATTTTCTCATCAGCATACCTTCCCAAAGATAATAACATACCGGAATACATTTTGCTTCGGTTTCTGAATTAGCTGTCTGATATAACTGTTTTAAATGCAAATAATTTTTCTGTAACTCCACTAATCTCTTTAAGTTAAACACTTCAACTGATCTGCCTTACATTCTTTCCTCCCGAACAATGTTATCAAACACAGTGCCAGCTAATTGGATTTCAACACAATCTTCTTGCCTTTGAACAGGTTGCTGATCTTGTTTTTCTGGTTCTTATGATGAGCCTTTGATCTCATTACAACATAATAAGGTAATAATCAGGAAACAATCCAAGATGTACCGTCTGTAACACGTCTGTTAAAAACATTTCTACAGGCTGCTCAATTACCATAGGCATCACCCACATTTGTGACCCAGCTATATCATTACCCAGAATAAATTGAACTCATGCAATGGGCAATTTTTCCACCACTCCAACTATAACTTCACCAGTCTTCCATTTGCTCATTAAATTTACCTTCCACAATAGTGGATTTAGCATCTTCTTGAATCCCACTTATTATTACATTCTCCTGCAATACTCCCTTTGAACCACAAATATCATTATCCCACCACATTAAGGATTGACTAGCCCCCGTGTCTCCAACAGATTTTTCCTGCAATCTCCAACACACTGACTTCATGTGCCCCACTTTGTTACAATGAAAATTTGTAATATCTCAATTTTCGAATGTCACTTCTACCTTTAGCACCTTCTTTTTTATTCTGAGAAAAAACTTCCTGGGGACTTCCAGCTACTCCTTCTCTTGCCTGACTACCTGCCTTCCTTTCACCATCCCACTTTTTATCGCTTTCCAATTTTAAAGGGTGACAGAAAAAAGGTTTAGCTCTATGAACTAATTCATAATTATCACCTGTCTCTGCTGCTTGTCTTACAGAATCAACCCTCTGTTCCTCCACATGAGTTCTCACTACCCGAAGGAATTGAAACTTTAAATTCTTCCAAAAGAATGACTTCCCTAAGAGCTGCATATGTTGTCTCTATTTTTAATGCCAGTATCCACCAAACAAAATTATTTTGTTTTACTCTTTCAAACTCAATATAAGTTTGCCCAGGCTGTTTTCTCATATTCCTAAATTTCTGCCTGTATGCTTCAGGAACCAACTGATATGCACTCAAGGTAGCCTTTTTCACCACATCATAATTCACTGACATTTCTTCTGATAGCGAAGAATATAACTCAAGCACCCTACCTAACAATTTAGACTAATAATAACATCCAGTTTTCCTGTGGCCATTTCATCTGTTTAGCTAGCTTCTCAAATGAAATAAAGAATGCTTCACTATCTGTTTCCTCAAACTTTGGAAGAACTTGTACAAATTTAAACATCTCCCCACTGGGTTCAGCTCTAGAGATAAATCCTTCCTCACCGACTGACATCTCTTTTCTAACTGCCAACATTTTCCGTTGGAATTCTCTCTCTCTCTTTCTCTTTCCTCATTCTCCAACTTCACAATTTCTAATTCTCTTGCTTCTAATTCAAGCTTCTTCATTTGCAACTGAAGTCTCACTACCTCCAGCTGTGACTCACTAGTGTCAGGTATCACTTCCAACTGTAGATGCTGTGCTATACTTTTAATTATATCCAATTTCCTAAACTCAGGTAACCCCAATTTTAACTTATCTGCCAACACTGTTAACTTACTTTGGGTTATTTTCTCCAACCCAATCGGAGTTATCTCTTCCACTCCCAGACAAGTCTTAGCAATTGACAAAGCCATCTTGCAGTCTCACCACTTCTGTAATACCTCACCAACTCCTGAATTCAAAGTGCCTCTCATACTTGTAACTTAAGATTCCAAACCAATCAAGGAATTAGAAATATAATTTATCCTGGCAAGAACTCCACTTGTTATGACCCACGCAGTTGGTAAAGCAGAGTTATTTAAAAATCTCAGAGGGAACTTTTAAACAACTGTCATAACCTATAATTTTAAGTGTTATGTTTGAGATGCAACTCTAAATTCAGGAATCAGACCACCAGTTCTCGAGAGGTTTTACATTAAACTAGATGAAACAATTTATTAAGTTACAACGCATTGAACACAGATACATGGCTACAAAGTACTACTCTCATAACTTTTAACAAATTCCCAAGCTAATCTCCATTAAGGCAACAGCAACCCACAGACTTAACCAGGCACGAGGCAAAGCATTTTCACCTTACAAATTCCAAATGAAGTTCTTTTCACTTTGGTTCCTGTGGAGACAGTTGGAGGCTTACA
Source organism: Isurus oxyrinchus (assembly GCA_026770705.1). Lineage (NCBI taxonomy): Eukaryota > Metazoa > Chordata > Chondrichthyes > Lamniformes > Lamnidae > Isurus > Isurus oxyrinchus. The sequence continues at coordinate 5,030,544 of JANJGN010000029.1, read as the reverse complement.
GCTGCTTTGATCACACGTTGTCTCTGCCCTACACACACAAAACTGCTGAAGTTATACCTAACACAGCCTATTGAATGTAAATTCTCATTGTATCACCTCTTTGAACTCCAAATTTTAACAATAAAGCCCCTTTCATAGAACCAATTTTATTAGTAATATAAACATAGTGCTTAGTATCTGCTTGCTATGTGGTAGTTTCCACCCCACTCCTTGAATGCTGTATTCAAAAAAATGCAAATACATTCTATTTCTCTTACATATCAAAACTAGGACACATCAAAGCACACAGACTAGCTGGCTTTAATCCAATTAAGACACACCCACAGACTAAACTTCTATTTTAAAAGAAAAATATTTTCCGATAATATTATATACATTAATAGCTTCATGACAGCCAGCTTCTGAGACAGGGGGTTGTAAGTGAGATAGGTCAACATTTGAGATTATGTGTTATAGGTGATGTGGGCCTGTGTTTGAGATGTGGTGTTATAGGTGATGTAGGCCTGGGTTTGAGATGGGGTGTTGTAGGTGATGTGGGCCTGTGTTTGAGATGGGGTGTTGTAGGTGATGTGGGCCTGTGTTTGAGATATGGTGTTATAGGGGAGGTGGGTCTGTGTTTGAGATGTGGTGTTATAGTTGATGTAAGCCTGTGTTTGAGATGGGGTGTTATAGGTGATGTGGGCCCGTGTTTAAGATGTGGTGTTGTAGGTGATGTGGGCCTGTGTTTGAGATATGGTGTTATCTGGGATGTGGGCCTGTGTTTGAGATGTGGTGTTATAGGGGATGTGGGCCTGTGTTTGAGATGTGGTGTTATAGGGGATGTGGGCCTGTGTTTGAGATGTGGTGTTATAGGGGAGGTGGGCCTGTGTTTGAGATGTGGTGTTGTAGGTGATGTGGGCCTGTGTTTGAGATAGGGTGTTGTAGGTGATGTGGGCCTGTGTTTGAGATGTGGTGTTGTAGGTGAGGTGGGCCTGTGTTTGAGATGTAGTGTTGTAGGTGATGTGGGCCTGTGTTTGAGATGTGGTGTTGTAGGTGATGTGGGCCTGTGTTTGAGATGGGGTGTTGTAGGTGAGGTGGGCCTGTGTTTGAGATGGGGTGTTGTAGTTGATGTGGGCCTGTGTTTGAGATGTGGTGTTATAGGTGATGTGGGCCTGTGTTTGAGATGGGGTGTTGTAGGTGATGTGGGCCTGTGTTTGAGATGGGGTGTTGCAGGTGAGGTGGGCCTGTTTATGAATTGTGTTGTAGGTGAGGTGGGCATGTGTATGAATTGTGGTGTTGTAGGTGATGCGGGCCTGTGTATGAATTGTGGTGCTGTAGGTGAGGTGGGCCTGTGTTTGAGTTGGGGTGTTGTAGGTGATGTAGGCCTGTGTTTGAGATGTGGTGTTATAGAGGATTTGGGCCTGTGTTTGAGATGTGGTGTTATAGGGGAGGTGGGCCTGTGTTTGAGATGTAGTGTTGTAGGTGATGTGGGCCTGTGTTTGAGATATGGTGTTATAGGTGATGTAGGCTTGTGTTTGAGATGTGGTGTTATAGGGGATGTGGGCCTCTGTTTGAGATGTGGTGTTATACGGGAGGTGGGCCTGTGTTTGAGATGTGGTGTTATAGGGGATGTGGGCCTGTGTTTGAGATGTGATGTTGTAGGTGATGTAGGCCTGTGTTTGAGATGTGGTGTTGTAGGTGAGGTGGGCCCGTGTTTGAGATGTAGTGTTGTATGTGATGTGGGCCTGTGTTTGAGATGTGTTGTTGGTGAGGTGGGCCTGTGTTTGAGATGTAATGTTGAAGGTGATGTGGGCCTGTGTTTGAGATGTGGTCTTGTAGGTGAGGTGGGCCTGTTTATGAATTGTGTTGTAGGTAAGGTGGGCCTGTTTATGAATTGTGGTGTTGTAGGTGATGTGGGCCTATGTTTGAGTTGGGGTGTTGTACGTGATGTGGGCCTGTGTTTGAGATGGGGTGTTGTAGATGATGTAGGCCTGTGTTTGAGATGTGGTGTTTTAAGGGGTGTGGGCCTGTGTTTGAATTGTGGTGTTATAGGGGATGTGGGCCTGTGTTTGAGATGTAGTATTGTAGGTGATGTGGGCCTGTGTTTGAGACATGGTGTTATAGGGGATGTGGGCCTGTGTTTGAGATGAGGTGTTATAGGGGATGTGGGCTTGTGTTTGAGATGTGGTGTTATAGGGGATGTGGGCCTGTGTTTGAGATGTAGTGTTATAGGGGAGGTGGGCTTGTGTTTGAGATGTGGTGTTATAGGTGATGTGGGCCTGTGTTTGAGATGTGGTGTTGTAGGTGATGTAGGCCTGTGTTTGAGATGTGGTGTTGTAGGTGATGTAGGCCTGTGTTTGAGACGGGGTGTTGTAGGTGATGTGGGCCTGTGTTTGAGATGTGGTGTTGTAGGTGATGTAGGCCTGTGTTTGAGATGTGGTGTTGTAGGTGAGGTGGGCCTGTGTTTGAGATGTAGTGTTGTAGGTGATGTGGGCCTGTGTTTGAGATGTAGTGTTGTAGGTGATGTGGGCCTGTGTTTGAGATGTGGTGTTGTAGGTGAGGTGGGCCTGTGTTTGAGATGTAGTGTTGTAGGTGATGTGGGCCTGTGTTTGAGATGTGGTGTTGTAGGTGAGGTGGGCCTGTGTATGAATTGTGTTGTAGGTGATGTGGGCCTGTGTATGAATTGTGGTGTTGTAGGTGATGTGGGCCTGTGTATGAATTGTGGTGTTGTAGGTGAGGTGGGCCTGTGTTTGAGATGGGGTGTTGTAGGTGATGTGGGCCTGTGTTTGAGATGGGGTGTTGCAGGTGATGTGGGCCTGTGTTTGAGATGGGGTGTTGTAGGTGATGTGGGCCTGTGTTTGAGATGTGGTGTTGTAGGTGATGTGGGCCTGTGTTTGAGATATGGTGTTATAGGGGAGGTGGGTCTGTGTTTGAGATGTGGTGTTATAGGTGATGTAAGCCTGTGTTTGAGATGGGGTGTTATAGGTGATGTGGGCCCGTGTTTGAGATGTGGTGTTGTAGGTGATGTGGGCCTGTGTTTCAGATATGGTGTTATAGGGGATGTGGGCCTGTGTTTGAGATGTGGTGTTATAGGGGATGTGGGCCTGTGTTTGAGATGTGGTGTTATAGGGGATGTGGGCCTGTGTTTGAGATGTGGTGTTATAGGGGATGTGGGCCTGTGTTTGAGATGTGGTGTTATAGGGGAGGTGGGCCTGTGTTTGAGATGTGGTGTTGTAGGTGATGTGGGCCTGTGTTTGAGATGTGGTGTTGTAGGTGAGGTGGGCCTGTGTTTGAGATGTAGTGTTGTAGGTGATGTGGGCCTGTGTTTGAGATGTGGTGTTGTAGGTGATGTGGGCCTGTATTTGAGATGGGGTGTTGTAGGTGAGGTGGGCCTGTGTTTGAGATGGGGTGTTGTAGTTGATGTGGGCCTGTGTTTGAGATGTGGTGTTATAGGTGAGGTGGGCCTGTGTTTGAGATGGGGTGTTGTAGGTGATGTGGGCCTGTGTTTGAGATGGGGTGTTTCAGGTGAGGTGGGCCTGTTTATGAATTGTGTTGTAGGTGAGGTGGGCATGTGTATGAATTGTGGTGTTGTAGGTGATGTGGGCCTGTGTATGAATTGTGGTGCTGTAGGTGAGGTGGGCCTGTGTTTGAGTTGGGGTGTTGTAGGTGATGTAGGCCTGTGTTTGAGATGTGGTGTTATAGAGGATTTGGGCCTGTGTTTGAGATGTGGTGTTATAGGGGAGGTGGGCCTGTGTTTGAGATGTAGTGTTGTAGGTGATGTGGGCCTGTGTTTGAGATATGGTGTTATAGGGGATGTGGGCCTGTGCTTGAGATGTGGTGTTATAGGTGATGTAGGCTTGTGTTTGAGATGTGGTGTTATAGGGGATGTGGGTCTCTGTTTGAGATGTAGTGTTGTATGTGATGTGGGCCTGTGTTTGAGATGTGTTGTTGGTGAGGTGGGCCTGTGTTTGAGATGTAATGTTGAAGGTGATGTGGGCCTGTGTTTGAGATGTGGTCTTGTAGGTGAGGTGGGCCTGTTTATGAATTGTGTTGTAGGTAAGGTGGGCCTGTGTATGAATTGTGGTGTTGTAGGTGAGGTGGGCCTATGTTTGAGTTGGGATGTTGTACGTGATGTGGGCCTGTGTTTGAGATGGGGTGTTGTAGGTGATGTAGGCCAGTGTTTGAGATGTGGTGTTTTAAGGGGTGTGGGCCTATGTTTGAATTGTGGTGTTATAGGGGATGTGGGCCTGTGTTTGAGATGTAGTATTGTAGGTGATGTGGGCCTGTGTTTGAGACATGGTGTTATAGGGGATGTGGGCCTGTGTTTGAGATGAGGTGTTATAGGGGATGTGGGCTTGTGTTTGAGATGTGGTGTTATAGGGGATGTGGGCCTGTGTTTGAGATGTAGTGTTATAGGGGAGGTGGGCTTGTGTTTGAGATGTGGTGTTATAGGTGATGTGGGCCTGTGTTTGAGATGTGGTGTTGAAGGTGATGTGGGTCTGTGTTTGAGATGTGTTGTTGTAGGTGAGGTGGGCCTGTTTATGAATTGTGTTGTAGGTGATGTGGGCCTGTGTATGAATTGTGGTGTTGTAGGTGATGTGGGCCTGTGTATGAATTGTGGTGTTGTAGGTGATGTGGGCCTGTGTATGAATTGTGGTGTTGTAGGTGAGGTGGGCCTGTGTTTGAGATGTAGTGTTGTAGGTGATGTCGGCCTGTGTTTGAGATGTGGTGTTGTAGGTGATGTGGGCCTGCGTTTGAGATGGGATGTTGTAGGTGATGTGGGCGTTTTTTTGAGATGGGGTGTTGTAGGTGCTGGGGCCTACGTTTGAGATGGGGTGCTATAGGTGCTGTGGACCTACGTTTGAGATGGGGTGCTATAGGTGATGTGGGCTTGTGTTTGAGATGGGGTGTTTTAGGGGATGTGGGCCTATATTTGAGATGAGGTGTTGTAGGTGATGTGGGTGTGTGTTTGAGATGGGGTGTTGCAGGTGATGTGGGCCTACATTTGAGATGGGGTGTTGTAGGTGATGTGGGCCTGTGTTTGAGATGTGGTGTTGTAGGTGATGTGGGCCTGTGTTTGAGATGGGGTGTTGTAGGTGATGTGGGCCTGTGTTTGAGTTGGGGTGTTGTAGGGGATGTGGGCCTGTGTTTGAGATGGGGTGTTGTAGGGGATGTGGGCCTATGTTTGAGATGGGGTGTTGTAGGTGATGTGGGCCTGTGTTTGAGATGGGGTGTTGCAGGTGATGTGGGCCTGTGTTTGAGATGGGATGTTGTAGGTGATGTGGGCCTGTGTTTGAGATGGGGTGTTGTAGGTGATGTGGGCCTGTGTTTGAAATGGGGTGTTGTAGGTGATGTAGGCCTGTGTTTGAGTTGGGGTGTTGTAGGTGATGTGGGCCTGTGTTTGTGACGGGGTGTTATAGGGGATGTGGGCCCACGTTTGAGATGGGGTGTTGTAGGTGATGGGTTCGCGTGTTTGAAATGGGGTGGTGCAAGTGATGTGGGCCTACGTTTGAGATGGGGTGTTGTAGGTGATGTGAGCCTGTGTTTGAGATGTGCTGTTATAGGGGAGGTGGGCCTGTGTTTGAGATGTGGTGTTATAGGGGATGTGGGCCTGTGTTTGAGATGTGGTGTTATAGGGGATGTGGGCCTGTGTTTGAGATGTGGTGTTATAGGGGATGTGTGCCTGTTTTTGAGATGTGGTGTTGTAGGTGATGTAGGCCTGTGTTTGAGATGTGGTGTTGTAGGTGATGTAGGCCTGTGTTTGAGATGTGGTGTTGTCGGTGATGTGGGCCTGTGTTTGAGATGTGGTGTTGTAGGTGCTGTGGGCCTGCATTTGAGATGGAGTGTTGTAGGTGATGTGGGCCTGCGTTTGAGATGAGGTGTTGTAGGTGATGTGGGCCTGTATTTGAGTTGGGGTGTTGTAGGTGATGTTGGCCTGTGTTTGAGATGTGGTGTTACAGGTGAGGTAGGCCTGTGTTTGAGATGTAGTGTTGTAGGTGATGTGGGATGTTTATGAATTGTGTTGTAGGTGAGGTGGGCCTGTTTATGAATTGTGTTGTAGGTGAGGTGGGCCTGTGTATGAATTGTTGTGTTGTATGTGATGTGGGCCTGTGTATGAATTGTGGTGTTGTAGGTGATGCGGGCCTGTGTTTGAGCTGGGGTGTTGTAGGTGATGTGGACCTGTGTTTGAGATGGGGTGTTGTAGGTGATGTGGGCCTGCGTTTGAGATGGGGTGTTGTAGGTGATGTGGGCGTTTTTTTGAGATGGGGTGTTGTAGGTGCTGTGGGCCTACCTTTGAGATGGGCTGCTATAGGTGATGTGGGCTTGTGTTTGAGATGGGGTGTTTTAGGGGATGTGGGCCTACGTTTGAGATGAGGTGTTGTAGTTGATGTGGGCGTGTGTTTGAGATGGGGTGTTTTAGGGGATGTGGGCCTACGTTTGAGATGAGGTGTTGCAGGTGATGTGGGCCTACGTTTGAGATGGGGTGTTGTAGGTGATGTGGGCCTGTGTTTGAGATGGGGTGTTTTAGGTGATGTGGGCCTGTGTTTGAGATGGGGTGTTTTAGGTGATGTGGGCCTGTGTTTGAGATGGGGTGTTGCAGGTGATGTGGGCCTGTGTTTGAGATGGGATGTTGTAGGTGATGTGGGCCTGTGTTTGAGATGGGGTGTTGTAGGTGATGTGGGCCTGTGTTTGAAATGGGGTGTTGTAGGTGATGTAGGCCTGTGTTTGAGTTGGGGTGTTGTAGGTGATGTGGGCCTGTGTTTGTGACGGGGTGTTATAGGGGATGTGGGCCTGTGTTTGTGACGGGGTGTTATAGGGGATGTGGGCCCACGTTTGAGATGGGGTGTTGTAGGTGATGGGTTCGCGTGTTTGAAATGGGGTGGTGCAAGTGATGTGGGCCTACGTTTGAGATGGGGTGTTGTAGGTGATGTGAGCCTGTGTTTGAGATGTGCTGTTATAGGGGAGGTGGGCCTGTGTTTGAGATGTGGTGTTATAGGGGATGTGGGCCTGTGTTTGAGATGTGGTGTTATAGGGGATGTGGGCCTGTGTTTGAGATGTGGTGTTATAGGGGATGTGTGCCTGTTTTTGAGATGTGGTGTTGTAGGTGATGTAGGCCTGTGTTTGAGATGTGGTGTTGTAGGTGATGTAGGCCTGTGTTTGAGATGTGGTGTTGTCGGTGATGTGGGCCTGTGTTTGAGATGTGGTGTTGTAGGTGCTGTGGGCCTGCATTTGAGATGGAGTGTTGTAGGTGATGTGGGCCTGCGTTTGAGATGAGGTGTTGTAGGTGATGTGGGCCTGTATTTGAGTTGGGGTGTTGTAGGTGATGTTGGCCTGTGTTTGAGATGTGGTGTTACAGGTGAGGTAGGCCTGTGTTTGAGATGTAGTGTTGTAGGTGATGTGGGATGTTTATGAATTGTGTTGTAGGTGAGGTGGGCCTGTTTATGAATTGTGTTGTAGGTGAGGTGGGCCTGTGTATGAATTGTTGTGTTGTATGTGATGTGGGCCTGTGTATGAATTGTGGTGTTGTAGGTGATGTGGGCCTGTGTTTGAGCTGGGGTGTTGTAGGTGATGTGGACCTGTGTTTGAGATGGGGTGTTGTAGGTGATGTGGGCCTGCGTTTGAGATGGGGTGTTGTAGGTGATGTGGGCGTTTTTTTGAGATGGGGTGTTGTAGGTGCTGTGGGCCTACCTTTGAGATGGGCTGCTATAGGTGATGTGGGCTTGTGTTTGAGATGGGGTGTTTTAGGGGATGTGGGCCTACGTTTGAGATGAGGTGTTGTAGTTGATGTGGGCGTGTGTTTGAGATGGGGTGTTTTAGGGGATGTGGGCCTACGTTTGAGATGAGGTGTTGCAGGTGATGTGGGCCTACGTTTGAGATGGGGTGTTGTAGGTGATGTGGGCCTGTGTTTGAGATGGGGTGTTTTAGGTGATGTGGGCCTGTGTTTGAGATGGGGTGTTTTAGGTGATGTGGGCCTGTGTTTGAGATGGGATGTTATCGGTGTGAGTGAATCATCTGCACCGGGAACAGTATGTTGAAGACAGAGCCCCTGAAGCATCAGCCCCACATCCCCCTTCCTCACCTACCCTGCTCCACACCATCACAGCTTTGGAAATACATGACACAGATCGACAAATAGAAGCAAATGAAATTTGAGTGGAATAAATCTTGGAGTGGATACGGATTCTGTCAGTCCTGTTATAAATATAAAATACTGTGGATGCTGGAAATCTGTAATAGAAACAGCAAATGCTGGAAATATTCAGCAGGCTTGCAGCATCTGTGGAGAGAGGAATAGAGTCAATGTTTCCAGTCCAATATCCTCGGGGGAGGAATCACTTCTAGTTTTATTTCCCCTCAGTCCTGTTCATATCTGGATATCCATCCTGGAACATTCCAGAGATCCAGGATTTCTGCACGTGTGGGTGTTACACCAAGCGAGGTAACCAGTGACAGGGTACAGGGGGGTAACTGTAGCTCCTTATTCTGGAGATTTGTTGGATTCAATCAAGTGAGGTGGTGTTTATAAGCTCAATAGAACTATTGCACTGGAGCATGAATGGATGAGGAGCCTCTGTTATTGATCTGTCATTTCAGGAGAAATTTCTTTCTTACTCTAGACGAGATCTTGCTGAAGGAGTATGGTCTTTCCTTCAGAACTCTTTTATTTACATAACTATTTACAAGCTTATAGGACATCAGGTCATAGGTACAGCTGCTCTCTAAGGTCCTCCTCACTTATCTTCTCTCAGTAAGTGAGATCACTATGAGCTAACTCCTTAAGCACATACTCAGTAGCTATCATTAGAGTTAACCTTTAACTCTGCGGAGTCTTCAGTGGAGTTTTTTCTGGCCTTTCTCATCCTGTTCCGGAATGTCTCATGTACGTTACTGTAACAGGAGGCCATTCAGCCCTTGAGTCTGTTGCATCATTCAAACAGATCCTGGATGATCTGTGTCTTAACTCCATTTACCTTCCTTGATTCCAAAACCTTTAACCCCCTTGCCCAACAAAAATTGAATCTCAGGTTTTAATTGACCTCCAGCATCAATGGCTTCTTTTTGTGGGAGAGTGGGGCGAGTTCATGATTTCTAACCCCCTTTGTGTGAAGAAGTGCTTCCTGACATTGCCCCTGAATGATTCAGCCCTAACTGTAAGGTTGTGTCCTCTTGTTCTGGCTGCCCCCACCAGGAGGAAACAGTTTCTCTCTATCTATCCTATCAACTTCTTTGATTATCTGAAACGCCCCTTGATCAGATCACTCCTTAATGAAATCAAGCCTGACTATGTGATTTGTCTTCATAATTTGACCCTTTTAGGCCTGGTATCATTCCAATGAAGCTGCACTGCGCCTTCTCCAAGGCCAACGTGTTATTCCTGAGGTGCCCACTCCAGAGCTCTGTCTAACTTTAACAGGACATCCAGTCCTCCAAATTCAAGCCCTCTTGAGATAAAGGCCAGAATTCAACTCATTTTTAGAAATAATTTTGTATCCGCCCACTAGCATTTAATGAGTTTTGTATGTGGAAAAAAATGGGGAACAAAGAAATGGCAGAAGAATTGAGCACATATTTTGGTTCTGTCTTCACAAAAGAGGACACAAATAATTTCCCTGAAATGTTAGGGAACCAATGGTCTAGTGAGAGGGAGGAACTGAAGAAAATCAGTATTAGTAAGAAAAAAATGGTGCTAGATAAATTAATGGGGTTAAAGGCTGAAAAATCCCCAGGGACTGATAATCTACATCCCAGAGTACTGAAGGAAGTGGCCCTGGAAATATTGGTGATCATCTTCCAAAATTCTATAGACTCTGGAGCAGTTCCTACAGATTAGAGACTCGCAAATATAACCCCACTATTTAAAAAAGGAGGGAGAGAAAAAACAGAGATTTACAGACCAGTTAGCCTAACATCAATAGTGGGGAAAATGCTAGAGTCTATTATAAAAGACGTGGTAACAGAATACTTGGGAAAGTATTACCGGGATTAGACAAAGTCAGCATGGGTTTATGAAAGGGAAATCTTGCTTAACTAATCTACAGGAGGTTTTTGAGGATGTAACTAGTAGAATAGATCAGGGAGAACCAGTGGATGTGGTGTATTTGGATTTCAAGAAGGCTTTTGATAAGGTCCCACAAAAGAGGCTAGTGGGCAAAATTAAGGCCCATGGGATCGGGAGTAACATACTGGCATGGATTGAGAATTGGTTGACAGACTGGAAACAGAGAGTGGGAATAAATGGGTCTTTTTCTGGGTGGCAGGTGGTGACTAGTGGTGTAACGCAGGGATCAGTGCTTGGGCCCCAGCTATTTACGATATATATAAAAGATGAGGGAACCAAATGCAATATTTCCAAGTTTACTGACAACACCAAACTGGGCGGTGTTGTGAGGAGGATGCAAGAAGGCTTCAGGGTGATTTAGACAAGTTGTGTGTGGGCAAACACATGGCAGATGCAATATAACATGGATAAATGTGAAGTTATACACTTCGGTGTGAAAAACAGAAAGGCAGAGTATTATTTAAATGGTGATATATTGGGAAATATGGATGTACAAAGGGATCTGGGGGTCCTTGTACACCTGTCAATGAAAGTCAACAGGCAGGTGCAGCAAACAATTAGGAAGGTAAATGGTATGTTGGCCTTCATTGCAAGAGGATCTGAGCTCAGAAGTAGGGATGTCTTGCTGCAGTTATACAGGGTCTTGGTGAGACCACACCTGGAGTATTGAGTGCAGTTTTGGTCTCCCTACCTAAGAAAGGATATACTTGCCATAGAGGGAGTGCAGTGAAGGTTCACTAGGCTGATACTGGGGACGGCAGGACTGTCGTATGAGGAGAGATTGGTTCGACTGGGAATGTATTCACTAGAATCTAGAAGAATGAGCTGGGATCTGATTGAAATGTCTAAAATTCTAACAGGGCCAGACAGACTGGATGCAGTGAGGATGTTTCCCCTGGTTGGGGGAGTCCAGAACCAGGGGCCACAGTCTCAGGATACAGGGCAGGCCATCTCCTGACTCCCCAAAGCCTGTCCACCATCTGCAAGGCACAAGTCAGGAGTGTGATGCGGATGAGTGCAGCTCCCACAACACTCAAGAAGCTTAACACCATCCAGGACAAAGCAGCCCCGCTTGATTGGCACCCTATCCACAAACATTCACTCCCTCCACCACCAACGCACAGTAGCAGCAGTGTGTGTACCATCTACAAGATGCACTGCAGAAACTCACCAAACCTCCTTAGGCAGCACCTTCCAAACCCACGACCACTACCATCTAGAAGGACAAGGGCAGTAGATAGATGGGAACACCACCACCTGCAAGTTCTCCTCCAAGTCACTCACTATCTTGAATTAGAAATATATCACCATTCTTTCACTGTCACTGGGGTCCAAATCCTGGAACTCCCTCCCTAACAGCACTGTGGGTGTACCTACACCACATGGTCTGCAGCGGTTCAAGAAGGCAGCTCACCACCACCTTTTCAAGGGACAATTAGGGATGGGCAATAAATGCTGGCCCAGCCAGCGACACCCACATCCCAGGAATGAATTAAAAAAGTCAGTCCATCTCTCATGACAGCCGAAAGTGCAGGAATATTTCTTAATTTTCCCCTAAAATGTGAAATCTAGTTGTCTGGTCTTTTCAGTTCATAACTGGGAATTTGAATTTTTTTTTTAAATGTTACCAGTCTCTGCAGAGATCGTAATCACTTCTTCTATCATCCAAGGAGATTTGGAGATTTGTTTACCATGCCTTTCCTTTTTGTGGGTATATATCTTGACCGTATCTGGACCATTTCTTCTTTAAAGGCAGCCCAGTGATGGCCTTGCCTTGATTCCAATTTACCTGGGCCAAATCCATTCTTACCCCATCAAGGTTGGCTTCGCCCCAGTTAATTATTCTTACTCTGGATTGTTCTTTACTCTTTTCCATTGTCATCCTAAACCAACGATCACTGTCCTCCTACTGATCTTTAATTCCCAAGAACCAGGTCTAGCCGTGCCTCCTCTCTCATTGGGCTGGACGCTTGCTGTTGTCGAACATTCTCCTGATCACAGTCGGAGCTCTTGCTCCTCTCTGCACTTGACACTACCACTATCCCAGTCTATATTTGGATGAATAAAAACTCCCATGACAACCACTCTATAATTCTTGCCCCTCTCTGTAATTTCCTTGCAAACTAATTCCTCTACATCTTTCCCACTAGTTGGCGATCTATAGACTACACCAAGCAATGTCATTACACCCTTCTTGTTCCTAAGCTCTCGCCAAATGGATTCTGTCTTTGAATCCTCTGGGACACCCTCTTTCTCCGGCACTGCAATGCTCTCCTTAACCAATACTGCCACTCTTCCTCCTTTTCTTCCTTTCCTATCTTTCCTGAACTCCTTGTATCCAGGAATATTTAACACCCCAGTCCTGCCTTTCCTTGAAACAGGTTTCTGTTCTCACCACATCATAATTCTACATGGCAATCTGCGCTTGTAACTTATTGATCTTATTTAGCACACTCTGTACATTCACACAAATGCACAGTAAATCTAATTTCGACTTTATTACTTTGTCCTTTGTGCTGACCCCAGCTCATACGCTGCTATTTGCTACCCTGGCTCTATCTGGTTTTCCTCTCTGGTTCCCATACCCCTGCTAAATTAGTCTAAACCCTTCTCAGTAGCACTTGTAAATCACCCACAAGCAAACTGGTCTCGGCTCTGTTCAGATACAACCCGTCCAGCCTAGAGAGGTGCTATTGCCCCCAGAGCCAGTCCCAGTGTCCCAGGAATCTAAAGCCCTCCCTCCTGCACCATCTTTCCAGCCACACATTCATCTGCTTTATCCTCCTATTCTTATGCTCATTTGGGAGGATGTGGTTGACTGTGGTACTGTCACTGACTAATATTCTAGGGACCCAGGGTATTGATCTGGGGACCCGGGTTTGGATCCCACCACATTAGATGGCAATATTTGAATTAAAAGTCTGGTGATGTCCATGGAACCATTGCCAATTATCATAAAAACCCATCCGGTTCACTAATGTCCTTTCGGGAAGGAAATCTGCCATCCTTACCTGGTCAGCCTACATGTGACTCCAGACCCACAGAAATATGGTTGAATTGTAAATGCCCTGTGAACAAGGGCAATTAGGGATGGGCAATAAATGCTGGCCTAGCCAGCGACGCCCACGTCCCATGAACATATAAAAAAAGCTCTGTACATGGCACTGGGAGTAACCTGGAGATGACTCCTTTTGAGGTCCTGTTTGCTAATTTCCTACCTAACTCTCTAGGTTCTGACTGCAGGACCACATCTCTCGTTCTGCCTACATTGCTGACACCACTGTGGACCCTTGCCCATCAGGGTGCTCTTGCTGTCATTCAGTGATATCCTTTATTTGGCCTGGGAGGCAACTGAGCATCGTGCATCGAGTCTGCAGCTGCAGAGATGTCTGTCTGTTCCACCAGCTATTGAATCTCTTGTCACTATTGCTCTTCCAGTCTTCCTTGTACCCCCCCCCCCACCCCACCCCCGTGGTGTCACGGACTTGCCTCTGGCTGCTCTTCCCAGGTGAACTATCACTCTCATCAGTATTCCGAACTGAACTCTGGTTGCAGAGTGGGGTGCATTTGACGGACTTCTGCACTTTCCTGCCTGGTGCTTTTTGACTACCTGGTGGTCAACATATTCCTTCCCTCCCTGCATACTCTTAAGCTGCAGGATGAGTACATCTATAAAAGTGTTGTGCCTGAAGATCTCAACCCCCATGGGTATGCTGCAGAGACCCGGACCTTGGCCTGCTGAATGAAGCTAATGTTCGCTTCCTGTAAATATGGTCATCCAGGACATGGGGAGAGTCATGGATTTCACACGTGGTGCAGGATGCACACTCCGGAGGCTGGAGCTGCTCTGCCATTCCAATATCTATGAGATAATAAAAACTTACTACTTAAAATAAATGAAAGCCTCACCAGCTACTCATGTCTCTCTTGATGATATCACTTAAATACAGGAAGGTTAACTGAGATGTTTTTTTAACCCTTATTACTATAACAAAAATGAAAATTTTAACTTCCCAATTCCTTAGGCTAATTTCCCAACTTTGGCAAAGGGGAGCCAAAGCAACGATTCTCACCAGCCAATCAACTCAAGCTTTCCTGTGATGACACAGTTTGTTTCCTCTCTCATTTTTTTTCAAACTCGAGCAAGCCCTGGCCCCGTGCAGCTCTCAACTCTTCCCCCCCCAACCACCACCACCCCCCCCCCCCCCCCCAAAACAATACTTCCAGAAATCGACTGGGAATATTAATAAACACTTCCCTATTTGGGGAAGCTGCTAGCTGCAGTCACATTGTTGTGAGACTGAGTGGGATATACTGAGGTGCTTGCTGCATGTCAACAGGAAATGACAGTAGAAGGCTTTACTCATCTGCAATTTGGGACCGTTGAGTTGGTTTTATTCCTGCTGCTGCCTTTCTCCAAGTTACAAACCAATTCCCTCCTCCCTGCTAATCTGTTCCATCATTTCTGGGCACTCTGAGTCTCTGTTCCAAGCAGTGGGACTGAGAGACTGTCCAGAGATTACAGAGGACGTGGTGGTAATCACTGTTTCGTGTTAATTGTAAACAAGGAATCCCGAGTGGAAAGATAGTCAAAGAGAATTTTTGACTTAATTTGGTGATTGAAGGATCCGTGCCCCCTGACCCCACACTCGGATCACCGCTGATGGGCAGTTAGTAAATGTTAAAAGGTTTAAGTATCGCAAACACACTGTATAATTTGAAAATAAGGCAAGATCATAACACAGAGGCTGGAAATGAAAACGAGAGAGAGATAGATTCATGCCTGTGGCGTATCCAGGACAATTTGACAAGGAAGGTGTCCAGGGCTCAGGGAGTGCATCCCGGGGTTCGGGGAGCGCATCCTGGGGTTCGGGGAGTGCATCCCGGGATTCGGGGGGCAATAACCTGCTCACTGATGCCCAGTTTGGGTTCCGCCAGGGTCACTCAGTTCCTGACCTCATTACAGCCTTGGCTCAAACATGGATAAAAGAGCTGAACTCCTGAGGTGAGGTGAGAGTGACTGCTCTTGTCATCAAGGCCGCATTTGACTGAGTGTGGCATCAAGGAGCCCCAGCAAAATGGAGTCAATGAGAATCAGGAAAATGGGGGAAGCTCTCCGCTGGTTGGAGTCATACCCAGCACTAGGGAAGATGGTTGTGGTTGTTGGAGTTCAATCATCTTGGGTCCAGGACATCATTACAGGAGTTCCTCAGGGTAATGTCCTCGGCCCAACCATCTTCAGCTGCTTCATCAATGGCCTTCCATCCATCATAAGATCAGAAATGGGGATGTCGCTGATGATTGCACAATATTCAGCACCATTCACAACTCCTCAGATGCTGAAGCAGTCCATGTCCAAATGCAGCAAGACCTGGACAATATCCAGACTGACAAGTGGCAAGTAACATTCATGCCATACAAGTGCCAGGTAATGACCATCTCCAACAAGAGAGAATCTAACCATTGCCCCTTGACGTTTAATGGTATTACCATCGCTGAATCTCCCACCATAAAACATGCTGGAATTAGCATTGACCAGAAACTGAATTGGACTAACACTACCGGTGCTGTGACTACAAGAGCAGGTGAGAGGCCAGGAGTTCTGCGGTGAGTAATGCACCTCCTGAATCCTTAAAGTCTGTCCACCACCTACACAGCACAAGTCAGGAATGTGATGGCATACTCTCCACTTGCCTGGATGAGTGCAGCTGCCACAACTCAAGAAGCTTGACACCGTCCAAGACAAAGCAGCCCGTTTGATTGGCACCACATCCACAAACATTCACTCCCTCCACCACGGATGCACAGCAGCAGCATGTACCATCTACAAGATGCACTGCAGGAATTCACCAAGGATCCTTCGACAGCACCTTCCAAACCCACAGCCACTACCATCTAGAAGGACAAGGGCAGCAGACACATGGGAACGCCACCACCTGGAAGTTCCCCTCCAAGTCACTCACCATCCTGACTTGGAAATATATCGGCCGTTCCTTCACTGTCGCTGGGTCAAAATCCTGGAACTCCGTCCCTAACAGCACTGTGGGTGTACCTACACCACATGGACTGCAGCGGTTCAAGAAGGCAGCTCACCACCACCTTCTCAAGGGTAACTAGGGATGGGCAATAAATGCTGGCCCAGCCAGTGACACCCACATCCTATAAATGAATAGAAAGAACAAAAAATCTTACTGACCAAATTTCAGTGTGATAAGTGTTGACAGGAAATCACTGATATTTTTCGAGTGAGATTTTCCCCATTGCCTCAGCTGCACGTGTGTGTGTGTGTGTGTGTGTGTGTGTGTGTGTGTGTGAACGTGTGTGTGTGAGAACGTGTGAACGTGTGTGTGAACGTGTGCGTGTGTGTGTGTGTGTGTGTGTGTGTGTGTGTGTGTGAACGTGAGTGTGTGTGTGTGAACGTGTGTGTGTGAGAACGTGTGAACGTGTGTGTGAACGTGTGCGTGTGTGTGTGTGTGTGTGTGTGTGTGTGTGTGTGTGAACGTGTGTGTGTGTGTGTGTGTGTGTGTGTGTGTGTGTGTGAACGTGTGTGTGCGTGTGCGTGTGTGTGTGTGTGTGTGTGTGAACATGTGTGTGTGTGTGTGTGTGTGTGTGTGTGTGCTTGTGTGAGCGAGCTTGTGAGTGTGAATGTGTGTGTGAACGTGTGTGTTTGTGTTTGTGAACGTGTGTGTGTGAACGTGTGAGTGTGTGTGTACGTGTTTCTGTTAATTTAACACCTTCATGCTGTCAGAATCTAAGAGTCCTTCCAACCAACTCTCCAAAACTACAATAACCCCTCAGAATTGGAAAAACCTATTCAAACTATCCATTACAGCGAGTGGGTCCAATGACAAAGTGCAAGGCTCATGTTAACTGTCTCAAGAGTTTGATCCTTTGTGGGGGATTGAATCTTCCTGTGTAACAAGCCCCTCCCCCACTCAGTGCTGTCATGTTCGCTGCCAGTTGAATTGTAAAGTTTCGGGTTGAGAAGGGAAGCTGTGGTTTCAGTCTGGGCCGAGCGCTAAAGGTAACAGCCCGACATCACCCTCAGTCAGAGCCTGGAGTTGCGCTGAAGCTTGCCTTGTTTCATCGCATCGATTCATTGATTCAGATCCTCTCTCCACAATCTCCACTTCCCAGCAGGAGGCCCGCTGGCTCAGGGTGAAGATGGTTCCTTCTCACTGTGAGTAGAATTAGCCATGATATTTACTAAATTTCTCATGTTGACAGCATATTTCAAAGCCCTGTATACACACGCATACACACACAACAGGCTGCATTATTTACAGAGTGAGAGTGGTTCTGGCAACCCAAGTTCACCAGCATTGAAACATTGTGTTTAGCAATTGTCCCCCTGCCAGGTTATGAGGGACAACAGACACAGGCACTGACTCTCACTGAGGTACGGGTCCCACACACACTGAATCTCACTGGGGTACGGGTCTCACACCACTGACTCTCACTGGGGTACGGGTCCCACACACACTGACTCTCACTGGGGTACAGTTCCAAAAACACTGACTCTCACTGGGGTATGGGTCCCACACACTGACTCTCACTGGGGTATGGGTCCCACACACATTGACTCACACTGGGGTATGAGTTCCACACACACTGACTCTCACTGGGGTATGGGTTCCACACACACTGACTCTCACTGGGATATGGGTTCCACCCACACTGACTCTCACTGGGGTATGGGTCCCACACACACTGACTTTCACTGGGGTTCAACACACACACTGACTCTCACTGGGGTTCAACACACACACTGACTCTCACTGGGGTTCAACACACACACTGACTCTCACTGGGGTTCAACACACACATTGACTCTCACTGGGGTTCAACACACACACTGATTTTCACTGGGGTACGGGTTCCACACACACTGATTCTCACTGGGGTACGGGTTCCACACGAACTGACTCTCACTGGGGTATGGGTTCCACACGAACTAACTCTCACTGGGGTACGGGTTCCACACACACTGACTCTCACTGGGGTATGGGTTCCACACACACTGACTCTCACTGGGGTACGGGTTCCACACACAATGACTCTCACTGGGGTACAGTTCCACACACACTGACTCTCACTGGGGTATAGTTCCACACACACTGACTCTCACTGGGGTATGGGTCTCACACCACTGACTCTCATTGGGGTACGGGACCCACACCACTGACTCTCACTGGTGTTCAACACACACACTGATTCTCACTGGGGTACGGGTTCCACACACACTGACTCTCACTGGGGTATGGGTCCCACATACATTGACTCTCACTGGGGTACGGGTCCCACACACATTGACTCTCACTGGGGTATGGGTCCCACACACACTGACTCTCACTGGGGTAAGGGTCCCACACACACACACTGACTCTCACTGGGGTATGGGTCCCACAAACATTGACTCACACTGGGATATGGGTTCCACACACACAGACTCTCACTGGGGTATGGGTTCCACACACACTGACTCTCACTGGGATATGGGTTCCACACACACTGACTCTCACTGGGATATGGGTTCCACACACACTGACCCTCACTGGGGTACGGGTCCCACACCACTGACTCTCACTGGGGTATGGGTCCCACACACACTGACTCTCACTGGGGTTCAACACACACACTGATTCTCACTGGGGTACGGGTTCCACACACACTGATTCTCACTGGGGTACGGGTTCCACACGAACTGACTCTCACTGGGGTAAGGGTTCCACACACACTGACTCTCACTGGGGTATGGGTTCCACACACAATGACTCTCACTAGGGTATGGGTCCCACACACACTGACTCTCACTGGGGTACAGTTCCACACACACTGACTCTCACTAGGGTATAGTTCCACACACACTGACTCTCACTGGGGTATGGGTCTCACACCACTGACTCTCATTGGGGTACGGGTCCCACACCACTGACTCTCACTGGTGTTCAACACACACACTGATTCTCACTGGGGTACGGGTTCCACACACACTGACTCTCACTGGGGTATGGGTCCCACACACATTGACTCTCACTGGGGTATGGGTCCCACACACACTGACTCTCACTGGGGTAAGGGTCCCACACACACACACTGACTCTCACTGGGGTATGGGTCCCACACACATTGACTCACACTGGGATATGGGTTCCAAACACACAGACTCTCACTGGGGTATGGGTTCCACACACACTGACTCTCACTGGGATATGGGTTCCACACACACTGACTCTCACTGGGATATGGGTTCCACACACACTGACTCTCACTGGGGTACGGGTCCCACACACACTGACTCTCACTGGGGTTCAACACACACACTGACTCTCACTGGGGTTCAACACACACACTGATTCTCACGGGGGTACGGGTTCCACACACACTGATTCTCACTGGGGTACGGGTTCCACACACACTGACTCTCACTGGGGTACGGGTTCCACACACACTGACTCTCACTGGGGTACAGTTCCACACACACTGACACTCACTGGGGTACAGTTCCACACACACTGACTCTCACTGGGGTACATGTCCCACACACACACTGACCCTCACTGGGGTACGGGTCCCACACCACTGACCCTCATTGGGGTACGGGTCCCACACCACTGACTCTCACTGGGGTTCAACACACACACAGATTCTCAATGGGGTTCAACACACACACTGACTCTAACTGGGGTTCAACACACACACTGACTCTCACTGGGGTAAGTGTCCCACACACACTGACTCTCACTGGGGTATGGGTCCCACACACACTGACTCTCACTGGGGTATGGGTCCCACACACACACACTGACTCTCACTGGGGTATGGGTTCCACACACATTGACTCTCACTGGGGTATGGGTTCCACACACACTGACTCTCACTGGGATATGGGTTCCACACACACTGACTCTCACTGGGGTACGGGTCCCCACACACACTGACTCTCACTGGGTTACGGGTCCCACACCACTGACTCTCATTGGGGTACGGGTCCCACACACACTGACTGTCACTGGGGTACGGGACCCACAGACACAGACTCTCACTAGAGTACGGGTCCCACACAAACTGACTCTCACTGGGGTATGGGTCCCACACACACTGACTCTCACTGGGGTACGGGTTCCACACACACAGACTCTCACTGGGATACGGGTCCCACACACACTGACTCTCACTGGGGTATGGGTCCCACACACACTGACTCTCACTGGGGTACGGGTTCCACACACACTGACTCTCACCGGGGTACGGGTTCCACACACACTGACACTCACTGGGGTACGGGTTCCACACACACTGACTCTCACTGTGGTACAGTTCCACACACACTGACTCTCATTGGGGTACAGTTCCACACACACTGACTCTCACGGGGGTACATGTCCCACACACACATTGACTCTCACTGGGGTACGGGTCTCACACCACTGACTCTAATTGGGGTACGGGTCCCACACCACTGACTCTCACTGGTGTTCAACACACACACTGATTCTCACTGGGGTACGGGTTCCACACACACTGACTCTCACTGGGGTATGGGTCCCACATACATTGACTCTCACTGGGGTACGGGTCCCACACACATTGACTCTCACTGGGGTATGGGTCCCACACACACTGACTCTCACTGGGGTAAGGGTCCCACACACACACACTGACTCTCACTGGGGTATGGGTCCCACAAACATTGACTCACACTGGGATATGGGTTCCACACACACAGACTCTCACTGGGGTATGGGTTCCACACACACTGACTCTCACTGGGATATGGGTTCCACACACACTGACTCTCACTGGGATATGGGTTCCACACACACTGACCCTCACTGGGGTACGGGTCCCACACCACTGACTCTCACTGGGGTATGGGTCCCACACACACTGACTCTCACTGGGGTTCAACACACACACTGATTCTCACTGGGGTACGGGTTCCACACACACTGATTCTCACTGGGGTACGGGTTCCACACGAACTGACTCTCACTGGGGTAAGGGTTCCACACACACTGACTCTCACTGGGGTATGGGTTCCACACACAATGACTCTCACTAGGGTATGGGTCCCACACACACTGACTCTCACTGGGGTACAGTTCCACACACACTGACTCTCACTAGGGTATAGTTCCACACACACTGACTCTCACTGGGGTATGGGTCTCACACCACTGACTCTCATTGGGGTACGGGTCCCACACCACTGACTCTCACTGGTGTTCAACACACACACTGATTCTCACTGGGGTACGGGTTCCACACACACTGACTCTCACTGGGGTATGGGTCCCACACACATTGACTCTCACTGGGGTATGGGTCCCACACACACTGACTCTCACTGGGGTAAGGGTCCCACACACACACACTGACTCTCACTGGGGTATGGGTCCCACACACATTGACTCACACTGGGATATGGGTTCCAAACACACAGACTCTCACTGGGGTATGGGTTCCACACACACTGACTCTCACTGGGATATGGGTTCCACACACACTGACTCTCACTGGGATATGGGTTCCACACACACTGACTCTCACTGGGGTACGGGTCCCACACACACTGACTCTCACTGGGGTTCAACACACACACTGACTCTCACTGGGGTTCAACACACACACTGATTCTCACGGGGGTACGGGTTCCACACACACTGATTCTCACTGGGGTACGGGTTCCACACACACTGACTCTCACTGGGGTACGGGTTCCACACACACTGACTCTCACTGGGGTACAGTTCCACACACACTGACACTCACTGGGGTACAGTTCCACACACACTGACTCTCACTGGGGTACATGTCCCACACACACACTGACCCTCACTGGGGTACGGGTCCCACACCACTGACCCTCATTGGGGTACGGGTCCCACACCACTGACTCTCACTGGGGTTCAACACACACACAGATTCTCAATGGGGTTCAACACACACACTGACTCTAACTGGGGTTCAACACACACACTGACTCTCACTGGGGTAAGTGTCCCACACACACTGACTCTCACTGGGGTATGGGTCCCACACACACTGACTCTCACTGGGGTATGGGTCCCACACACACACACTGACTCTCACTGGGGTATGGGTTCCACACACATTGACTCTCACTGGGGTATGGGTTCCACACACACTGACTCTCACTGGGATATGGGTTCCACACACACTGACTCTCACTGGGGTACGGGTCCCCACACACACTGACTCTCACTGGGTTACGGGTCCCACACCACTGACTCTCATTGGGGTACGGGTCCCACACACACTGACTGTCACTGGGGTACGGGACCCACAGACACAGACTCTCACTAGAGTACGGGTCCCACACAAACTGACTCTCACTGGGGTATGGGTCCCACACACACTGACTCTCACTGGGGTACGGGTTCCACACACACAGACTCTCACTGGGATACGGGTCCCACACACACTGACTCTCACTGGGGTATGGGTCCCACACACACTGACTCTCACTGGGGTACGGGTTCCACACACACTGACTCTCACCGGGGTACGGGTTCCACACACACTGACACTCACTGGGGTACGGGTTCCACACACACTGACTCTCACTGTGGTACAGTTCCACACACACTGACTCTCATTGGGGTACAGTTCCACACACACTGACTCTCACGGGGGTACATGTCCCACACACACATTGACTCTCACTGGGGTACGGGTCTCACACCACTGACTCTAATTGGGGTACGGGTCCCACACCACTGACTCTCACTGGTGTTCAACACACACACTGATTCTCACTGGGGTACGGGTTCCACACACACTGACTCTCACTGGGGTATGGTCCCACACACATTGACTCTCACTGGGGTATGGGTCCCACACACATTGACTCTCACTGGGGTATGGGTCCCACACACACTGACTCTCACTGGGGTAAGGGTCCCACACACACTCACTGACTCTCACTGGGGTATGGGTCCCACACACATTGACTCACACTGGGATATGGGTTCCACACACACAGACTCTCACTGGGGTATGGGTTCCACACACACTGACTCTCACTGGGGTATGGGTTCCACACACACTGACTCTCACTGGGATATGGGTTCCACATACACTGACTCTCACTGGGGTACGGGTCCCACACACACTGACTCTCACTGGGGTTCAACACACACACTGATTCTCACTGGGGTTTAACACACATACTGACTCTCACTGGGGTTCAACACACACACTGACTCTCACTGGGGTTCAACACACACACTGATTCTCACTGGGGTACGGGTTCCACACACACTGATTCTCAATGGGATACGGGTTCCACACGAACTGACTCTCACTGGGGTACGGGTTCCACACACACTGGCTCTCACTGGGGTACAGTTCCACACACACTGACTCTCACTGGGGTACACGTCCCACACACACACTGACTCTCACTGGGGTACGGGTCCCACACCACTGACCCTCATTGGGGTACGGGTCCCACACCACTGACTCTCACTGGGGTTCAAAACACATACTGATTCTCACTGGGGTACGGGTTCCACACACACTGACTCTCACTGGGGTACAGTTCCACACACATTGACTCTCACTGGGGTACGGGTCCCACACACACTGACTCTCACCGGGGTAAGGGTCCCACACTGACTATCACTGGGGTATGGGTCCCACACACACTGACTCTCACTGGGGTATGGGTCCCACACACACACACTGACTCTCACTGGGGTACGGGTTCGACACACACTGACTCTCACTGGGGTTCAGCACACACACTGACTCTCACTGGGATATGGTTCCCACACACACTGTCTCTCACTGGGGTACAGTTCCACACACACTGACTCTCACTGGGGTATGGGTCTCACACCACTGACTCTCATTGGGGTACGGGTCCCACACCACTGACTCTCACTGGTGTTCAACACACACACTGATTCTCACTGGGGTACGGGTTCAACACACACTGACTCTCACTGGGGTACAGTTCCACACACACTGACACTCACTGTGGTACAGGTCCACACACACTGACTCTCACTGGGGTACATGTCCCACACACACACTGACTCTCACTGGGGTACGGGTCCCACACCACTGACCCTCATTGGGGTACGGGTCCCACACCACTGACTCTCACTGGGGTTCAAAACACACACTGATTCTCACTGGGGTACGGGTTCCACACACACTGACTCTCACTGGGGTATGGGTCCCACACACACTGACTCTCACTGGGGTACGGGTCCCACACACACTGACTCACACTTGGGTTCAACACACACACTGATTCTCACTGGGGTACGGGTCCCACACACATTTACTCACACTGGGGTATGAGTTCCACACACACTGACTCTCACTGGGATATGGGTTCCACACACACTGACTCTCACTGGGGTATGGGTCTCACACACACTGACTCTCACTGGGGTTCAACACACACACTGACTCTCACTGGGGTTCAACACACACACTGACACTCACTGGGGTTCAACACAAACACTGACTCTCACTGGGGTTCAACACACACACTGATTCTCACTGGGGTACGGGTTCCACACACACTGATTCTCACAGGGGTACGGGTGCCACACGAACTGACTCTCACTGGGGTACGGGTTCCACACGAACTGACTCTCACTGGGGTACGGGTTCCACACACACTGACTCTCACTGGGGTACGGGTTCCACACACACTGACTCGCACTGGGGTACGGGTCCCACACACACTGACTCTCACTGGGGTACAATTCCACACACTGACTCTCACTGGGATACGGGTCCCACACACACTGATTCTCACTGGGGTACGGGTTCCACACACACTGACTCTCACTGGGGTACGGGATCCACACACACTGACTCTCACTGGGGTACTGTTCCACACACACTGACTCTCACTGGGGTACATGTCCCACACACACACTGACTCTCACTGGGGTACAGGTCTCACACCACTGACTCTCATTGGGGTACGGGTCCCACACCACTGACTCTCACTGGGGTACATGTCCCACACACACACTGACTCTCACTGGGGTACGGGTCCCACACCACTGACCCTCACTGGGGTACGGGTTCCACACACACTGACTCTCACTGGGGTACAGTTCCACACACATTGACTCTCACTGGGGTACGGGTCCCACACACACTGACTCTCACTGGGGTATGGTCCCACACAAATTGACTCTCACTGGGGTATGGGTCCCACACACATTGACTCTCACTGGGGTATGGGTCCCACACACACTGACTCTCACTGGGGGAAGGGTCCCACACACACTCACTGACTCTCACTGGGGTATGGGTCCCACACACATTGACTCACACTGGGATATGGGTTCCACACACACAGACTCTCACTGGGGTATGGGTTCCACACACACTGACTCTCACTGGGATATGGGTTCCACACACACTGACTCTCACTGGGATATGGGTTCCACATACACTGACTCTCACTGGGGTACGGGTCCCACACACACTGACTCTCACTGGGGTTCAACACACACACTGATTCTCACTGGGGTTTAACACACATACTGACTCTCACTGGGGTTCAACACACACACTGACTCTCACTGGGGTTCAACACACACACTGATTCTCACTGGGGTACGGGTTCCACACACACTGATTCTCAATGGGATATGGGTTCCACACGAACTGACTCTCACTGGGGTACGGGTTCCACACACACTGGCTCTCACTGGGGTACAGTTCCACACACACTGACTCTCACTGGGGTACATGTCCCACACACACACTGACTCTCACTGGGGTACGGGTCCCACACCACTGACCCTCATTGGGGTACGGGTCCCACACCACTGACTCTCACTGGGGTTCAAAACACATACTGATTCTCACTGGGGTACGGGTTCCACACACACTGACTCTCACTGGGGTACAGTTCCACACACATTGACTCTCACTGGGGTACGGGTCCCACACACACTGACTCTCACCGGGGTAAGGGTCCCACACTGACTATCACTGGGGTATGGGTCCCACACACACTGACTCTCACTGGGGTATGGGTCCCACACACACACACTGACTCTCACTGGGGTACGGGTTCGACACACACTGACTCTCACTGGGGTTCAGCACACACACTGACTCTCACTGGGATATGGTTCCCACACACACTGACTCTCACTGGGGTACAGTTCCACACACACTGACTCTCACTGGGGTATGGGTCTCACACCACTGACTCTCATTGGGGTACGGGTCCCACACCACTGACTCTCACTGGTGTTCAACACACACACTGATTCTCACTGGGGTACGGGTTCCACACACACTGACTCTCACTGGGGTACAGTTCCACACACACTGACACTCACTGTGGTACAGGTCCACACACACTGACTCTCACTGGGGTACATGTCCCACACACACACTGACTCTCACTGGGGTACGGGTCCCACACCACTGACCCTCATTGGGGTACGGGTCCCACACCACTGACTCTCACTGGGGTTCAAAACACACACTGATTCTCACTGGGGTACGGGTTCCACACACACTGACTCTCACTGGGGTATGGGTCCCACACACACTGACTCTCACTGGGGTACGGGTCCCACAAACACTGACTCACACTTGGGTTCAACACAC
Source organism: Isurus oxyrinchus (assembly GCA_026770705.1). Lineage (NCBI taxonomy): Eukaryota > Metazoa > Chordata > Chondrichthyes > Lamniformes > Lamnidae > Isurus > Isurus oxyrinchus. The sequence continues at coordinate 5,003,876 of JANJGN010000029.1, read as the reverse complement.
AGACTGATTCTCACTGGGGTACGGGTCCCACAGACATTTACTCACACTGGGGTATGAGTTCCACACACACTGACTCTCACTGGGATATGGGTTCCACACACACTGACTCTCACTGGGGTATGGGTCTCACACACACTGACTCTCACTGGGGTTCAACACACACACTGACTCTCACTGGGGTTCAACACACACACTGACACTCACTGGGGTTCAACACAAACACTGACTCTCACTGGGGTTCAACACACACACTGATTCTCACTGGGGTACGGGTTCCACACACACTGATTCTCACAGGGGTACGGGTGCCACACGAACTGACTCTCACTGGGGTACGGGTTCCACACGAACTGACTCTCACTGGGGTACGGGTTCCACACACACTGACTCTCACTGGGGTACGGGTTCCACACACACTGACTCGCACTGGGGTACATGTCCCACACACACACTGACTCTCACTGGGGTACGGGTCTCACACCACTGACTCTCATTGGGGTACGGGTCCCACACCACTGACTCTCACTGGGGTACATGTCCCACACACACACTGACTCTCACTGGGGTACGGGTCCCACACCACTGACCCTCACTGGGGTACGGGTCCCACACCACTGACTCTCACAGGGGTTCAAAACACATACTGATTCTCACTGGGGTACGGGTTCCACACACACTGACTCTCACTGGGGTACAGTTCCACACACATTGACTCTCACTGGGGTACGGGTCCCACACACACTGAATCTCACTGGGGTAAGGGTCCCACACTGACTCTCACTGGGGAATGGGTCCCACACACACTGACTCTCACTGGGGTATGGGTCCCACACACACACACTGACTCTCACTGGGGTACGGGTTCCACACACACTGACTCTCACTGGGGTTCAACACACACACTGACTCTCCCTGGGATATGTTTCCCACACACACTGACTCTCACTGGGGTACAGTTCCACACACACTGACTCTCACTGGGGTATGGGTCTCACACCACTGACTCTCATTGGGGTACGGGTCCCACACCACTGACTCTCACTGGTGTTCAACACACACACTGATTCTCACTGGGGTACGGGTTCCACACACACTGACTCTCACTGGGGTATGGGTCCCACACACATTGACTCTCACTGGGGTATGGGTCCCACACACATTGACTCTCACTGGGGTATGGGTCCCACACACACTGACTCTCACTGGGGTAAGGGTCCCACACACACACACTGACTCTCACTGGGGTATGGGTCCCACACACGTTGACCCACACTGGGATATGGGTTCCACACACACAGACTCTCACTGGGATATGGGTTCCACACACACTGACTCTCACTGGGATATGGGTTCCACACACACTGACTCTCACTGGGGTACCAGTCCCACACACACTGACTCTCACTGGGGTTCAACACACACACTGATTCTCACTGGGGTTCAACACACACACTGATTCTCACTGGGGTTCAACACACACACTGACTCTCACTGGGGTTCAACACACACACTGATTCTCACTGGGGTACGGGTTCCACACACACTGATTCTCACTGGGGTACGGGTTCCACACACACTGACTCTCACTGGGGTACAGTTCCACACACACTGACACTTACTGGGGTACAGGTCCACACACACTGACTCTCATTGGGGTACATGTCCCACACACACACTGACTCTCACTGGGGTACGGGTCCCACACCACTGACTCTCACTGGGGTTCAAAACACACACTGATTCTCACTGGCGTACGGGTTCCACACACACTGACTCTCACTGGGGTACAGCTCCACACACATTGACTCTCACTGGGGTACTGGTCCCACACACACTGACTCTCACTGGGGTAAGTGTCCCACACACACTGACTCTCACTGGGGTATGGGTCCCACACACACTGACTCTCACTGGGGTATGGGTCCCACACACACACACTGACTCTCACTGGGGTATGGGTTCCACACACATTGACTCTCACTGGGGTAAAGGTTCCACACACACTGACTCTCACTGGGATATGGGTTCCACAGACGCTGACTCTCACTGGGGTACGGGTCCCCACACACACTGACTCTCACTGGGGTACGGGTCCCACACCACTGACTCTCATTGGTGTACGGGTCCCACACACACTGACTGTCACTGGGGTACGGGTCCCAACACACACTGACTCTCACTGGGGTATGGGTCCCACACAAACTGACTCTCACTGGGGTACGGGTCCCACACCACTGACTCTCATTGGGGTATGGGTCCCACACACACTGACACTCACTGGGGTACGGGTCCCCACACACACTTACTCTCACTGGGGTACGGGTCCCACACACACTGACTCTCACTGGGGTAAGGGTCCCACACACACTCACTGACTCTCACTGGGGTATGGGTCCCACACACATTGACTCACACTGGGATATGGGTTCCACACACACAGACTCTCACTGGGGTATGGGTTCCACACACACTGACTCTCACTGGGATATGGGTTCCACACACACTGACTCTCACTGGGGTACGGGTCCCACACACACTGACTCTCACTGGGGTACGGGTCCCACACACACTGACTCTCACTGGGGTTCAACACACACACTGATTCTCACTGGGGTTTAACATACATACTGACTCTCACTGGGGTTCAACACACACGCTGACTCTCACTGGGTTTCTACACACACACTGATTCTCAATGGGATACGGGTTCCACACGAACTGACTCTCACTGGGGTACGGGTTCCACACACACTGGCTCTCACTGGGGTACAGTTCCACACACACTGACTCTCACTGGGGTACATGTCCACACACACACTGACTCTCACTGGGGTACGGTTCCCACACCACTGACCCTCATTGGGGTACGGGTCCCACACCAGTGACTCTCACTGGGGTTCAAAACACATACTGATTCTCACTGGGGTACGGGTTCCACACACACTGACTCTCACTGGGGTACAGTTCCACACACATTGACTCTCACTGGGGTACGGGTCCCACACACACTGACTCTCACCGGGGTAAGGGTCCCACACTGACTATCACTGGGGTATGGGTCCCACACACACTGACTCTCACTGGGGTATGGGTCCCACACACACACACTGACTCTCACTGGGGTACGTGTTCGACACACACTGACTCTCACTGGGGTTCAGCACACACACTGACTCTCACTGGGATATGGTTCCCACACACACTGACTCTCACTGGGGTACAGTTCCACACACACTGACTCTCACTGGGGTATGGGTCTCACACCACTGACTCTCATTGGTGTATGGGTCCCACACCACTGATTCTCACTGGTGTTCAACACACACACTGATTCTCACTGGGGTACGGGTTCCACACACACTGACTCTCACTGGGGTATGGGTTCCACACACACTGACTCTCACTGGGGTACAGTTCCACATACACTGACACTCACTGTGGTACAGGTCCACACACACTGACTCTCACTGGGGTACATGTCCCACACACACACTGACTCTCACTGGGGTACGGGTCCCAAACCACTGACCCTCATTGGGGTACGGGTCCCACACAACTGACTCTCACTGGGGTTCAACACACACACTGATTCTCACTGGGGTACGGGTTACACACACACTGACTCTCACTGGGGTACAGTTCCACACACATTGACTCTCACTGGGGTACGGGTCCCACACACACTTACTCTCACTGGGATAAGTGTCCCACACACACTGACTCTCACTGGGGTATGGGTCCCACACACACTGACTCTCACTGGGGTATGGGTCCCACACACACACACTAACTCTCACTGGGGTATGGGTTCCACACACATTGACTCTCACTGGGGTATGGGTTCCACACACACTGACTCTCACTGGGATATGGGTTCCACAGACACTGACTCTCACTGGGGTACGGGTCCCCACACACACTGACTCTCACTGGGGTACGGGTCCCACACCACTGACTCTCATTGGTGTACGGGTCCCACACACACTGACTGTCACTGGGGTACGGGTCCCCACACACTGACTCTCACTGGGGTATGGGTCCCACACACACAGACTCTCACTGGGGTACGGGTCCCACACCACTGACTCTCATTGGGGTATGGGTCCCACACACACTGACTGTCACTGGGGTACGGGTCCCCACACACACTGACTCTCACTGGGGTACGGGTCCCACACACACTGACTCTCACTGGGGTACGGGTCCCACACACACTGATTCTCACTGGGGTACGGGTCCCCACACACACTGACTTTCACTGAGTTACGGTCCCACACCACTGACTCTCATTGGGGTACGGGTCCCACACACACTGACTGTCACTTGGGTACGGGTCCGACACACACTGACTCTCACTGGGGTACGGGTCCCACACCACTGACTCTCACTGGGGTATGGGTCCCACACACACTGACTCTCACTGGGGTTCAACACACACACTGATTCTCACTGGGGTAGGGGTTCCACACACACTGACTCTCACTGGGGTACGGGTCCCACACAAACTGACTCTCACTGGGGTACAACACGCACAGGCACTGACTCTCACTGGGGTAAGGGTCCCACACACACTGACTCTCACTGGGGTACAATTCCACACACTGACTCTCACTGGGGTACGGGTCCCACACACACTGACTCACACTGGGGTTCAACACACACACTGATTCTCACTGGGGTACGGGTCCAACACACATTTACTCACACTGGGGTATGAGTTCCACACACACTGACTCTCACTGGGATATGGGTTCCACACACACTGACTCTCACTGGGGTATGGGTCTCACACACACTGACTCTCACTGGGGTTCAACACACACACTGACTCTCACTGGGGTTCAACACACACACTGACACTCACTGGGGTTCAACACACACACTGACTCTCACTGGGGTTCAACACACACACTGATTCTCACTGGGGTACGGGTTCCACACACACTGATTCTCACTGGGGTACGGGTGCCACACGAACTAACTCTCACTGGGGTATGGGTTCCACACGAACTGACTCTCACTGGGGTACGGGTTCCACACACACTGACTCTCACTGGGGTACGGATTCCACACACACTGACTCGCACTGGGGTACGGGTCCCACACACACTGACTCTCACTGGGGTACAATTCCACACACTGACTCTCACTGGGATACGGGTCCCACACACACTGATTCTCACTGGGGTACGGGTCCCCACACACACTGACTCTCACTGGGGTACGGGTCCCACACCACTGACTCTCATTGGTGTACGGGTCCCACACACACTGACTCTCACTGGGGTACGGGTCCCCACACACTGACTCTCACTGGGGTATGGGTCCCACACACACAGACTCTCACTGGGGTACGGGTCCCACACCACTGACTCTCATTGGGTTATGGGTCCCACACACACTGACTGTCACTGGGGTACGGGTCCCACACACACTGACTCTCACTGGGGTACGGGTCCCACACACACTGATTCTCACTGGGGTACGGGTCCCCACACACACTGACTTTCACTGAGTTACGGTCCCACACCACTGACTCTCATTGGGATACGGGTCCCACACACACAGACTGTCACTTGGGTACGGGTCCCCACACACACTGACTCTCACTGGGGTACGGGTCCCACACCACTGACTCTCACTGGGGTATGGGTCCCACACACACTGATTCTCACTGGGGTATGGGTCCCACACACATTTACTCACACTGGGGTATGAGTTCCACACACACTGACTCTCACTGGGATATGGGTCTCACACACACTGACTCTCACTCGGGTTCAACACACACACTGACTCACACTGGGGTTCAACACACACACTGACACTCACTGGGGTTCAACACACACACTGACTCTCACTGGGGTTCAACACACACACTGATTCTCACTGTGGTACGGGTTCCACACACACTGATTCTCACTGGGGTACGGGTGCCACACGAACTGACTCTCACTGGGGTACAGGTTCCACACGAACTGACTCGCACTGGGGTACGGGTTCCACACACACTGACTCTCACTGGGGTACGGGTTCCACACACACTGACTCGCACTGGGGTACGGGTCCCACACACACTGACTCTCACTGGGGTACAATTCCACACACTGACTCTCACTGGGATACGGGTTCCACACACACTGACTCTCACTGGGGTACGGGATCCACACACACTGACTCTCACTGGGGTACAGTTCCACACACACTGACTCTCACTGGGGTACATGTCCCACACACACACTGACTCTCACTGGGGTACGGGTCTCACACCACTGACTCTCATTGGGGTACGGGTCCCACACCACTGACTCTCACTGGTGTTCAACAGACACACTGATTCTCACTGGGGTACGGGTTACACACACACTGACTCTCACTGGGGTACAGTTCCACACACATTGACTCTCACTGGGGTACGGGTCCCACACACACTGACTCTCACTGGGATAAGTGTCCCACACACACTGACTCTCACTGGGGTATGGGTCCCACACACACTGACTCTCACTGGGGTATGGGTCCCACACACACACACTAACTCTCACTGGGGTATGGGTTCCACACACACTGACTCTCACTGGGATATGGGTTCCACAGACACTGACTCTCACTGGGGTACGGGTCCCCACACACACTGACTCTCACTGGGGTACGGGTCCCACACCACTGACTCTCATTGGTGTACGGGTCCCACACACACTGACTGTCACTGGGGTACGGGTCCCCACACACTGACTCTCACTGGGGTATGGGTCCCACACACACAGACTCTCACTGGGGTACGGGTCCCACACCACTGACTCTCATTGGGGTATGGGTCCCACACACACTGACTGTCACTGGGGTACGGGTCCCCACACACACTGACTCTCACTGGGGTACGGGTCCCACACACACTGACTCTCACTGGGGTACGGGTCCCACACACACTGATTCTCACTGGGGTACGGGTCCCCACACACACTGACTTTCACTGAGTTACGGTCCCACACCACTGACTCTCATTGGGGTACGGGTCCCACACACACTGACTGTCACTTGGGTACGGGTCCGACACACACTGACTCTCACTGGGGTACGGGTCCCACACCACTGACTCTCACTGGGGTATGGGTCCCACACACACTGACTCTCACTGGGGTTCAACACACACACTGATTCTCACTGGGGTAGGGGTTCCACACATACTGACTCTCACTGGGGTACGGGTCCCACACAAACTGACTCTCACTGGGGTACAACACACACAGGCACTGACTCTCACTGGGGTAAGGGTCCCACACACACTGACTCTCACTGGGGTACAATTCCACACACTGACTCTCACTGGGGTACGGGTCCCACACACACTGACTCACACTGGGGTTCAACACACACACTGATTCTCACTGGGGTACGGGTCCAACACACATTTACTCACACTGGGGTATGAGTTCCACACACACTGACTCTCACTGGGATATGGGTTCCACACACACTGACTCTCACTGGGGTATGGGTCTCACACACACTGACTCTCACTGGGGTTCAACACACACACTGACTCTCACTGGGGTTCAACACACACACTGACACTCACTGGGGTTCAACACACACACTGACTCTCACTGGGGTTCAACACACACACTGATTCTCACTGGGGTACGGGTTCCACACACACTGATTCTCACTGGGGTACGGGTGCCACACGAACTAACTCTCACTGGGGTATGGGTTCCACACGAACTGACTCTCACTGGGGTACGGGTTCCACACACACTGACTCTCACTGGGGTACGGATTCCACACACACTGACTCGCACTGGGGTACGGGTCCCACACACACTGACTCTCACTGGGGTACAATTCCACACACTGACTCTCACTGGGATACGGGTCCCACACACACTGATTCTCACTGGGGTACGGGTCCCCACACACACTGACTCTCACTGGGGTACGGGTCCCACACCACTGACTCTCATTGGTGTACGGGTCCCACACACACTGACTGTCACTGGGGTACGGGTCCCCACACACTGACTCTCACTGGGGTATGGGTCCCACACACACAGACTCTCACTGGGGTACGGGTCCCACACCACTGACTCTCATTGGGTTATGGGTCCCACACACACTGACTGTCACTGGGGTACGGGTCCCACACACACTGACTCTCACTGGGGTACGGGTCCCACACACACTGATTCTCACTGGGGTACGGGTCCCCACACACACTGACTTTCACTGAGTTACGGTCCCACACCACTGACTCTCATTGGGATACGGGTCCCACACACACAGACTGTCACTTGGGTACGGGTCCCCACACACACTGACTCTCACTGGGGTACGGGTCCCACACCACTGACTCTCACTGGGGTATGGGTCCCACACACACTGATTCTCACTGGGGTATGGGTCCCACACACATTTACTCACACTGGGGTATGAGTTCCACACACACTGACTCTCACTGGGATATGGGTCTCACACACACTGACTCTCACTCGGGTTCAACACACACACTGACTCACACTGGGGTTCAACACACACACTGACACTCACTGGGGTTCAACACACACACTGACTCTCACTGGGGTTCAACACACACACTGATTCTCACTGTGGTACGGGTTCCACACACACTGATTCTCACTGGGGTACGGGTGCCACACGAACTGACTCTCACTGGGGTACAGGTTCCACACGAACTGACTCGCACTGGGGTACGGGTTCCACACACACTGACTCTCACTGGGGTACGGGTTCCACACACACTGACTCGCACTGGGGTACGGGTCCCACACACACTGACTCTCACTGGGGTACAATTCCACACACTGACTCTCACTGGGATACGGGTTCCACACACACTGACTCTCACTGGGGTACGGGATCCACACACACTGACTCTCACTGGGGTACAGTTCCACACACACTGACTCTCACTGGGGTACATGTCCCACATACACACTGACTCTCACTGGGGTACGGGTCTCACACCACTGACTCTCATTGGGGTACGGGTCCCACACCACTGACTCTCACTGGTGTTCAACAGACACACTGATTCTCACTGGGGTACGGGTTCCACACCCACTGACTCTCACTGGGGTATGGGTCCCACACACATTGACTCTCACTGGGGTATGGGTCCCACACACATTGACTCTCACTGGGTTATGGGTCCCACACACACTGACTCTCACTGGGCTAAGGGTCCCACACACACACACTGACTCTCACTGGGGTATGGGTCCCACACACATTGACTCACACTGGGATATGGGTTCCACACACACAGACTTTCACTGGGGTTTGGGTTCCACACACACTGACTCTCACTGGGATATGGGTTCCACACACACTGACTCTCACTGGGATATGGGTTCCACACACACTGACTCTCACTGGGGTACGGGTCCCACACACACTGACTCTCACTGGGGTATGGGTCCCCACACAAACTGACTCTCACTGGGTATGGGTTCCACACACACTGACTCTCACTGGGGTACGGGTCCCACACACACTGACTCTCACTGGGGTTCAACACACACACTGATTCTCACTGGGGTTTAACACACATACTGACTCTCACTGGGGTTCAACACACACACTGACTCTCACTGGGGTTCAACACACACACACTGACTCTCACTGGGATACAGTTCCACACACACTGACTCTCACTGGGGTATAGGTCCCACGCACACTGACTCTCACTGGGGTATAGCTCCCACACACACTGACTCTCACTGGGTTACGGGTACCCACACACACTGACTCTCACTGGGGTACGGGTCCCACACCACTGACTCTCATTGGTGTACGGGTCCCACACACACTGACTGTCACTGGGGTACTGGTCCCACACACACTGACTCTCACTGGGGTACGGGTCCCACACCACTGACTCTCATTGGGGTACGGGTCCCACACACACTGACTGTCACTGGGGTACGGGTCCCCACACACACTGACTCTCACTGGGTTACGGGTCCCACACACACTGACTCTCACTGGGGTACGGGTCCCACACACACTGATTCTCACTGGGGTACGGGTCCCCACACACACTGACTCTCACTGAGTTACGGGTCCCACATCACTGACTCTCATTGGGGTACGGGTCCCACACACACTGACTGTCACTGGGGTACGGGTCCCCACAGACACTGATTCTCACTGGGGTACGGGTCCCACACACACTGACTCTCACTGGGGTACGGGTTCCACACACACTGACTCTCACTGGGGTACGGGTCCCACACACACTGATTCTCACTGGGGTACGGGTCCCCACACACACTGACTTTCACTGAGTTACGGTCCCACACCACTGTCTCTCATTGGGGTACGGGTCCCACACCACTGACTCTCACTGGGGTATGGGTCCCACACACACTGATTCTCACTGGGGTATGTGTCCCACACACATTTACTCACACTGGGGTATGAGTTCCACACACACTGACTCTCACTGGGATATGGGTCTCACACACACTGACTCTCACTGGGGTTCAACACACACACTGACTCACACTGGGGTTCAACACACACACTGACACTCACTGGGGTTCAACACACACACTGACTCTCACTGGGGTTCGACACACACACTGATTCTCACTGGGGTACGGGTTCCACACACACTGATTCTCACTGGGGTACGGGTGCCACACGAACTGACTCTCACTGGGGTACAGGTTCCACACGAACTGACTCGCACTGGGGTACGGGTTCCACACACACTGACTCTCACTGGGGTACGGGTTCCACACACACTGACTCGCACTGGGGTACGGGTCCCACACACACTGACTCTCACTGGGGTACAATTCCACACACTGACTCTCACTGGGATACGGGTTCCACACACACTGACTCTCACTGGGGTACGGGATCCACACACACTGACTCTCACTGGGGTACAGTTCCACACACACTGACTCTCACTGGGGTACATGTCCCACACACACACTGACTCTCACTGGGGTACGGGTCTCACACCACTGACTCTCATTGGGGTACGGGTCCCACACCACTGACTCTCACTGGGGTACATGTCCCACACACACACTGACTCTCACTGGGGTACGGGTCCCACACCACTGACCCTCATTGGTGTACGGGTCCCACACCACTGACTCTCACAGGGGTTCAAAACACATACTGATTCTCACTGGGGTACGGGTCCCACACACACTGACTCTCACTGGGGTAAGGGTCCCACACTGACTCTCACTGGGGAATGGGTCCCACGCACACTGACTCTCACTGGGGTATGGGTCCCACACACACACACTGACTCTCACTGGGTTACGGGTTCCACACACACTGACTCTCACTGGGGTTCAACACACACACTGACTCTCACTGGGATATGGCTCCCACACACACTGACTCTCACTGGGGTACAGTTCCACACACACTGACTCTCACTGGGGTATGGGTCTCACACCACTGACTCTCATTGGGGTACGGGTCCCACACCACTGACTCTCACTGGTGTTCAACACACACACTGATTCTCACTGGTGTACTGGTTCCACACACACTGACTCTCACTGGGGTATGGGTCCCACACACATTGACTCTCACTGGGGTATGGGTCCCACACACATTGACTCTCACTGGGGTATGGGTCCCACACACACTGACTCTCACTGGGATATGGGTACCACACACATTGACTCACACTGGGATATTGGTTCCACACACACAGACTCTCACTGGGGTATGGGTTCCACACACACTGACTCTCACTGGGATATAGGTTCCACACACACTGACTCTCACTGGGATGTGGGTTCCACACACACTGACTCTCACTGGGGTACCAGTCCCACACACACTGACTCTCACTGGGGTTCAACACACACACTGATTCTCACTGGGGTTCAACACACACACTGATTCTCACTGGGGTTCAACACACACACTGACTCTCACTGGGGTTCAACACACACACTGATTCTCACTGGGGTACGGGCTCCACACACACTGATTCTCACTGGGGTACGGGTTCCACACACACTGACTCTCACTGGGGTACAGTTCCACACACACTGACACTCACTGGGGTACAGGTCCACACACACTGACTCTCACTGGGGTACATGTCCCACACACACACTGACTCTCACTGGGTTACGGGTCCCACACCACTGACCCTCATTGGGGTACGGGTCCCACACCACTGACTCTCACTGGGGTTCAAAACACACACTGATTCTCACTGGGGTACGGGTTCCACACACACTGACTCTCACTGGGGTACAGTTCCACACACATTGACTCTCACTGGGGTACGGGTCCCACACACACTGACTCTCACTGGTGTAAGTGTCCCACACACACTGACTCTCACTGGGGTATGGGTCCCACACACACTGACTCTCACTGGGGTATGGGTCCCACACACACACACTGACTCTCACTGGGGTATGGGTTCCACACACATTGACTCTCACTGGGGTAAAGGTTCCACACACACTGACTCTCACTGGCATATGGGTTCCACACACACTGACTCTCACTGGGGTACGGGTCCCCACACACAGACTCTCACTGGGGTACGGGTCCCACACCACTGACTCTCATTGGTGTACGGGTCCCACACACACTGACTGTCACTGGGGTAGGGGTCCCCACACACACTGACTCTCACTGGGGTATGGGTCCCACACACACTGACTCTCACTGGGGTACGGGTCCCACACCACTGACTCTCATTGGGGTATGGGTCCCACACACACTGACTGTCACTGGGGTACGGGTCCCCACACACACTGACTCTCACTGGGGTACGGGTCCCACACACACTGACTCTCACTGGGGTACGGGTCCCACACACATTGATTCTCACTGGGGTACGGGTCCCCACACACACTGACTCTCACTGAGTTACGGGTCCCACACCACTGACTCTCATTGGGGTACGGGTCCCACACACACTGACTGTCACTTGGGTACGGGTCCCCACACACACTGACTCTCACTGGGGTACGGGTCCGACACACACTGACTCTCACTGGGGTATGGGTCCCACACCACTGCCTCTCACTGGGGTATGGGTCCCACACACACTGACTCTCACTGGAGTTCAACACACACACTGATTCTCACTGGGATACGGGTTCCACACACACTGATTCTCTCTGGGGTACGGGTTCCACACGAACTGACTCTCACTGGGGTACGGGTTCCACACGAACTGACTCTCACTGGGGTACGGGTTCAACACACACTGACTCTCACTGGGGTATGGGTTCCACACACACTGACTCTCACTGGGGTACGGGTTCCACACACAATGACGCTTACTAGGGTATGGGTCCCACACACACTGACTCTCACTGGGGTATAGTTCCACACACACTGACTCTCACTGGGGTATGGGTCTCACACCACTGACTCTCATTGGGGTACGGGTCCCACACCACTGACTCTCACTGGTGTTCAACACACACACTGATTCTCACTGGGGTACGGGTTCCACACACACTGACTCTCACTGGGGTATGGGTCCCACACACATTGACTCTCACTGGGGTATGGGTCCCACACACATTGACTCTCACTGGGGTATGGGTCCCACACACACTGACTCTCACTGGGGTAAGGGTCCCACACACACACACTGACTCTCACTGGGGTATGGATCCCACACACATTGACTCACACTGGGATATGGGTTCCACACACACAGACTCTCACTGGGGTATGGGTTCCACACACACTGACTCTCACTGGCATATGGGTTCCACACACACTGACTCTCACTGGGGTATGGGTCCCATACACACTGACTCTCACTGGGGTTCAACACACACACTGACTCTCACTGGGGTTCAACACACACACTGACTCTCACTGGGGTTCAACACACACACTGATTCTCACGGGGGTACGGGTTCCACACACACTGACTCTCACTGGGGTACGGGTTCCACACACACTGACTCTCACTGGGGTACAGTTCCACACACACTGACACTCACTGGGGTACAGTTCCACACACACTGACTCTCACTGGGGTACATGTCCCACACACACACTGACTCTCACTGGGGTACGGGTCCCACACCACTGACCCTCATTGGGGTACGGGTCCCACACCACTGACTCTCACTGGGGTTCAACACACACACTGATTCTCACTGGGGTTCAACACACATACTGACTCTCACTGGGGTATGGGTCCCACACACACTGACTCTCACTGGGGTATGGGTCCCACACACACACACTGACTCTCACTGGGGTGTGGGTCCCACACACACACACTGACTCTCACTGGGGTATGGGTTCCACACACACTGACTCTAACTGGGATATGGGTTCCACACAATCTGACTCTCACTGGGGTACGGGTCCCCACACACACTGACTCTCACTGGGGTACGGGTCCCCACACACACTGACTCTCACTGGGTTACGGGTCCCACACACACTGACTCTCACTGGGGTACGGGTCCCACACACACTGATTCTCACTGGGGTACGGGTCCCCACACACACTGACTCTCACTGAGTTACGGGTCCCACACCACTGACTCTCATTGGGGTACGGGTCCCACACACACTGACTCTCACTGGGATACGGGTCCCCACAGACACTGACTCTCACTGGAGTACGGGTCCCACACACACTGACTCTCACTGGGGTACGGGTTCCACACACACTGACTCTCACTGGGGTACAATTCCACACACTGACTCTCACTGGGGTACGGGTTCCACACACATTGACTCTCACTGGGGTACGGGTCCCACACACACTGACTCTCACTGGGGTAAGTGTCCCACACACACTGACTCTCACTGGGGTATGGGTCCCACACACACTGACTCTCACTGGGGTATGGGTCCCACACACACACACTAACTCTCACTGGGGTATGGGTTCCACACACATTGACTCTCACTGGGGTATGGGTTCCACACGCACTGACTCTCACTGGGATATGGGTTCCACACACACTGACTCTCACTGGGGTACGGGTCCCCACACACACTGACTCTCACTGGGGTACGGGTCCCCACACACACTGACTCTCACTGGGGTACGGGTCCCACACCACTGACTCTCATTGGTGTACGGGTCCCACACACACTGACTCTCACTGGGGTACGGGTCCCACACCACTGACTCTCATTGGGGTACGGGTCCCACACACACTGACTATCACTTGGGTACGGGTCCCCACACACACTGACTCTCACTGGGGTACGGGTCCGACACACACTGACTCTCACTGGGGTACGGGTCCCACACCACTGATCTCACTGGGGTATGGGTCCCACACACACTGACTCTCACTGGGGTTCAACACACACACTGACTCTCACTGGGGTACAACACACACAGGCACTGACTCTCACTGGGGTACGGGTTCCACACACACTGACTCTCACTGGGGTATGGGTCCCAAACACACTGACTCTCACTGGGGTACGGGTCCCACACACACTGACTCACACTGGGGTTCAACACACACACTGATTCTCACTGGGGTACGGGTCCCAGACACATTTACTCTCACTGGGATATGGGTTCCACACACACTGACTCTCACTGGGGTACGGGTTCCACACACACTGACTCTCACTGGGGTTCAACACACACACTGACTCTCACTGGGGTACGGGTCTCACACACACTGACTCTCACTGGGGTTCAACACACACACTGAGTCTCACTGGGGTTCAACACACACACTGACACTCACTGGGGTTCAACACACACACTGATTCTCACTGGGGTACGAGTTCCACACACACTGACTCTCACTGGGGTACGGGTTCCACACGAACTGACTCTCACTGGGGTACGGGTTCCACACGAACAGACTCTCACTGGGGTACGGGTTCCACACACACTGACTCGCACTGGGGTACGGGTTCCACACACATTGACTCTCACTGGGGTACGGGTCCCACACACACTGACTCTCACTGGGGTAAGTGTCCCACACACACTGACTCTCACTGGGGTATGGGTCCCACACACACTGACTCTCACTGGGGTATGGGTCCCACACACACACACTGACTCTCACTGGGGTAAGTGTCCCACACACACTGACTCTCATTGGTGTACGGGTCCCACACACACTGACTGTCACTGGGGTACGGGTCCCCACACACTGACTCTTACTGGGGTATGGGTCCCACACACACAGACTCTCACTGGGGTACGGGTCCCACACCACTGACTCTCATTGGGGTATGGGTCCCACACACACTGACTCTCACTGGGGTATGGGTCCCACACACACTGACTCTCACTGGGGTATGGGTCCCACACACACACACTGACTCTCACTGGGGTAAGTGTCCCACACACACTGACTCTCATTGGTATACGGGTCCCACACACACTGACTGTCACTGGGGTACGGGTCCCCACACACTGACTCTCACTGGGGTATGGGTCCCACACACACTGACTCTCACTGGGGTATGGGTCCCACACACACACACTGACTCTCACTGGGGTAAGTGTCCCATACACACTGACTCTCATTGGTGTACGGGTCCCACACACACTGACTGTCACTGGGGTACGGGTCCCCACACACTGACTCTCACTGGGGTATGGGTCCCACACACACAGACTCTCACTGGGGTACGGGTCCCACACCACTGACTCTCACTGGGGTAAGGGTCCCACACACACTGACTGTCACTGGGGTACGGGTCCCACACACACACTGACTCTCACTGAGGTACGGGTCCCACAAACACTGACTCTCAATGGGGTACGGGTCCCCACACACACTGACTCTCACTGGGGTACGGGTCCCATACACACTGACTCTCACTGGGGTACGGGTCCCACACACACTGATTCTCACTGGGGTACGGGTCCCCACACACACTTACTTTCACTGAGTTACGGTCCCACACCACTGACTCTCATTGGGGTACGGGTCCCACACACACTGACTGTCACTTGGGTACGGGTCCCCACACACACTGACTCTCACTGGGGTACGGGTCCCACACCACTGACTCTCACTGGGGTGTGGGTCCCACACACACTGACTCTCACTGGGGTACGGGTTCCACACACACTGACTCTCACTGGGGTATGGGTCCCACACACACTGACTCACACTGGGGTTCAACACACACACTGATTCTCACTGGGGTACGGGTCCCACACACATTTACTCACACTGGGGTATGAGTTTCACACACACTGACTCTCACTGGGATATGGGTTCCACACACACTGACTCTCACTGGGGTATGGGTCTCACACACACTGACTCTCACTGGGGTTCAACACACACACTGACTCTCACTGGGGTTCAACACACACACTGACACTCACTGGGGTTCAACACACACACTGACTCTCACTGGGGTTCAACACACACACTGATTCTCACTGGGGTACGGGTTCCGCACACACACTGATTCTCACTGGGGTATGGGTGCCACACGAACTGACTCTCACTGGGGTACGGGTTCCACGCGAAATGACTCTCACTGGGGTACGGGTTCCACACACACTGACTCTCACTGGGGTACGGGTTCCACACACACTGACTCTCACTGGGGTACGGGATCCACACACACTGACTCTCACTGGGGTACAGTTCCACACACACTGACTCTCACTGGGGTACATGTCCCACACACACACTGACTCTCACTGGGGTACGGGTCTCACACCACTGACTCTCATTGGGGTACGGGTCCCACACCACTGACTCTCACTGGGGTACATGTCCCACACACACACTGACTCTCACTGGGGTACGGGTCCCACACCACTGACCCTCATTGGGGTACGGGTCCCACACCACTGACTCTCACTGGGGTTCAAAACACATACTGATTCTCACTGGGGTATGGGTTCCACACACACTGACTCTCACTGGGGTACAGTTCCACACACATTGACTCTCACTGGGGTACAGGTCCCACACACACTGACTCTCACTGGGGTAAGGGTCCCACACTGACTCTCACTGGGGAATGGGTCCCACACACACTGACTCTCACTGGGGTATGGGACCCACACACACACACTGACTCTCACTGGGGTACGGGTTCGACACACACTGACTCTCACTGGGGTTCAACACACACACTGACTCTCACTGGGGTACAGTTCCACACACACTGACTCTCACTGGGGTATGGGTCTCACACCACTGACTCTCATTGGGGTACGGGTCCCACACCACTGACTCTCACTGGTGTTCAACACACACACTGATTCTCACTAGGGTACGGGTTCCACACACACTGAATCTCACTGGGGTATGGGTCCCACACACATTGACTCTCACTGGGGTATGGGTCCCACACACATTGACTCTCACTGGGGTATGGGTCCCACACACACTGACTCTCACTGGGGTAAGGGTCCCACACACACACACTGACTCTCACTGGGGTATGGGTCCCACACACATTGACTCACACTGGGATATGGGTTCCACACACACAGACTCTCACTGGGGTATGGGTTCCACACACACTGACTCTCACTGGGATGTGGGTTCCACACACACTGACTCTCACTGGGATATGGGTTCCACACACACTGACTCTCACTGGGGTACGGGTCCCACACACACTGACTCTCACTGGGGTTCAACACACACACTGATTCTCACTGGGGTTCAACACACACACTGACTCTCACTGGGGTTCAACACACACACTGACTCTCACTGGGGTTCAACACACACACTGATTCTCACTGGGGTACGGGTCCCACATCACTGACCCTCATTGGGGTACGGGTCCCACACCACTGACTCTCACTGGGGTTCAAAACACACACTGATTCTCACTGGGGTATGGGTTCCACACACACTGACTCTCACTGGGGTACAGTTCCACACACATTGACTCTCACTGGGGTACGGGTCCCACACACACTGACTCTCACTGGGGTAAGTGTCCCACACACACTGACTCTCACTGGGGTATGGGTCCCACACACACTGACTCTCACTGGGGTATGGGTCCCACACACACACACTGACTCTCACTGGGTTATGGGTTCCACACACATTGACTCTCACTGGGGTATGGGTTCCACACACACTGACTCTCACTGGGATATGGGTTCCACACACACTGACTCTCACTGGGGTACGGGTCCCCACACACACTGACTCTCACTGGGGTACGGGTCCCACACCACTGACTCTCATTGGTGTACGGGTCCCACACACACTGACTGTCACTGGGGTACGGGTCCCCACACACACTGACTCTCACTGGGGTATGCGTCCCACACACACTGACTCTCACTGGGGTATGGGTCCCACAGCACTGACTCTCATTGGGGTATGGGTCCCACACACACTGACTGTCACTGGGGTACGGGTCCCCACAGACACTGACTCTCACTGGGGTACGGGTTCCACACAGACTGACTCTCACTGGGGTACGGGGCCCACACACATTGATTCTCACTGGGGTACGGGTCCCACACACACTGACTCTCACTGGGGTTCAACACACACACTGATTCTCACTGGGGTACGGGTTCCACACACACTGATTCTCACTGGGGTACGGGTTCCACACGAACTGACTCTCACTGGGGTACGGATTCCACACGAACTGACTCTCACAGGGGTACGGGTTCAACACACACTGACTCTCACTGGGGTATGGGTTCCACAGACACTGACTCTCACTGGGGTACGGGTTCCACACACAATGACTCTCACTAGGGTATGGGTCCCACACACACTGACTCTCACTGGGGTACAGTTCCACGCACACTAACTCTCACTGGGGTATAGTTCCACACACACTGACTCTCACTGGGGTATGGGTCTCACACCACTGACTCTCATTGGGGTACGGGTCCCACACCACTGACTCTCACTGGTGTTCAACACACACACTGATTCTCACTGGGGTACGGGTTCCACACACATTGACTCTCACTGGGGTATGGGTCCCACACACATTGACTCTCACTGGGGTATGGGTCCCACACACATTGACTCTCACTGGGGTATGGGTCCCACACACACTGACTCTCACTGGGGTAAGGGTCCCACACACACACACTGACTCTCACTGGGGTATGGGTCCCACACACATTGACTCACACTGGGATATGGGTTCCACACACACAGACTCTCACTGGGGTATGGGTTCCACACACACTGACTCTCACTGGGATATGGGTTCCACACACACTGACTCTCACTGGGATATGGGTTCCACACACACTGACTCTCACTGGGGTACGGGTCCCACACACACTGACTCTCACTGGGGTTCAACACACACACTGACTCTCACTGGGGTTCAACACACACACTGACTCTCACTGGGGTTAAACACACGCACTGATTCTCACGGGGGTACGGGTTCCACACACACAAACTCTCACTGGGGTACGGGTTCCACACACACTGACTCTCACTGGGGTACAGTTCCACACACACTGACACTCACTGGGGTACAGTTCCACACACACTGACTCTCACTGGGGTACATGTCCCACACACACACTGACTCTCACTGGGGTACGGGTCCCACACCACTGACCCTCATTGGGGTACGGGTCCCACACCACTGACTCTCACTGGGGTTCAAAACACACACTGATTCTCACTGGGGTATAGGTCCCACGGACACTGACTCTCACTGGGGTATAGGTCCCACACACACTGACTCTCACTGGGTTACGGGTCCCCACACACACTGACTCTCACTGGGGTATGGGTCCCACACACACTGACTCTTACTGGGGTTCAACACACACACTGATTCTCACTGGGGTACGGGTTCCACACACACTGACTCTCGGTGGGGTATGGGTCCCACACACACTGACTCTCACTGGGGTATGGGTCCCACACACACTGACTCTCACTGGGGTATGGGTCCTACACACACTGACTCTCGGTGGGGTATGGGTCCCACACACACTGACTCTCACTGGGGTATGGGTCCCACACACACTGGCTCTCACTGGGGTATGGGTCCCCACACAAACTGACTCTCACTGCGTATGGGTCCCACACACACTGACTCTCACTGGGGTATATGTTCCACACACACTGACTCTCACTGGGGTACGGGTCCCACAAACACACTGACTCTCACTGGGATACAACACACACACACTGACTCTCACTGGGGTACGGGTCCCACACACACTGACTGTCACTGGGGTACGGTCCCACACACACTGACTCTCACTGGGGTACGGGTCCCACACACACTGATTCTCACTGGGGTATTGGTCCCACTCACACACTGACTCTCACTGGGATTTGGGTCCCACACACACAGACTCTCACTGGGGTACGGGTCCCACACACACTGACTTTCACTGGGGTACGGGTCCCACACACACTGACTCTCACTGGGGTATGGGTCCCACACACACTGACTCTCACTGGGGTACAGGTCCCACACACACTGACTCTCACTGGGATACAGTTCCACATACACTGACTCTCACTGGGGTATAGGTCCCACGCACACTGACTCTCACTGGGGTATAGGTCCCACACACACTGACTCTCACTGGGTTACGGGTCCCCACACACACTGACTCTCACTGGGGTACAACACACGCACACTGACTCTCACTGGGGTACGGGTTCGACACACACTGACTGTCACTGGGGTACGGGTCCCACACACACTGATTCTCACTGGGGTATTGGTCCCACTCACACTTATTCTCACTGGGGTACGGGTCCCACACACACTGACTCTCACTGGGGTACAGGTCCCACACACACTGACTCTCACTGGGATACAGTTCCACACACACTGACTCTCACTGGGGTATAGGTCCCACGCACACTGACTCTCACTGGGGTATAGGTCCCACACACACTGACTCTCACTGGGTTACGGGTCCCCACACACACTGACTCTCACTGGGGTACGGGTCCCACACCACTGACTCTCATTGGTGTCCGGGTCCCACACACACTGACTGTCACTGGGGCACGGGTCCCACACACACCGACTCTCACTGGGGTACGGGTCCCACACCACTGACTCTCATTGGGGTACGGGTCCCACACACACTGACTGTCACTGGCATACGGGTCCCCACACACACTGACTCTCACTGGGTTACGGGTCCCACACACACTGACTCTCACTGGGGTACGGGTCCCACATCACTGACTCTCATTGGGGTACGGGTCCCACACACACTGACTGTCACTGGGGTACGGGTCCCCACAGACAGTGACTCTCACTGGGGTACGGGTCCCACACACACTGACTCTCACTGGGGTATGGGTCCCACACACACTGACTCTCACTGGGGTACGGGTCCCACACACACTGACTCTCACTGGGGTTCAACACACACACTGATTCTCACTGGGGTTCAACATACACACTGATTCTCACTGGGGTTCAACACACACACTGATTCTCACTGGGGTACGGGTTCCACACACACTGATTCTCACTGGGGTACGGGTGCCACACGAACTGACTCTCACTGGGGTACGGGTTCCACACGAACTGACTCTCACTGGGGTACGGGTTCCACACACACTGACTCGCACTGGGGTATGGGTCCCACACACACTGACTCTCACTGGGGTACAATTCCACACACTGACTCTCACTGGGATACGGGTCCCACACACACTGATTCTCACTGGGGTACAATTCCACACACTGACTCGCACTGGGGTACGGGTCCCACACACACTGACTCTCACTGGGGTACAATTCCACACACTGACTCTCACTGGGGTACGGGTCCCACACACACTGACTCTCACTGGGGTATTGGTCCCACACACACTGACTCTCACTGGGGTATGGGTCCCACACACACTGACTCTCACTGGGGTACGGGTCCCACACACACTGACTCTCACTGGGGTACGGGTCCCACACACACTGTCTCTCACTGGGGTTCAACACACACACTGATTCTCACTGGGGTTCAACACACACACTGACTCTCACTGGGGTTCAACACACACACTGATTCTCACTGGGGTACGGGTTCCACACACACTGATTCTCACTGGGGTACGGGTTCCACACGAACTGACTCTCACTGGGGTACGGGTTCCACACGAACTGACTCTCACTGGGGTACGGGTTCCACACACACTGACTCGCACTGGGGTACGGGTCCCACACACACTGACTCTCACTGGGGTACAATTCCACACACTGACTCTCATTGGGATACGGGTCCCACACACACTGATTCTCACTGGGGTACCGGATCCACACACACTGACTCTCACTGGGGTACGGGTTCCAAACACACTGACTCTCACTGGGGTACAGTTCCACACACACTGACTCTCACTGGGGTACATGTCCCACACACACACTGACTCTCACTGGGGTATGGGTCTCACACCACTGACTCTCATTGGGGTACGGGTCCCACACCACTGACTCTCACTGGTGTTCGACAGACACACTGATTCTCACTGGGGTACGGGTTCCACACCCACTGACTCTCACTGGGGTATGGGTCCCACACACATTGACTCTCACTGGGGCATGGGTCCCACACACATTGACTCTCACTGGGGTATGGGTCCCACACACACTGACTCTCACTGGGGTAAGGGTCCCACACACACACACTGACTCTCACTGGGGTATGGGTCCCACACACATTGACTCACACTGGGATATGGGTTCCACACACACAGACTTTCACTGGGGTTTGGGTTCCACACACACTGACTCTCACTGGGATATGGGTTCCACACACACTGACTCTCACTGGGATATGGGTTCCACACACACTGACTCTCACTGGGGTACGGGTCCCACACACACTGACTCTCACTGGGGTATGGGTCCCCACACAAACTGACTCTCACTGGGGTTCAACACACACACTGATTCTCACTGGGGTTTAACACACATACTGACTCTCACTGGGGTTCAACACACACACTGACTCTCACTGGGGTTCAACACACACACACTGACTCTCACTGGGATACAGTTCCACACACACTGACTCTCACTGGGGTATAGGTCCCACGCACACTGACTCTCACTGGGGTATAGCTCCCACACACACTGACTCTCACTGGGTTACGGGTACCCACACACACTGACTCTCACTGGGGTACGGGTCCCACACCACTGACTCTCATTGGTGTACGGGTCCCACACACACTGACTGTCACTGGGGTATGGGTCCCACACACACTGACTCTCACTGGGGTACGGGTCCCACACCACTGACTCTCATTGGGGTACGGGTCCCACACACACTGACTGTCACTGGGGTACGGGTCCCCACACACACTGACTCTCACTGGGGTACGGGTCCCACACACACTGACTCTCACTGGGGTACGGGTCCCCACACACACTGACTCTCACTGAGTTACGGGTCCCACATCACTGACTCTCATTGGGGTACGGGTCCCACACACACTGACTCTCACTGGGGTACGGGTCCCCACAGACACTGACTCTCACTGGGGTACGGGTCCCACACACACTGACTCTCACTGGGGTACGGGTTCCACACACACTGACTCTCACTGGGGTTTAACACACATACTGACTCTCACTGGGGTTCAACACACACACTGACTCTCACTGGGGTTCAACACACACACTGATTCTCACTGGGGTACGGGTTCCACACACACTGCTTCTCAATGGGATACGGGTTCCACACGAACTGACTCTCACTGGGGTACGGGTTCCACACACACTGACTCTCACTGGGGTACAGTTCCACACACACTGACTCTCACTGGGGTACATGTCCCACACACACACTGACTCTCACTGGGGTACGGGTCCCACACCACTGACCCTCATTGGGGTACGGGTCCCACACCACTGACTCTCATTGGGGTTCAAAACACATACTGATTCTCACTGGGGTACGGGTTCCACACACACTGACTCTTACTGGGGTACAGTTCCACACACATTGACTCTCAATGGGGTACGGGTCCCACACACACTGACTCTCACTGGGGTAAGGGTCCCACACTGACTCTCACTGGGGTATGGGTCCTACACACACTGACTCTCACTGGGTTACGGGTCCCACACACACTGACTCTCACTGGGGTATGGGTCTTACACACACTGACTCTCACTGGGGTACGGGTCCCACACACACTGACTCTCACTGGGGTATTGGTCCCACACACACACACTGACTCTCACTGGGGTACGGGTTCCACACACACTGACTCTCACTGGGGTTCAACACACACACTGACTCTCACTGGGATATGGTTCCCACACACACTGACTCTCACTGGGGTACAGTTCCACACACACTGACTCTCACTGGGGTATGGGTCCCACACACATTGACTCACACTGGGATATGGGTGCAAACACACTGACTCTCACTGGGATATGGGTTCCACACACACTGACTCTCACTGGGATATGGGTTCCACACACACTGACTCTCACTGGGGTACCAGTCCCACACACACTGACTCTCACTGGGGTTCAACACACACACTGATTCTCACTGGGGTTCAACACACACACTGACTCTCACTGGGGTTCAACACACACACTGACTCTCACTGGGGTTCAACACACACACTGATTCTCACTGGGGTACGTGTTCCACACACACTGACTCTCACTGGGGTACGGGTTCCACACACACTGACTCTCACTGGGGTACAGTTCCACACACACTGACACTCACTGGGGTACAGGTCCACACACACTGACTCTCACTGGGGTACATGTCCCACACACACACTGACTCTCACTGGGGTACGGGTCCCACACCACTGACCCTCATTGGGGTACGGGTCCCACACCACTGACTCTCACTGGGGTTGAAAACACACACTGATTCTCACTGGGGTACAGTTCCACACACACTGACTCTCACTGGGGTACAGTTCCACACACATTGACTCTCACTGGGGTACGGGTCCCACACACACTGACTCTCACTGGGGTAAGTGTCCCACACACACTGACTCTCACTGGGGTATGGGTCCCACACACACTGACTCTCACTGGGGTATGGGTCCCACACATACACACACTGACTCTCACTGGGGTATGGGTTCCACACACATTGACTCTCACTGTGGTATGGGTTCCACACACACTGACTCTCACTGGGATATGGGTTCCACACACACTGACTCTCACTGGGGTACGGGTCCCACACACACTGACTCTCACTGGGGTACGGGTCCCACACCACTGACTCTCATTGGTGTACGGGTCCCACACACACTGACTCTCACTGGTGTATGGGTCCCACACACACTGACTCTCACTGGGGTACGGGTCCCACACCACTGACTCTCATTGGGGTATGGGTCCCACACACACTGACTGTCACTGGGGTACGGGTCCCCACACACACTGACTCTCACTGGGGTACGGGTCCCACACACACTGACTCTCACTGGGGTACGGGTCCCACACACACTGATTCACACTGGGGTACGGGTCCCCACACACACTGACTCTCACTGAGTTACTGGTCCCACACCACTGACTCTCATTGGGGTACGGATCCCACACACACTGACTGTCACTTGGGTAGGGGTCCCCACACACACTGACTGTCACTTGGGTACGGGTCCCACACACACTGACTCTCACTGGGGTATGGGTCCCACACCACTGACTCTCACTGGGGTATGGGTCCCACACACACTGACTCTCACTGGGGTTCAACACACACACTGACTCTCACTGGGGTACGGGTTCCACACACACTGACTCTCACTGGGGTACGGGTCCCACACACAGTGACTCTCACTGGGGTTCAACACACACACTGATTCTCACTGGGGTTCAACACACACACTGACTCTCACTGGGGTTCAACACACACACTGATTCTCACTGGGGTTCAACACACACACTGACTCTCACTGGGGTTCAACACACACACTGGCTCTCACTGGGGTACGGGTCCCACACACACTGACTCTCACTGGGATATGGGTTCCACACACACTGACTCTCACTGGGATAGGGGTTCCACACACACTGACTCTCACTGGGATATGGGTTCCACACACACTGACTCTCACTGGGGTACGGGTCTCACACACACTGACTCTCACTGGGATATGGGTTCCACACACACTGACTCTCACTGGGATATGGGTTCCACACACACTGACTCTCACTGGGGTATGGGTCTCACACACACTGACTCTCACTGGGGTTCAACACACACACTGACTCTCACTGGGGTTCAACACACACACTGACTCTCACTGGGGTTCAACACACACACTGACACTCACTGGGGTACGGGTTCCACACACACTGACTCTCACTTGGGTACGGGTTCCACACACACTGATTCTCACTGGGGTACGGGTGCCACACGAACTGACTCTCACTGGGGTACGGGTCCCCACACACACTGATTCTCACTGGGGTACGGGTGCCACACGAACTGACTCTCCCTGGGGTACGGGTCCCCACACACACTGACTGTCACTGGGGTTCAACACACAGACTGATTCTCACTGGGGTACGGGTTCCACACACACTGAGTCTCACTGGGGTACGGGTTCCAAAAGAACTGACTCTCACTGGGGTATGGGTCCCACACACACTGACTCTCACTGGGGTATGGGTCCCACACACACTGACTCTCACTGGGGTATGGGTCCCCACACAAACTGACTCTCACTGGGTATGGGTCCCACACACACTGACTCTCACTGGGGTACGGGTCCCACACACACTGACTCTCACTGGGGTCCGGGTCCCACACACACTGACTCTCACTGGGGTAGAACACACACACACTGACTCTCACTGGGGTACGGGTCCCACACACACTGACTCTCACTGGAGTACGGGTCCCACACACACTGATTCTCACTGGGGTATTGGTCCCACTCACACACTGACTCTCACTGGGATTTGGGTCCCAC
This sequence comes from Isurus oxyrinchus, assembly GCA_026770705.1. NCBI lineage: Eukaryota > Metazoa > Chordata > Chondrichthyes > Lamniformes > Lamnidae > Isurus > Isurus oxyrinchus. The sequence continues at coordinate 4,976,004 of JANJGN010000029.1, read as the reverse complement.
ACACACTGACTCTCACTGGGGTACGGGTCCCACACACACTGACTTTCACTGGGGTACGGGTCCCACACACACTGATTCTCACTGGGGTACGGGTCCCACACACACTGACTCTCACTGGGGTACAGGTCCCACACACACTGACTCTCACTGGGATACAGTTCCACACACACTGACTCTCACTGGGGTATAGGTCCCACGCACACTGACTCTCACTGGGGTATAGGTCCCACACACACTGACTCTCACTGGGTTACGGGTCCCCACACACACTGACTCTCACTGGGGTATGGGTCCCACACACACTGACTCTCACTGGGGTAAGGGTCCCACACTGACTCTCACTGGGGTATGGGTCCTACACACACTGACTCTCACTGGGTTACGGGTCCCACACACACTGACTCTCACTGGGGTATGGGTCTTACACACACTGACTCTCACTGGGGTACGGGTCCCACACACACTGACTCTCACTGGGGTATGGGTCCCACACACACACACTGACTCTCACTGGGGTACGGGTTCCACACACACTGACTCTCACTGGGGTTCAACACACACACTGACTCTCACTGGGATATGGTTCCCACACACACTGACTCTCACTGGGGTACAGTTCCACACACACTGACTCTCACTGGGGTATGGGTCCCACACACATTGACTCACACTGGGATATGGGTGCAAACACACTGACTCTCACTGGGATATGGGTTCCACACACACTGACTCTCACTGGGATATGGGTTCCACACACACTGACTCTCACTGGGGTACCAGTCCCACACACACTGACTCTCACTGGGGTTCAACACACACACTGATTCTCACTGGGGTTCAACACACACACTGACTCTCACTGGGGTTCAACACACACACTGACTCTCACTGGGGTTCAACACACACACTGATTCTCACTGGGGTACGTGTTCCACACACACTGACTCTCACTGGGGTACGGGTTCCACACACACTGACTCTCACTGGGGTACAGTTCCACACACACTGACACTCACTGGGGTACAGGTCCACACACACTGACTCTCACTGGGGTACATGTCCCACACACACACTGACTCTCACTGGGGTACGGGTCCCACACCACTGACCCTCATTGGGGTACGGGTCCCACACCACTGACTCTCACTGGGGTTGAAAACACACACTGATTCTCACTGGGGTACAGTTCCACACACACTGACTCTCACTGGGGTACAGTTCCACACACATTGACTCTCACTGGGGTACGGGTCCCACACACACTGACTCTCACTGGGGTAAGTGTCCCACACACACTGACTCTCACTGGGGTATGGGTCCCACACACACTGACTCTCACTGGGGTATGGGTCCCACACACACACACTGACTCTCACTGGGGTATGGGTTCCACACACATTGACTCTCACTGTGGTATGGGTTCCACACACACTGACTCTCACTGGGATATGGGTTCCACACACACTGACTCTCACTGGGGTACGGGTCCCACACACACTGACTCTCACTGGGGTACGGGTCCCACACCACTGACTCTCATTGGTGTACGGGTCCCACACACACTGACTCTCACTGGTGTATGGGTCCCACACACACTGACTCTCACTGGGGTACGGGTCCCACACCACTGACTCTCATTGGGGTATGGGTCCCACACACACTGACTGTCACTGGGGTACGGGTCCCCACACACACTGACTCTCACTGGGGTACGGGTCCCACACACACTGACTCTCACTGGGGTACGGGTCCCACACACACTGATTCACACTGGGGTACGGGTCCCCACACACACTGACTCTCACTGAGTTACTGGTCCCACACCACTGACTCTCATTGGGGTACGGATCCCACACACACTGACTGTCACTTGGGTAGGGGTCCCCACACACACTGACTGTCACTTGGGTACGGGTCCCACACACACTGACTCTCACTGGGGTATGGGTCCCACACCACTGACTCTCACTGGGGTATGGGTCCCACACACACTGACTCTCACTGGGGTTCAACACACACACTGACTCTCACTGGGGTACGGGTTCCACACACACTGACTCTCACTGGGGTACGGGTCCCACACACAGTGACTCTCACTGGGGTTCAACACACACACTGATTCTCACTGGGGTTCAACACACACACTGACTCTCACTGGGGTTCAACACACACACTGATTCTCACTGGGGTTCAACACACACACTGACTCTCACTGGGGTTCAACACACACACTGGCTCTCACTGGGGTACGGGTCCCACACACACTGACTCTCACTGGGATATGGGTTCCACACACACTGACTCTCACTGGGATAGGGGTTCCACACACACTGACTCTCACTGGGATATGGGTTCCACACACACTGACTCTCACTGGGGTACGGGTCTCACACACACTGACTCTCACTGGGATATGGGTTCCACACACACTGACTCTCACTGGGATATGGGTTCCACACACACTGACTCTCACTGGGGTATGGGTCTCACACACACTGACTCTCACTGGGGTTCAACACACACACTGACTCTCACTGGGGTTCAACACACACACTGACTCTCACTGGGGTTCAACACACACACTGACACTCACTGGGGTACGGGTTCCACACACACTGACTCTCACTTGGGTACGGGTTCCACACACACTGATTCTCACTGGGGTACGGGTGCCACACGAACTGACTCTCACTGGGGTACGGGTCCCCACACACACTGATTCTCACTGGGGTACGGGTGCCACACGAACTGACTCTCCCTGGGGTACGGGTCCCCACACACACTGACTGTCACTGGGGTTCAACACACAGACTGATTCTCACTGGGGTACGGGTTCCACACACACTGAGTCTCACTGGGGTACGGGTTCCAAAAGAACTGACTCTCACTGGGGTATGGGTCCCACACACACTGACTCTCACTGGGGTATGGGTCCCACACACACTGACTCTCACTGGGGTATGGGTCCCCACACAAACTGACTCTCACTGGGTATGGGTCCCACACACACTGACTCTCACTGGGGTACGGGTCCCACACACACTGACTCTCACTGGGGTCCGGGTCCCACACACACTGACTCTCACTGGGGTAGAACACACACACACTGACTCTCACTGGGGTACGGGTCCCACACACACTGACTGTCACTGGGGTACGGGTCCCACACACACTGACTCTCACTGGAGTACGGGTCCCACACACACTGATTCTCACTGGGGTATTGGTCCCACTCACACACTGACTCTCACTGGGATTTGGGTCCCACACACACTGACTCTCACTGGGGTACGGGTCCCACACACACTGACTTTCACTGGGGTACGGGTCCCACACACACTGATTCTCACTGGGGTACGGGTCCCACACACACTGACTCTCACTGGGGTACAGGTCCCACACACACTGACTCTCACTGGGATACAGTTCCACACACACTGACTCTCACTGGGGTATAGGTCCCACGCACACTGACTCTCACTGGGGTATAGGTCCCACACACACTGACTCTCACTGGGTTACGGGTCCCCACACACACTGACTCTCACTGGGGTATGGGTCCCACACACACTGACTCTTACTGGGGTTCAAAACACACACTGATTCTCACTGGGGTACGGGTTCCACACACACTGACTCTCACTGGGGTTCAACACACACACTGACTCTCACTGGGATATGGTTCCCACACGCACTGACTCTCACTTGGGTACGGGTTCCACATGCACTGACTCTCACTGGGGTTCAACACACACACTGACTCTCACTGGGGTATGGGTCCCACACGCACTGACTCTCACTGGGGTCTCGGTCCCACACACACTGACTCTCACTGGGGTACGGGTCCCACACACACTGACTCTCACTGGGGTCCCACACACACTCACTGACTCTCACTGGGGTATAGGTCCCACACACACTGACTCTCACTGGGATACGGGTCCCACACACACTGACTCTCACTGGGGTACAGCTCCCACACGGACTGACTCTCACTGGGGTAAGGGTCCCACACACACTGACTCTCACTGGGGTACAGCTCCCACACGGACTGACTCTCACTGGAGTAAGGGTCCCACACACACTGACTACACTCTGATGCCTGGCTATGATGTTGACTCTATACAGTATATTTGACTGCAGTAGCATCACAGTCCCAATCAATCCTGTCTCCACATGTGAAGAGCCAATAATTCGGCGCAATCACCAACAGTATATACCTTGGCCAAAATCTACCGATAGCTGAGCAAAACCCATTGATAAGAGGCAGTGAAATAGTAACTGATCTTTCAGTAAAAACACCAAATCCCCTGTTATTCCGACTGAAGTTCATTCATTTATGTAAATGAACCATTAGACGTTTTAGTTGAATGCCTCAGGGTTAAGGTGAATCCTGGAGATGGGAATGCTCATTGTGAATGGTTCGCTCTGAGAGATCTCAGCTGATGTGTGGGAGGCGGAGAGTCTGTGTGAATACACGGAGATTCCAAACAGCCTTCATTCTGAACCTGCAGCTCTCAGTGAACCAGCCTCCTGCTCCATACATTTCATCGTCTCACCCCTGACCCTGAACACGGCCCAGTCTGACCCCTGGCCCCAAGTACCGCAAGTCTGACCCCTGACCCCAATCCCAGTCTCACTCTGACCTCGACTCTGAGCACCGTCCAGTCTGACCCCTGACCACAGCATTCGCCAACTTGACCCTGGGCATCGTTCGTTTGACTCCTGAGCCCAAGCACTGCCCAGTCTGACCCCTGACCCTGAGTAGTGTCCGGTAGGTAATGCAGCGTTTTGCACAGCTTCTGCAGTCTATCTGGGGAACTGTGTGCTCACAGCAACGGCTAACCTGGGTCTCAGAATCAGTGGGTCAGTGACCAACATCATCTTCACCGATGGAACAACAGATTCTGATCAATGGTCTCCCGATAGTGCTGAGAGGCCTTTCGAAACCTCACCTCGTGCTCATTATAAATTCTTTAAATGAGAGGTGACGGGTCTGTGTGGGGGCTGGGAGGGAGCAGGGAGGGGGCAGGGAGCAGGGAGGAGGCAGGGAGCAGGGAGGGGGCAGGGAGCAGGGAGTGGGGAGGGGGCAGGGAGGGGGCTGGGAGGGAGCAGGGAGGGAGCAGGGAGGGGGCAGGGGGAGGACAGGGAGGGGGCTGGGAGCAGGGAGGGGGGAGGGGGCAGGGAGGAGGCAGGGAGCAGGGAGGGGGCAGGGAGCAGGGAGTGGGGAGGGGGCAGGGAGGGAGCTGGGAGGGAGCAGGGAGGGAGCAGGGAGGGGGCAGGGGGAGGACAGGGAGGGGGCTGGGAGCAGGGAGGGGGGAGGGGGCAGGGAGCAGGGAGGGGGCAGGGAGGGGGCAGGGGGCAGGGAGGGGGAGGACAGGGAGGGGGCTGGGAGCAGGGAGGGGGCAGGGAGCAGGGAGGGGGCAGGGAGGGGACAGGGAGGGGGCTGGGAGGGGACAGGGAGGGGGCAGGGAGGGAGCAGGGAGCGGGCAGGGAGGGGGCTGTGAGAGGGCAGGAGGGGGCTGGGAGGGGGCTGTGAGAGGGCAGGAGGGGGCAGGGAGAGGACAGGGAGGGGGCTGGGAGGGGGCAGGGAGGGTGAGGTGAGCTGATCTTCTTGTCCAAATGTGCACTGCCCACACTTCCCAGCAGGGGGCATTCGATTGTGAAGTGGAATTGGAAACATGATTGGGATTGGGCAGGGACAGCAGTGGGAGTGACTCCCGCTCGGATCGATGGGATGAAGGTTCCTCTTTCCTGCAACAATCTCAATACGCAAAGAGGCCTTTAAATTTCTGGCCGATCAGCTGCTGGTGTCACTGGCCAATCAGCTGCTGGTGTCACTGGCCAATCAGCTGCTGGCAGAACTCACTGGAAACCTTGTCATGGTTTTAAATTCGCAAGAATTTGTTTATAAATTACACTATAGTCGAGATCAAAGGTCAGAGAGGAAGATTAAAAACTAAAACCTCTCTTGCCATTCTGACATCTGCTATTTATTGGTTGATATCTTGTGGGGAGTATTTGTGTTTAGTGAACATTGGTGAGAGAACGGAGGAGGCCCAGGAAGCTGTGCTGTGAGGGACGCTGAGGTAAAACCCAGGGTTGGTAATGAGTGCTGAGAATCCCCTGGTTCATTCAAGATCTCTACATGTCACAGTGCTGCCTGCCCGCGCCCTGGACCCAGGAGTGTTGACAGGGGCGCAGGAGTGTTAAGCAGAGCTTTAGAGGAAAGAGTGGGGTCTAGGTCTGGGAGTGTCGGTGTTGACCGGTGGCCTGGGTGGGTTGAGCAGAGCCTGGGCCTGGAGGTCACACAGCCCAGAGTGGGAATCCTCTGCCTCCACTTGTTACTGCCCCATCCCCTTGACATTCAATGGCATTACCATTACTGAATCCCCCACTATCAACACCCTGGGGGTGACCAGAAACTGAACTGGACCAACCATATAAATACTGTGGCTGCAAGAGCAGGGCAGAGACTGGGAATCCCACAGGGAGTAACTCAGCTCCTGACTCCCCAAAGCCTGTCCACCATCTACAAGGCACAAGTCAGGAATGTGATGGCATACTCTCCACTTGCCTGGATGAGTGCAGCTCCCACAACTCAAGAAGCTTGACACCGTCCAAGACAAAGCAGCCCGTTTGATTGGCACCACATCCACAAACATTCATTCCCTCCACCACGGATGCACAGCAGCAGCATGTACCATCTACAAGATGCACTGCAGGAACTCACCAAGGATCCTTAGACAGCATCTCCCAAACCCACAGCCACTACCATCTACGACAAGGGCAGCAGACACATGGAAACACCACCACATGGAAGTTCCCCTCCGATCCACTCACCATCCTGACTTGGAAATGTAACGCCGTTCCTTCGCTGTCGCTGGGTCAAAATCCTGGAACTCCCTCCCTAACAGCACTGTGGGTGTACCTACACCACATGGACTGCAGCGGTTCAAGAAGGCTTCTCAAGGGTAACTAGGGATGGGCAATAAATGCTGGCCCAGCCAACAACGGCCACATCCTGTGAATAAATTTGAAAAAGCCTCCAGTTTGAGCTGCATGAAATCCAGTTGGACTAAGTTCTCTCCCTGCCAAAGTTCATCTCAGGAGTCTTGCTGCAGGCTCAAGACTTCACTCAATCCCAATCCTTCTACAATCTGGGCTTTGATTTCAGTGAAATTACTTTCTGCAGTTTGTGAAAGGGAAAGCTGACTCGTCTTCACCTTGTGTCGCCTGTTACAATGTGATCAGTTTGGATGTTATATTCAGTTCCAGCCGCAACTCGTCCCAACGCCATCTCCGCTGTCCCCTTTACAGCAGCACAAGGGGCTTTCACTGCGAATGGTGCCATCAAATCCACCAGGGACTGTCCATTCCTTTCTCCAACCAGCCAGGGACTGAACTTGGAGAATGCAATTGCTCCTCACAATGAGGTTCTCAATTGTGTTCTTGGATCATTGTAATCAATATTGAATATTGTGCAATTTGCTATAAACACTGAAGGTTTATTCCAATGAGCCTTAGTGACAGGAATTGGTCACCTTACCCTTGCTCCACCATATGGCCCTAGTTCCCCCTCTAGAGTCTGGATGGCCACACTGCAGCCTCCCTGGGCAGATGGAGAACTTTGATTGGTTTCTGTCTGGGGTGTTGCAGCTCACTGCTCAACTTTACCAAATCGCCTCATTGAAAGAACGACTCAGTTAATCTCCGCCAATAGGATGCGGCTGGTGCACAAAGTCTAACATTAACATTAAGTCTAACATTTTGTGAAAATGGTTAACCAACTTTGAGGAAGTAACACGTGTTGTGGATAAAGGGAAACTGGTGGATGTGCTGTACTTGGATTTCCAGAAGGCATTTGATAAAGTGCCCCATCAAAGGTTATTGGGGAAAATAAAAGCTCCTGGTATAGGGGATAACATATTGGCATGGGTAGAAGATTGGTTAGCTAATAGGAAACAAGGATTGGCATAAATGGGTCTTTTTCAGGTTGGCAAGATGTAATGAGTGGTGTGCCACAGGGATCAGTGCTGGAACCTCAGCTGTTTACCATTTATAGAAATGACTTGGATAAAGGGATGGATGGGATGGTTGCCACATTTGCTGATGACACAAAGTTGGTAGGAAAGTGAGTTGTGAAGAGGCCATAAGGAGACTACACAAAGATATAGATAGGTTAAGTGAGCGGGTAAAGATCTGGCCAAATGGACTATAATGTGGGAAAATGTGAAATTGTCCATTTTGACAGGAAGAATTAAAGAGAAGCACATTATCTAAATGGTGAGGGATTGCAGAGCTCTGAGATGCGGAGGGATCTAGGTGTCTTAGTGCATGAATCACAAAAGGCTAGTGTGCAGGTACAGTAAGTAATTAGGAAGACTAATAGAATGTTATCAGTTATTACAAGGGGAATTGACTACAAAAGTAGGGAGGTTATGCTTCAGTTATACAGAGCACTAGTGAGACCACAAACAAAACAAAAACAGCTGGAAAAACTCAGCAGGTCTGACAGCATCCGTGGAGAGGAATACAGTTAATGTTTCGAGTCCGTATGACTCTTTGAGACCACATCTGGAATACGGCGTACAGTATTTGTCACCTTATTTAAGGAAAGATGTAAATGCATTGGAAGCAGTTCAGAGACTTCACCATGTGAGAAATTGGGCTGAGAATATTTAAACTCAAAAAGAGGCAGCAGAGAGTGTTTTGTCCTGTCCATCAGACTGGAGTCACTGTACACAACATGGTCTTTGCGCAGCACAGCCTGTGTATACAGCAGTCTCTATACAACATGGTCTCTGCACAGCACAGCCTGTGTATACAGCACAGTCTCTACACAGCACGGTCTGTGTATACAGCACAGTCTCTACACAGCACGGCCTGTGTATACAGCACAGTCTCTGCACAGCACGGCCTGTGTATACAGCACAGTCTCTACACAGCACGGTCTGTGTGTACAGCACAGTCTCTACACAGCACGGTCTGTGTATACAGCACAGTCTCTACACAGCACGGTCTGTGTATACAGTACTGTCTCTACACAGCACGGTCTGTGTATACAGCACAGCATGGGGCAGGATGTGACATTGTGTGGGTGGGTGCACACCTGATACGATCGAGCGTGAAATAGCGCCTGGTGACATTTGGCACGCGCCGCTGCCCAAGATGTTTCAGTTGGTGGGCGTGCGCAAGAGTTGGCAGTGTGCCCGTCGGCAATTAAGAGATCTATTAAGGCCCTTCATCAATTAATTTAAAACTATTTTTCACTGCCCTTCCAAGCTTATGGTTGGCAGTCAGGCGAATCGGGTCAGGAGGATCGGGTCAGGTGAATCGGGTCCGGAGGATCGGGTCAGGTGAATTGGATCAGGCGAATCGGGTCAGGAGGATCGGGTCAGGTGAATCGGGTCCGGAGAATTGGATCAGGCGAATCGGGTCAGGAGGATCGGGTCCGGAGAATCGGGTCAGGAGGATCGGGTCCGGAGGATCGGGTCAGGTGAATCGGGTCAGGTGAATCGGGTCCGGAGGATCGGGTCAGGAGGATCGGGTCAGGCGGATCGGGTCAGGAGGATCGGGTCAGGTGGATCGGGTCAGGAGGATCGGGTCAGGTGAATCGGGTCAGGAGGATCGGGTCAGGAGGATCGGGTCAGGAGGATCGGGTCAGGCGGCCTTTGTGTTTTTTAGGAAACCTCATCCACAGGTGGGATGAAGCTTCCACGAAGTATAACTTCTGGGGCTGAATTTTACTCCGTCCGTGTTATTGAGTTAGTCCCATGTCGGGACGTTTTTCAGGTTATAAAACTCTTTCTTATTGATTTTAAAATTGTTCAGCTCCCTGCCTTCAGGAGCAGTCAGTGCACGTTTTCCCAGACTCGGACCCACGCTCGGACCCGCGCTCGGACCCACGCTCGGACCCGCGCTCCTCCTGACTCCACCTCGGCAGCCTGAGTTTCTCAGCTTGCCTTTCACGCTGGCTGTTAATTGGCCAGCATGAAATCCAGGTCGGGGGCCAATCACGGGCGGTGGGTCATTTCCCAACCACCCCTGGGCTGGCCTGATGACCTGAAAATCCTACCCACTGTGTCTAAACAACACGGTCTGTGTATACAGCACAGTCTCTACACAGCACAGTCTGTGTACACAACACAGTCTCTACACAGCACGGTCTCTACTCAATACGGTCTCTACACAGCACGGTCTGTGTATACAGCACAATCTCTACACTATACAGTCTCTGCACAGCACGCTCTGTGTAGACAACACAGTCTCTACTTAATACAGTCTCTACACAGCATGGTCTGTGTATACAACACAGTCTTTACACAACAAGGTCAACACAGCACAGTCTGTGTATACAACACAGTCTCTACACAATACAGTCTCTACACAACATGGTCTCTACTCAATATGGTCTCTACACAGCACAGTCTGTGTATACAACACGGTATCTACACAATACAGTCTCTACACAACACGATCTCTACTCAATACGGTCTCTACACAGCATGGTCTGTGTATATAACACAGTATCTACACAATACAGTCTCTACACAGCACAGTCTGTGTACAACACAGTCTCTACACAATACAGTCTCTACACAGCACAGTCTGTGTATACAACACCGTCTCTACACAATATGGTCTGTGTATACAGCACAGTCTGTACACAACACCGTCTCTACACAATATGGTCTGTGTATATAACACAGTATCTACACAATACAGTCTCTACACAGCACAGTCTGTGTACAACACAGTCTCTACACAATACAGTCTCTACACAGCACAGTCTGTGTATACAACACCGTCTCTACACAACATGGTCTGTGTATACAGCACAGTCTGTACACAACACCGTCTCTACACAATACAGTCTCTACACAGCATGGTCTCTACTCAATATGGTCTCTACACAGCACGGTCAATGTATACAGCACAGCCTCTGCGCAATACAGTCTCTACACAGCACGGTTTGTGTATACAACACAGTCTGTACACAACAAGGTCTCTACACAACACGGTCTGTGTGTACAGCGCAACCTCTACACAATAAAGTCTGTACACAGCACAGTCTGTGTATACAGCACAGTCTTGACACAATACAGTCTCTACACAGCATGGTTTGTGTATACAACAAGGTCTCTACACAGCATGGTCTCTACATAACGTGCATAGTACACAACATGGTCAACCGTACACAATACAGTCAACTGTACACAACAGGGTCACTGTACACAATACAGTCAACTGAACACAACAGGGTCACTGTACACAATACAGTCAACTGTACACAACAGGGTCACTGTACACAACATGGTCACTGTACACAACACGGTCACGGTACACAACAGGGTCACTGTACACAACAGGGTCACAGTACACAGCAGGATCACTGTACATAACGGTCACTGTACACAACAGGGTCACAGTACACAACAGGGTCACTGTACACAACAGGGTCACGGTACACAACAGTGTCACTGTACATAACATGGTCAACGTACATAACACGGTCACTGTACACAACAGGGTCACGGTATACAACACGGTCACTGTACACAACAGGGTCGCTGTACACAACAGGGTCACTGTACACAACAGGGTCGCTGTACACAACACGGTCACTGTACACAACACAGTCACTGTACACAACAGGGTCACTGTACACAACAGGGTCGCTGTACACAACAGGGTCGCTATACACAACACGGTCACTGTACACAACAGGGTCACGGTACACAACACGATCACTGTACACAACAGGGTCGCTGTACACAACAGGGTCGCTGTACACAACAGGGTCACAGTACACAACAGGGTCACAGTACACAACAGGGTCACTGTACATAACACGGTCACTGTACACAACAGGGTCACGGTACACAACACGGTCACTGTACACAACAGGGTCACTGTACACAACAGGGTCACTGTACACAACAGGGTCACTGTACACAACAGGGTCGCTGTACACAACACGGTCACTGTACACAACACAGTCACTGTACACAACAGGGTCACTGTACACAACAGGGTCGCTGTACACAACAGGGTCGCTATACACAACACGGTCACTGTACACAACAGGGTCACGGTACACAACACGATCACTGTACACAACAGGGTCGCTGTACACAACAGGGTCACTGTACACAACACGGTCACTGTACACAACAGGGTCACAGTACACAACAGGGTCACAGTACACAACAGGGTCACTGTACATAACACGGTCACTGTACACAACAGGGTCACGGTACACAACAGGGTCACTGTACACAACAGGGTCACTGTACACAACAGGGTCACAGTACACAACAGGGTCACTGTACACAACAGGGTCACAGTACACAACAGGGTCACGGTACACTACATGTCCTGTTTGCATTTCAAATATATTTTATGAGAAGCAGCGCTTTAAGAATTTGTCAGTGCCCTTTCCCAGGAGGTGTTGACTGCCCCCTGGTGATGCTGCTGTTTATTGCAGATTGAAAAGCATCATCTTCACGCTTAAACACTGTTCCAATCACTGGAGGAGATTTCTATGATTAAATAAAGAGAATGTGCTTCACAAATCTGTTCGCAAAACCCAACCTGGATTCTGTGTTATGCAGGAATGTTATCCATGACTGGTGAACATTGGGGCAGCACAGCACAGCACCATGCAATCTTTCTTTCAAACAGTCCGTCACAATGTGACATTCCTCACTGCTCCCGGGATCTATCTCATACAACGCAATTTCCCATTCACAAACTCCCCATCTGAAATAAGGCCTCGCCATTGGAAGCCATTGAAATTCTCGCATTTATATAGCACCATTCACATCCTCAGCACATCCCAAAGTGCAGCCAGGCCAATCCTTTTATGGCGTGGTCATGTACAAATTGGGAGCAGGAGTAGACCTTACGCTGACTCGAGTCTGCTCTGCCATTTAATAAGATGATGCTGTAATTCCTACCTTAACTCCACATTCCTGCCAAATCCCCACATCCTCTTATGTTTGTTGCTTGGTGATTGGTGCTCGGAGATTGGTGCTCAGTCTTTTATACTCGGTGCTCGGAGATTGGTGCTCAGTGCTCAGTAATTGGTGCTCGGTGATATATGTTTATTGCTTGGCGTTTGGTGCTCGGTGTTTGGTGTTTGACTTTGGTGTTTTGGTGCTCAGTTTGGTGCTTGGTGCTTGGTTCTTGGTGTTTGGTGCTCAGTGGTTTTTGATGCTTGGCATTTGATGTTTGGTATTAGTTGCTCGGTGTTTGGTGCTCAGTGTTTGGTGTTTGGTCAACGGTGCTCAATGTTTCGTGTCTGGCTCTTGGTGTTTGGTTCTTGGTGTTTGGTGCTCAGTGAATGGTGCTCAGTATTTGGTCCTTGGTGTTGGGTGCTCGGTGATTGGTGTTCCATGTTTGATGGTCAGTGATTGGTGTTGGGTGATTGGTACTTGGTGATTTGTTTTGGTGCTCAATGTTTTAAGCTCGGTGTTTGGTGATTGGTGATTTGTGTTTGTTGCCTGGTGTTTGGTACTCAGTGACTGGTGCTCAGTGTTTGGTTCTTGGTGTTGGGTGCTCGGTGTTTGGTGTTCCATGTTTGATTCTCGGTGATTGGTATTGGGTGACCGGTACTCGGTGATTTGTGTTTGGTGCTCAATGTTTTATGCCCGGTGTTTGGTGCTCGGTGTTTGGTGCTCGGTGTTTGGTGCTCGGTGTTTGGTGCTCGGTGTTTGGTGCTCGGTGTTTGGTACTCGGTGATTAGTGCTCGGTGCTCAGTGTTTGGTGCTCGGTGTTTGGTGCTCGGTGTTTGGTGCTCGGTGTTTGGTGCTCGGTGTTTGGTGCTCGGTGTTTGGTGCTCGGTGTTTGGTGCTCGGTGTTTGGTGCTCGGTGTTTGGTGCTCGGTGTTTGGTGCTCGGTGTTTGGTGCTCGGTGTTTGGTGCTCGGTGTTTGGTGCTCGGTGTTTGGTGCTCGGTGTTTGGTGCTCAGTGTTTGGTGCTCGGTGTTTGGTGCTCGGTGTTTGGTGCTCGGTGTTTGTTACTGAATGATTTCTGTTTGGCGCTCGGTGAATGGTGCTCAGTGTTTGCTGTTTGGTTCTTGGTGTTTGTTGCCTGGTGTTTGGTGCTCAGTGAATGGTGCTTGGTGTTTGGTGCTCGGTGATTTGTTTTTGGTGCTCGGTGACTGGTGCTCAGCGTTTGGTGCTTGGTGATTGGTACTTGGTGCTCGGTGTTTGGAGATTGGTGCTTGGTGTTTGAATACCATTCACCGATCACCAAACACCAAAGTCAAACAAAAAAACATTGAGTACCATTCACCGGGCACCAATGTTTTTTGTTTGACTTTGGTGTTTGGTGATCGGTTCTCGGTGCTTGGTGTTTGGTTCTTGGTGTCTGGTGATTGGTGATTTGTGTTTGGTGCTTGGTGATTTATGCTCGGTATTTGTTTCTTGGCGTTGGGTGCTTGATTGGTGTTTCGCGTTTGATATCCAGTGTTTGGTGCTCAGCGTTTAGTGCTTGGTAATTGGTGATTTGTGCTTGGTGCTTGGTTGTTGGTGCTGGATGACTGATGTTCAGCTTCATTATCTGGTGCTTGGTGTTTGGTACTTGGTGATTGGTGCTCGGTGTGTGGTGCTCAGTGTTTGGTGCTCGGTGATTAGTGCTTGGTGATTAGTGCTCGGTGATTAGTGCTCAGTGATTGGTGCTCAGTGTTCGGTGCTCAGTGATTGGTGCTCGGTGTTTGGTGCTTGGTGATTAGTGCTCGGTGATTGGTGGTCGGTGATTGGTGCTCAATGATTAGTGCTCGGTGGTTGGTGCTCGGTGATTGGAGCTCGGTGTTTGATGCATGGTGTTTGGTGCTCGGTGTTTGGTGCTCGGTGTTTGGTGCTCGGTGTTTGGTGCTCGGTGTTTGGTGCTCGGTGTTTGGTGCTCGGTGTTTGGTGCTCGGTGTTTGGTGCTCGGTGTTTGGTGCTCGGTGTTTGGTGCTCGGTGTTTGACGCTCGGTGTTTGGTGTTTGGTGTTCGGTGGTGTTTGGTGTTCGGTGTTTGGTGCTCGGTGTTTGGTGCTCGGTGTTTGGTGCTCGGTGTTTGGTGCTCGGTGTTTGACGCTCGGTGTTTGACGCTCGGTGTTTGGTGTTTGGTGTTTGGTGTTTGGTGTTCGGTGGTGTTTGGTGTTCGGTGTTTGGTGCTCGGTGTTTGGTGCTCGGTGTTTGACGCTCGGTGTTTGACGCTCGGTGTTTGGTGTTTGGTGTTTGGTGTTTGGGGGTGTTTGGTGTTTGGTGTTCGGGGGTGTTTGGTGTTCGGTGTTCGGTGTTTGGTGTTCAGTGTTCGGGGGTGTTTGGTGCTCAGTGTTCGGTGTTCGGGGGTGTTTGGTGTTCGGTGTTCGGGGGTGTTTGGTGTTCGGTGTTCGGGGGTGTTTGGTGTTCGGTGTTCGGGGGTGTTTGGTGTTCGGTGTTCGGGGGTGTTTGGTGTTCGGTGTTCGGGGGTGTTTGGTGTTCGGTGTTCGGGGGTGTTTGGTGCTCGGTGTTCGGTGTTCGGGGGTGTTTGGTGCTCGGTGTTCGGTGTTCGGGGGTGTTTGGTGCTCGGTGTTCGGTGTTTGGGGGTGTTTGGTGCTCGGTGTTCGGTGTTCGGGGGTGTTTGGTGCTCGGTGTTTGGTGATCGGTGTTTGGTGCTCAGTGATTGATGCTCGGTGATTGGTTCTCGGTGCTTGATGCTTGGTGTTTAGTGCTAGCAGTGGGTTGCTCTCATTTACCATTAATGCCTGGTGATTTTATATTTTCAGAGTGGTGTAACACGAAAACTGGGACAAGATGCCTCGCTCCTTCCTCGTGAGATCCAAACGGTTTAGCAGTTACCAAGACCAGCATTACAGCGATGCTGAGAATGGCCAGCAAACATTCAGACTGGCAGTCACTGAGGGTAAGGAGCCTGCACTCAGGAAGGAGCTCATTGTCTACAGTTCATCACAGGGAAAGGAATGAATTAAATGTGTGAGCAGTGTGGAGTTTCTGATTTGTGTCAGGTTAGACTACAGGCAGTGAAGCCTGAACACCCGTCAGTTTCCTGTCACTAAACAAATCGTCTGTTTGCATTGTGTTAGCCTGTACAGTGGGGACATTGTAGGATGGACCTTCCTTCACTGTGACCCTGGATAGGTCAGCTCTGGACAATCTCCACGATGTGGGTGGTGGGGTGGAGGTTATCCACGGCGGGGGGGGGGGGGGGTGGTAGTTATCCACAGGGGGGTTTATCCATGGGGGGGGGGGGGTAGTTATCCACAGGAGGGGGGTTTATCCACAGGGGGGAGGTTTATCCACAGAAAGGGGGGTTTATCCACAGGAGGGGGGGGGGGGGGTTCATGCACAGGAGGGGGGGGGTTTATCCACAGGAGGGGGGTTTATCCACAGGAGGGGGGGGGGGTTTATCCACAGGAGGGGGGTTTATCCACAGGAGGGGGGGGGGTTTATCCACAGGAGGGGGGGTTTATCCACAGGAGGGGGGGTTTATCCACAGGAGGGGGGTTTTATCCACAGGAGGGGGGGTTTATCCACAGGAGGGGTTTACCCACAGGAGGGGTTTATCCACACTGGGGGTTGGGGGGGGGGGGCATCATCCACGGGAGGGGTCATGCCCAGTGGATGTATCCATGGCTGGGGACGGGGGAGTTATCCACAGGGGTGTTTGTCCAGAAGTGGTGTATCCACGGGGGGAAAGCAGGGATGCTATCTACGGGGCGGGGTTATATACAGGGATCCCTTGGGATGGTCCCAACCCCTCTCCTCCTGGACACTACCACCCTCCCCCACCTCCAAGGACAGTCCCACCCACCTCTCCCCAGCACAGTCCAGCTGAACACCCTCTCCCTGGGACAGCCCAAGTGAACCCCCACCCTCCTTTCCCCGGGACCCTGGGAAATACTGAGGATCAGAGGGACCTTGGCATGCATGTCCAGCGGTCCCTTAAGGTAGCGGGACAGTTAGATAAGGTGGTTAAGAAGGCATATGGGACACTTGCCTTTATTAGCCAAGGCATAGAATACAAGAGCAGGGACTTTTGCTGGAACTGTATAAAACGCTGGTTAGGACACAGCTGGAGTACTGTGTGCAGGTCTGGTCACCACATTATAGGAAGGATGTGATTGCACTGGAGAGAGTGCAGAGGAGATTTACCAGGATGCTGCCTGGGCTGGAGAGTTTTAGTTATGAGGAGAGATTGGATAGACTGGGGTTATTTTCCCGGGAGCAGAGGAGATTGAGGGGGGGACATGATTGAGGTGTATAGAATGATGAGGGGCATAGATAGGGTAGACAGGAAGGAACTTTGTCCCTTGGTGGAGGGATCAATAACCAGGGGGCATAGATTCAAGGTAAGGGCAGGAGGTTTAGAGGGGATGTGAGGAAGACGATTTTCACCCAGAGGGTGGTGGGAATCTGGAACTCACTGCCTGAAAGGGTGGTAGAGACAGAAATCCTCATAACATTTAAGAAGTATTTGGATGTGCACTTGCGATGCCGTAGCTATGGGGCCTAGTGCTGGGAAATGGGATTAGAATAGTTAGACTTGATGGGCCGAAGGGCCTTTTTCTGTGCTGTAGATCTCTATGACTCTATGGCAGTCCAGGTGAACCCCCCTTTCCCCAGACAGAGGGTGTCCTGGTCAATATGGCTGCATCTTGATGTCAAGTCTGTACAGCGGGTTCTGTTCTCTCTCCCCCTTCATACTCTGTCCTCTGGGTTTGGGACAAGACTGAGGCCCTCCGAGCCTATAGCTGGGGTGAGCAGTGACTGACCCTCGGGTTGTCCCAGTGGTGTGTTGCCCTTCCACCTGATCCTGGGGGCGTTGGGTCGGTGGTCTGGGCTGTGCCACGTTGGCAATGACACGTGGCTGTGGTGTAAGCTGCGAATAGCTCTGGGCTCCCTCGCTCCCCTGTACTCGGCGATCACTCTGTGCTCCCTGCTCCGGCTTTTACCATTGAATCTCTCTCCTTTTCCACAGGCGGTACCAGCCGGGAGGGACCTGTGTCCCTGGGAGGTCCGGACATTTCAATCAAAAGACTAGAAAGCTCTCGAGGTGTCGATCCCATTGCGAAGAACGTCCTGGACCGAGGCTCAGAGTTAGGGAGCTGGAGAGCTCCTCAAACACCCACTGGCTCGATCACAAACCCTCACAGCACAGAGGAGGAAACGTGTGCGAGTCAAACTGAGAACGCGTGGAGACCTCTCACCTCAGCTGGTGCGTCTTTAACACTGTGGCCCAACTGAGGCCTTGGACTCATGGAGTCATAGAGTTATACAGGCCTTTCGGCCCATTGTGTCTGTGCTGGCCATCAAGCACCGATCCATTCTAATCCCATTTTCCAGCACTCGTCTTGTTGCCCTGTGTACTGTGGCGGTTCAAGTGCTCAATTAAATACTTCTTAAATATTGTGAGGGTTTCTGCCTCCACCACCCCCTCAGGCAGTGAGTTCCAGATTCCCACCACCCTCTGGGTAAAAAAAATATTTTCTCAAATCCCCTCTAAACCTCCTGCCCCTTACCTTAAATCTATGCCCCCAGTTATTGACACCTCCACTAAGGGGAAAAGTTTCTTCCTATCTGCCCTATCTATGCCCCTCATCATTTTTTATACCTCTATCAGGTCCCCCCTCAGCCTTCTCTAGTCTATGGAAAACAACCCCAGCCTATCCAGTCTCTCTTCATAGCCGAAACGCTCCAGCCCAGGCAATATCCTGGTGAATCTCCTCTGCACCCTCTCCAGTGCAATCACATCCTTCCTATAGTGGAAGTTGCATCAATTCAACAGGAACCCCCTTGAAACAGGCTCCAGGGAGAATGCTTGGGTCTTTGAGTGAGTGCAGAGGAGGATTACCAGAATGTCTCCAGGGATGGGGGGATTTTAGCTGCAAGGTTGGGTTGGAGAAGCTGGGGTTGTTTCCCTTGGAGCAAAAGGAGACTGAGGGGAGGTTTGGTACAGAATAATGATGGGCATGGATCAGATAGACAAAGAAGAGCTGCTCCCACTGGTTGATGTATGAGGACTCGGGGACAAGGATTGAAGATATTGGGTGGGGGGAGGTGTGAGGAAGAATTATTTTAGACAGTGAGTGGTAATGACCTGCAACTCGTGGCCGACGAGGGGGGACAGAAGTGGGGGTGAGCAGAAGGTAATTGGATGGGTGCTTGTGGTAAATAGTACTTGCAATGTTAGGTAGAAAGAGCCGGGAAATGGGGCTGGATTACAGAGGGGGGGCTGTAGGGATGGAGCGGGGCAATGGGAGTGGATCTCTCTGTGGGGGTCTGTAGGGATGGAGCGGGGCAATGGGAGTGGATCTCTCTGTGGGGGTCTGTAGGGATGGAGCGGGGCAATGGGAGTGGATCTCTCTGTGGGGGTCTGTGGGGATGGAGTGGGGCAATGGGTGTGGATCTCTCTGTGGGGGTCTGTGGGGCTGGAGTGGGGCAATGGGAGTGGATCTCTCTGTGGGGGACTGTGGGGCTGGAGCGGGGCAATGGGAGTGGATCTCTCTGTGGGGGTCTGTGGGGCTGGAGCGGGGCAATGGGAGTGGATCTCTCTGTGGGGGTCTGTGGGGCTGGAGCAGGGCAATGGGAGTGGATCTCTCTGTGGGGGTCTGTGAGGCTGGAGCGGGGCAATGGAAGTGGATCTCTCTGTGGGGGAGTGGGGATGGAGTGGGGCAATGGGAGTGGATCTCTCTGTGGGTGATTGTGGGGGTGGAGTGGGGCAATGGGAGTGGATCTCTCTGTGGGGGTCTGTGGGGCTGGAGCGGGGCAATGGGAGTGGATCTCTCTGTGGGGGTCTGTGGGGCTGGAGCGGGGCAATGGGAGTGGAACATTTTGTGGGCGGTGTGGGGATGGAGTGGGGCATGGAAGTGGATCTCTCTGTGGGGGACTGTTGGGATGGAGCGGGGCAATGGGAGTGGATCTCTCTGTGGGTGATTGTGGGGGTGGAGTGGGGCAATGGGAGTGGATCTCTCTGTGGGGGTCTGTGGGGATGGAGTGGGGCAATGGGAGTGGATCTCTCTGTGGGCGTCTGTGGGGCTGGAGCGGGGCAATGGGAGTGGCTCACTCGGGGGGTGTGGGGATGGAGCAGGGCAATGGGAGTGGATCTCTCTGTGGGGGGGGGATGGAGCAGGGCAATGGGAGTGGATATCTATGTGGGGGAGTGGGGATGGAGCAGGGCAATGGGAGTGGATCACTCTGTGGGGGACTGTGGGGATGGAGCAGGGCAATGGGAGTGGATCACTCTGTGGGGGACTGTGGGGATGGAGCAGGGCAATGGGAGTGGATCTCTCTGTGGGGGCTGTGGGGATGGAGTGGGGCAATGCAATGTTAGGTAGAAAGAGCCGGGAAATGGGGCTGGATTACAGAGGGGGAGGGGGGGCTGTAGGGATGGAGCGGGGCAATGGGAGTGGATCCCTCTGTGGGGGCTGTGGGGATGGAGTGGGGCAATGGAAGTGGATCTCTCTGTTGGTGGGGGTGTGGGGATGGAGTGGGGCAGTGGGAGTGGATCTCTCTGTGGGGTAGGTGGGGATGGAGTGTGACAATGGGAGTGGATCTCTCTGGGGGGAATCGGGGGATGGAGTGGGGCAATGAGAGTGGATCTGTCTGGGGGTTGGGGGGTGGAACAGGGCAGTGGGAGTGGATCACTCGGGGTGTGTGGGGATGGAGTGGGGCAATGGGAGTGGACCACTCTGTGGGGGGGGGGGGGGGGGTGGAGTGGGGCATTGGGAGTGGATCACTCTGTTGGGGGGGGGTGATGGAGTGGGGCAACGGGAGTGGATCTCTCTGTGGGGGATTGTGGGGGTGGAGTGGGGCATTGGGAGTGGATATCTCTGTGGGGGTGTGTGGGGATGGAGTGGGGCAATGGGAGTGGATCTCTCTGTGGGGGAGTGGGGATGGAGTGGGGCAATGGGAGTGGATCTCTCTGTGAGTGTGTGTGGGGATGGAGCGGGGCAATGGGAGTGGATCTCTGTGTGTGTGTGTGGGGATGGAGCAGGGCAGTGGGAGTGGATCTCTCTGTGGGTGATTGTGGGGGTGGAGTGGGGCAATGGGAGTGGATCTCTCTGTGAGTGTGTGTGGGGATGGAGCGGGGCAGTGGGAGTGGATCTCTGTGTGAGGCATTGTGGGGATGGAGTGGGGCAATGGGAGTGGATCTCTCTGTTGGTGGGGTATTGTGGGGATGAAGCAGGGCAATGGGAGTGGATCTCTCTGTGGGTGTGGGGATGGAGCGGGGCAATGGGAGTGGATCTCTCTGTGGGTGGGGGTGTGGGGATGGAGTGGGGCAATGGGAATGGATCTCCCTGAGGATGTAGGGACGGAGCGGGGCAATGGGAGTGAATCACTCGGGGAGGGATGGAGTGGGGCAGTGGGAGTGGATCTCTCTGTGGGGTGGGTGGGGATAGAGTGTGACAATGGGAGTGGATGTCTCTGGGGGGAATCGGGGGATGGAGTGGGGCAATGAGAGTGGACCACTCTGTGGGGGGGGGGGGTGGAGTGGGGCATTGGGAGTGGATCACTCTGTTGGGGGGGGGGGGGGTGATGGAGTGGGGCAATGGGAGTGGATCTCTCTGTGGGGGATTGTGGGGGTGGAGTGGGGCATTGGGAGTGGATCACTCGGGGTGTGTGGGGATGGAGTGGGGCAATGGGAGTGGACCACTCTGTGGGGGGGGGGGGGGTGGAGTGGGGCATTGGGAGTGAATCACTCTGTTGGGGGGGGGGGTGATGGAGTGGGGCAACGGGAGTGGATCTCTCTGTGGGGGATTGTGGGGGTGGAGTGGGGCATTGGGAGTGGATCTCTCTGTGGGGGTGTGTGGGGATGGAGTGGGGCAATGGGAGTGGATCTCTCTGTGGGGGAGTGGGGATGGAGTGGGGCAATGGGAGTGGATCTCTCTGTGGGTGATTGTGGGGGTGGAGTGGGGCAATGGGAGTGGATCTCTCTGTGAGTGTGTGTGGGGATGGAGCGGGGCAGTGGGAGTGGATCTCTGTGTGAGGCATTGTGGGGATGGAGTGGGGCAATGGGAGTGGATCTCTCTGTTGGTGGGGTATTGTGGGGATGAAGCAGGGCAATGGGAGTGGATCTCTCTGTGGGTGTGGGGATGGAGCGGGGCAATGGGAGTGGATCTCTCTGTGGGTGGGGGTGTGGGGATGGAGTGGGGCAATGGGAATGGATCTCCCTGGGGATGTAGGGACGGAGCGGGGCAATGGGAGTGGATCACTCTGTTGGGAGTGTGTGGGGATGGAGTGGGGCAATGGGAGTGGATCTCTCTGTGGGGGATTGTGGGGGTGGAGCGGGGCAATACGAGTGGATCTCTCTGTGGGGGGTGTGGGGATGGAGCGGGACAATGGGAGTGGATCTCTCTGTGGGGGATTGTGGGGATGGAGCAGGGCAATGGGAGTGGATCTCTCTGTGGGTGTGGGTGTGGGGATGGAGCGGGGCAATGGGAGTGGATCTCCCTGGGGATGTAGGGACGGAGTGGGGCAATGGGAGTGGATCTCCCTGGGGATGTAGTGATGGAGTGGGGCAATGGGAGTGGATCTCTCTGTGGGGGCTGTGTGGATTCAGTGGGGCAATGAGAGTGGATCTCTCTGTGGGGGAGTGGGGATGGAGTGGGGCAATGGGAGTGGATCTCTCTATGAGGGTGTATGGGGATGGAGTGGGGCAATGGGAGTGGATCTCCCTGTGGGGGGGGGGGGGGGGGGTTTGTGGTTGGATCAGGGCAACGGGAGTGGATGTCTCTGGGGGGGACGTGGGGATTGATCGGGGCAATGGGAGTGGATCTCTCTGTGGGGGATGTGGGGATGGAGTGGGGCAATGGGAGTGGATCTCTCTGTGGGGGGGCTGTGGGGATTGAGTGGGGCAATGGGAGTGGTCCAACGGTGCATCTTTTCTTGTTGGATTGGGCACATGGTGCTGTAGAAAACTTTCCTGAAGATGATCTAGGAACTCTTGCCCCTCTCCGCTCTTTGTACTACCACTGTCCCAGTATACATTCAGGTAATTAAAGTCCCTCATTAGAACTACTCTATAATGCCTGCATCTCTCTGTAATTTCCCTGCAGATTTGTTCTGCTACATCCTTGCCACTAGTTGGTGGTCTATAGACAACACCGAGCAACGTAATTACACCCTTTTTGTTCCTCACCTCTAACAAAATTGATTCTGTCCATGAACCCTCTGGGACATTCTCTTTCTCCAGCACTGCAATGCTCTCCTTATCCAATACCACCTTTCCTTCCTTTCCTATCTCTTGAACACTTTATACCCAGGAATATTTAACATTCAGCTCTGCCCTTCCTTGAGCCAGGTCTCTGTTATCACCACAACATCATATTTCTACATGACAATCTGTGCCTGTAACTCCCCAATCCTATTTACTACACTCTGTGCATTCACATACATGCACAGTCACCCTGATTTAGACTTCATGAATGTTTCCCTTACTCTGACTCCACCTATTAACTTACTATCTTAGTGCTATCTGTCCCTCCCAGTATTTTGTGCACCCTGGTATTCCTCCTTAATACTCTCTCCTGGTTCCCACACCACTGCCTAGTTAGTGTAAAGCCCTCCCAATAGCACTAGCAAGGAACTCAGCCCCAGCTCTGTTCAGCTGCAACCTGTCCGGTTTGTACAGGTGCCATCATCTCCCCCAGAGCTAATCCCAGTGTCCCAGGAATCTAAAGTCCTCCCTCCTGCACCATCCTTCCAGCCACACATCCATCTGCCTCATCCTCCTATTTCTGTACTCACTGACCACATGGCACTGAAAGCAATCCGGAGATTACTACATTAGAGGTCCTGCTTGATAATCTTCTACTAGCTCCCTAAATTCTGATTGCAGGACCACATCCCCCTTCCTACCTAAGTCATTGGTACCAACATGGACCACAACCTCTGGCTGTTCACCCTCCCGCAGAAGAATGTCCTGCAGCCGCTCTGTGACATCCTTGACCCTGGCACCAGGGAGGCAACAAAACCATCCTGGAGTCACGTCTATGGCCACAGAAAGGCCTGTCTGTTCCTCTAACTAATGAATCCCCTATCACTAAAGTTCTCCCTTCCTTTCTCCTCCCCTCTTGTACAGCCGAGACACTCATAGTGCCACAAACTTGGCTCTGACTGCACTCTTCTGAGGAACCAATGTCCTCACCAGCTTCCAAATTGGAAAGCTGATTGGTGAGCAGGACCTCAGAGGACTTTCTGCACTACCTGCCTACTTCTCTTGGACCTCCTGGTGGTCACCCATTCCCTTTCTGTCTCCAAGCCCTTAAGCTGCAATGTGACCACCTCTCTGAACGTGCTATCCATGTAGCTATCAGCCTCACAGATGTGCCACAGTGACTCCAGCTGCCATTCCAGCTCCAAAAACCTGGAGCCCTAGGTACTGTAGCTGGCAGTACTCCCTGCACATGTGGTTGTCTAGGACACTGGGATCATCCGTGACTTCCCACATATTACAGGACACACATTCCACTCAACTGATCTGCCCTGTCATGCCTTAGCTTTATTTTACTTTGGTTTATTTCTAATACTTTATTATACTGGCCCTGACTTTCCCTTATTCCTAGTGTCTTTTACTTAAATCCAAATATAGCTATTTCTTTAAAGATAATGTGTTTTTCTAATTTACAGTCCCTAACAGCAGTTTCTTAACAACCAATGAACTTACTGTTTTCCTGTGATGTCACTATTTAAAACAAATAGGAATTCAGCGTGGGCTGGTTCCGAGCAGCTGACAGGTCCACTGCCTCTCCGACTCCTGAATGACCTCCTTCTGTGCAGTTAATGAGGCTATGGCTCCAAATGACTCTATGAGCTTCCTCTATTCCTGTTCAGACAAAGCCAAGGACTCTGTTTCCCTTAAAAGGTCTGATCTCCTCTCAGTGACACTCTGAATGATCTGCTTTTCCACACAGCAAGGTCCCTCAGTGACAGTTAACATTTCACCACTTAAGTCACGTTTCCTTTTCCTGTTTGTTCCCCTGGAATGTTTACTTCATATTTTCCTGCAAATGCTCTTATCCACCCAGTCTGTCCTCCAGACTCTCACAATCTGCCATACCCCAATCTGTTACCAGTCAATAACCTCTCAATTCCCAAGTCCCAATAATTCATACGTATACAGGAAGCAGAAACAGTCCCTACAAAGGTCCTGGTGGCACATCAGTCACATATTTTCACTGCCAGAAACTCCCTTCACCCAATCCTTAATGGGAGAGAGTGACAGTGTGAGGGAGTGACGGTGTGAGGGAGTGACGGTGTGAGGGAGTGACGGTGTGAGGGAGTGACGGTGTGAGGGAGTGACGGTGTGAGGGAGCGACGGTGTGAGGGAGCGACGGTGTGAGGGAGCGACGGTGTGAGGGAGCGACGGTGTGAGGGAGCGAGGGTGTGAGGGAGCGAGGGTGTGAGGGAGCGAGGGTGTGAGGGAGCGAGGGTGTGAGGGAGCGAGGATGTGAGGGAGCGAGGGTGTGAGGGAGCGACGGTGTGAGGGAGCGAGGGTGTGAGGGAGCGAGGGTGTGAGGGAGCGAGGGTGTGAGGGAGTGAGGGTGTGAGGGAGCGAGGGTGTGAGGGAGCGAGGGTGTGAGGGAGCGAGGGTGTGAGGGAGCGAGGGTGTGAGGGAGCGAGGGTGTGAGGGAGCGAGGGTGTGAGGGAGCGAGGGTGTGAGGGAGCGACGGTGTGAGGGAGCGAGGGAGCGAGGGTGTGTGAGCGAGGGTGTGTGAGCGAGGGTATGTGAGCGAGGGTGTGAGGGAGCGAGGGTGTGAGGGAGCGAGGGTGTGAGGGAGCGAGGGTGCGAGGGAGCGAGGGAGCGAGGGTGAGGGAGCGAGGGTGAGGGAGCGAGGGTGAGGGAGCGAGGGTGTGATGGTGTGAGAGATTGAGGGTGAGGGAGTGAGGGTGAGGGAGTGAGAGTGTGAGGGAGTGAGAGTGTGAGGGAACGAGGGTGTGAGGGAACGAGGGTGTGAGGGAACGAGGGTGTGAGGGAGCGAGGGTGTGAGGGAGCGATGGTGTGAGGGAGTGAGGGAGTGACAGTGTGAGGGAGTGAGGGAGTGACGGTTTGAGGGAGTGACGGTGTGAGGGAGTGACAGTGTGAGGGTGTGAGAGGGTGAGGGAGTGAGTTTGTGAGGGAGTGAGGGGTGAGTTAGTGTTTCAGGGTGAGGGAGTGAGGGGTGAGTGAGTGAGGCGTGAGTTAGTGTTAGGGTGAGGAGTGAGTTAGTGTTTCGGGGTGAGGGAGTGAGGGGTGAGTTAATGTTAGTTAGGGTGAGGGAGTGAGGGGTGAATTAGTGTTTCAGGGTGAGGGAGTGAGGGGTGAAGGAGTGAGAGGTGAGTTAGTGTTTCAGGGTGAGGGAGTGGGGGTGAGTTAGTGTTTCGGGGTGAGGGAGTGGGGGTGAGTTAGTGTTTCGGGGTGAGGGAGTGAGGGTGAGGGAGTGAGGGGTGAGTTAGTGTTTGAGGGTGAGTTAGTGTTTGAGGGTGAGTTAGTGTTTGAGGGTGAGTTAGTGTTTGAGGGTGAGTTAGTGTTTGAGGGTGAGTTAGTGTTTCGGGGTGAGGGAGTGTGGGGGGAGGGAGTGAGGGGTGAGTTAGTGTTAGTTAGGGTGAGGGAGTGAGGGGTGAGTTGGTGTTTCGGAGTGAGGGGTGAGTTAGTTTTTCAGGGTGAGGGGTGAGTTAGTGTTTCGGGGTGAGGGGTGAGTTAGTGTTTCAGGGTGAGGGAGTGAGGGGTGAGTTAGTGTTTCGGGATGAGGGGTGAGTTAGTGTTAGGGTGAGAGAGTGAGGGGTGAATTAGTGTTAGTTAGGGTGAGGGAGTGAGGGGTGAATTAGTGATTCAGGGTGAGGGAGCGAGGGGTGAGGGAGTGAGGGGTGAGTTAGTGTTGCAGGGTGAGGGAGTGAGGGGTGAATTAGTGATTCAGGGTGAGGGAGCGAGGGGTGAGGGAGTGAGGGGTGAGTTAGTGTTGCAGGGTGAGGGAGTGAGGGGTGAGTTAGTGTTTCAGGGTGAGGGGTGAGTTAGTGTTTCAGGGTGAGGGAGTGAGGGGTGAGTCAGTGTTTCGGGGTGAGGGAGTGAGGGGTGAGTTAGTGTTTCGGGGTGAGGGTGTGAGGGTGTGAGGGATTGAAGGTGTGAGGAAGTAAGGGTGGGAGGGAGTGCAGGTGTGAGGGAGTGCGGGTGTGAGGGAGCGAGGGTCTGAGGGAGTGAGGTTGAGGGAGTGAGGATGTGATGGTGTGAGAGAGTGAGGGTGAGGGAGCGAGGGTGAGGGAGTGAGAGTGTGAGGGAGTGAGAATGTGAGGGAAATGAGAGTGTGAGGGAGTGAGAGTGTGAGGGAGTGAGAGTGTGAGGGAGCGAGAGTGTGAGGGAGCGAGAGTGTGAGGGAGCGAGAGTGTGAGGGAGCGAGAGTGTGAGGGAGCGAGAGTGTGAGGGAGCGAGAGTGTGAGGGAGCGAGAGTGTGAGGGAGCGAGAGTGTGAGGGAGCGAGAGTGTGAGGGAGCGAGAGTGTGAGGGAGCGAGAGAGTGACGGTGTGAGGGAGTGACGGTGTGAGGGAGTGACGGTGTGAGGGAGTGACGGTGTGAGGGAGTGACGGTGTGAGGGAGTGACGGTGTGAGGGAGTGACGGTGTGAGGGAGTGACGGTGTGAGGGAGTGACGGTGTGAGGGAGTGACGGTGTGAGGGAGTGACGGTGTGAGGGTGTGAGACAGTGAGGGTGTGAGACTGTGAGGGTGTGAGACTGTGAGGGTGTGAGACTGTGAGGGTGTGAGTTTGTGAGGGAGTGAGCGGTGAGTTAGTGTTTCGGGGTGAGGGAGTGAGGGGTGAGGGACTGTTTCGGGGTGAGGGAGTGTTTTGGGGTGAGGGGTGAGGGAGTGAGGGAGTGTTTCAGGGTGAGGGAGTGGGGGTCGAAGGAGTGTTTCGGGGTGAGCTAGTGTTTCAGGTGAGGGAGTGAGGGGTGAGTTAGTGTTAGTCAGGGTGAGGGGTGAGTTAGTGTTTCGGGGTGAGGGAGTGAGGGGTGAGTTAGTGTTAGTCAGGGTGAGGGGTGAGTGAGTGTTTCGGGGTGAGGGATGAGTTAGTGTTAGGGTGAGGGAGTGAGGGGTGAGTTAGTGTTTCGGGGTGAGGGAGTGAGGGGTGAGTTAATGTTATTTAGGGTGAGGGAGTGAGGGGTGAGTTAGTGTTTCAGGATGAGGGAGTGAGGGGTGAGGGAGTGAGGGGTGAGTTAGTGTTTCAGGGTGAGGGAGTGAGGGGTGAGTTAGTGTTTCAGGGTGAGGGAGTGAGGGGTGAGTTAGTGTTTCAGGATGAGTTAGTGTTTCAGGGTGAGGGGTGAGTTAGTGTTTCGGGGTGAGGGGTGAGTTAGTGTTTCAGGGTGAGGGGTGAGTTAGTGTTTCGGGGTAAGGGGTGAGTTAGTGTTTCAGGGTGAGGGAGTGAGGGGTGAGGGAGTGAGGGGTGATTTAGTGTTAGGGTGAGGGAGTGAGGGGTGAGTTAGTGTTTCGGGGTGAGGGGTGAGTTAGTGTTAGTTAGGGTGAGGGAGTGAGGGGTGAGTTAGTGTTTTGGGGTGAGGGAGTGAGGGGTGAGTTAGTGTTACTTAGGGTGAGGGAGTGAGTTAGTGTTTCGGGGTGAGTGAGTGAGGGGTGAGTTAGTGTTACTTAGGGTGAGGGAGTGAGGGATGAGTTAGTGTTTCGGGGTGAGGGTGTGAGGGTGTGAGGGAGTGATGGTGTGAGGAAGTAAGGGTGTGAGGGAGTGCGGGTGTGAGAGTGTGAGGGAGCGAGGGTGTGAGGGAGCGAGGGTGTGAGGGAGCGAGGGTGTGAGGGAGCGAGGGTGTGAGGGAGCGAGGGTGTGAGGGAGCGAGGGTGTGAGGGAGCGAGGGTGTGAGGGAGCGAGGTTGATGGAACGAGGGTGTGGGAGCGAGGGTGTGAGGGAGTGAGAGTGTGAGGGAGAAAGGGTGAGGGAGTGAGTGTGAGGGAGTGAGAGTGTGAGGGAGTGAGAGTGTGAGGGAGTGAGAGTGTGAGGGAGTGAGAGTGTGAGGGAGTGCGGGTGTGAGGGAGCGCGGGTGTGAGGGAGCGCGGGTGTGAGGGAGCGCGGGTGTGAGGGAGCGCGGGTGTGAGGGAGCGCGGGTGTGAGGGAGCGCGGGTGTGAGGGAGCGCGGGTGTGAGGGAGCGCGGGTGTGAGGGAGCGCGGGTGTGAGGGAGCGCGGGTGTGAGGGAGCGCGGGTGTGAGGGAGCGCGGGTGTGAGGGAGCGCGGGTGTGAGGGAGCGCGGGTGTGAGGGAGCGCGGGTGTGAGGGAGCGCGGGTGTGAGGGAGCGCGGGTGTGATGGTGTGAGGGTGTGATGGTGTGAGAGAGAGATGGTGTGAGGGAGCGAGGGTGTGAGGGACCGACGGTTTGAGGGAGCGAGGGTGAGGGTGAGGGAGTGAGGGTGAGGGAGTGAGGGTGAGGGAGTGAGGGTGTGAGGGAGTGAGGGTGTGAGGGAGTGAGGGTGTGAGGGTGTGAGGGAGTGAGGGTGTGATGGTGTGAGGGTGTGATGGTGTGAGGGATCGAGGGTGTGAGGGAGCGAGGGTATGAGGGAGTGAGGGTGAGGGATTGAGGGTGTGAGGGAGTGAGGGTGTGAGGGAGAGAGGGTGTGAGGGAGAGAGGGTGTGAGGGAGAGAAGGTGTGGGAGCGAGGGTGTGAGGGAGCGAGGGTGTGAGGAAGCGAGGGAGTGAGGGTGTGAGGGAGTGAGTGTGTGAAGGAGTAACGGTGCGATGGTGTGAGGAAGCCAGGGTGTGAGGGACCGAGGGTGAGGGAGTGAGGGTGTGAGGGAGTGAGGGTGTGAGGGTGTAAGGGAGCGAGGGTGAGGGAGCGAGGGTGAGGGAGCAATGGTGTGATGATGTGAGAGAGTGAGGGTGCGGGAGCGAGGGTGAGGGAGTGAGAGTGTGAGGGAGCGAGGGTGCGAGGGTGTGAGGGAGTGAGGGTGTGAAGGAGTGAGGGTGTGAGGGTGCGAGGGAGTGATGGTGTGAGGGAGTGATGGTGTGAGGGAGTGAGGGAGTGATGGTGTGAGGGTGTGAGGGAGTGAGGGTGTGAGTTTGTGAGGGAGTGAGGGGTGAGTTAGTGTTTCGGGGTGAGGGAGTGAGGGGTGAGTTAATGTTTCGGGGTGAGGGAGTGAGGGGTGAGTTAGTGCTTCAGGGTGAGGGAGTGAGGGGTGAGTTAGTGTTAGTCAGGGTGAGGGGTGAGTTAGTGTTTCGGAGTGAGGGAGTGAGGGGTGAGTTAGTGTTAGTCAGGGTGAGGGAGCGAGAGTGTGAGGGAGCGAGAGTGTGAGGGAGCGAGAGTGTGAGGGAGCGAGAGTGTGAGGGAGCGAGAGTGTGAGGGAGCGAGAGTGTGAGGGAGCGAGAGTGTGAGGGAGCGAGAGAGTGACGGTGTGAGGGAGTGACGGTGTGAGGGAGTGACGGTGTGAGGGAGTGACGGTGTGAGGGAGTGACGGTGTGAGGGAGTGACGGTGTGAGGGAGTGACGGTGTGAGGGAGTGACGGTGTGAGGGTGTGAGACAGTGAGGGTGTGAGACTGTGAGGGTGTGAGACTGTGAGGGTGTGAGTTTGTGAGGGAGTGAGCGGTGAGTTAGTGTTTCGGGGTGAGGGAGTGAGGGGTGAGGGACTGTTTCGGGGTGAGGGAGTGTTTTGGGGTGAGGGGTGAGGGAGTGAGGGAGTGTTTCAGGGTGAGGGAGTGGGGGTCGAAGGAGTGTTTCGGGGTGAGCTAGTGTTTCAGGTGAGGGAGTGAGGGGTGAGTTAGTGTTAGTCAGGGTGAGGGGTGAGTTAGTGTTTCGGGGTGAGGGAGTGAGGGGTGAGTTAGTGTTAGTCAGGGTGAGGGGTGAGTGAGTGTTTCGGGGTGAGGGATGAGTTAGTGTTAGGGTGAGGGAGTGAGGGGTGAGTTAGTGTTTCGGGGTGAGGGAGTGAGGGGTGAGTTAATGTTATTTAGGGTGAGGGAGTGAGGGGTGAGTTAGTGTTTCAGGATGAGGGAGTGAGGGGTGAGGGAGTGAGGGGTGAGTTAGTGTTTCAGGGTGAGGGAGTGAGGGGTGAGTTAGTGTTTCAGGGTGAGGGAGTGAGGGGTGAGTTAGTGTTTCAGGATGAGTTAGTGTTTCAGGGTGAGGGGTGAGTTAGTGTTTCGGGGTGAGGGGTGAGTTAGTGTTTCAGGGTGAGGGGTGAGTTAGTGTTTCGGGGTAAGGGGTGAGTTAGTGTTTCAGGGTGAGGGAGTGAGGGGTGAGGGAGTGAGGGGTGATTTAGTGTTAGGGTGAGGGAGTGAGGGGTGAGTTAGTGTTTCGGGGTGAGGGGTGAGTTAGTGTTAGTTAGGGTGAGGGAGTGAGGGGTGAGTTAGTGTTTTGGGGTGAGGGAGTGAGGGGTGAGTTAGTGTTACTTAGGGTGAGGGAGTGAGTTAGTGTTTCGGGGTGAGTGAGTGAGGGGTGAGTTAGTGTTACTTAGGGTGAGGGAGTGAGGGATGAGTTAGTGTTTCGGGGTGAGGGTGTGAGGGTGTGAGGGAGTGATGGTGTGAGGAAGTAAGGGTGTGAGGGAGTGCGGGTGTGAGAGTGTGAGGGAGCGAGGGTGTGAGGGAGCGAGGGTGTGAGGGAGCGAGGGTGTGAGGGAGCGAGGGTGTGAGGGAGCGAGGGTGTGAGGGAGCGAGGTTGATGGAACGAGGGTGTGGGAGCGAGGGTGTGAGGGAGTGAGAGTGTGAGGGAGAAAGGGTGAGGGAGTGAGTGTGAGGGAGTGAGAGTGTGAGGGAGTGAGAGTGTGAGGGAGTGAGAGTGTGAGGGAGTGAGAGTGTGAGGGAGCGCGGGTGTGAGGGAGCGCGGGTGTGAGGGAGCGCGGGTGTGAGGGAGCGCGGGTGTGAGGGAGCGCG
Source organism: Isurus oxyrinchus (assembly GCA_026770705.1). Classification (NCBI taxonomy): domain Eukaryota; kingdom Metazoa; phylum Chordata; class Chondrichthyes; order Lamniformes; family Lamnidae; genus Isurus; species Isurus oxyrinchus. The sequence continues at coordinate 4,944,186 of JANJGN010000029.1, read as the reverse complement.
GGTGTGAGGGAGCGCGGGTGTGAGGGAGCGCGGGTGTGAGGGAGCGCGGGTGTGAGGGAGCGCGGGTGTGAGGGAGCGCGGGTGTGAGGGAGCGCGGGTGTGAGGGAGCGCGGGTGTGAGGGAGCGCGGGTGTGAGGGAGCGCGGGTGTGAGGGAGCGCGGGTGTGAGGGAGCGCGGGTGTGAGGGAGCGCGGGTGTGAGGGAGCGCGGGTGTGATGGTGTGAGGGTGTGATGGTGTGAGAGAGAGATGGTGTGAGGGAGCGAGGGTGTGAGGGACCGACGGTTTGAGGGAGCGAGGGTGAGGGTGAGGGAGTGAGGGTGAGGGAGTGAGGGTGAGGGAGTGAGGGTGAGGGAGTGAGGGTGTGAGGGAGTGAGGGTGTGAGGGAGTGAGGGTGTGAGGGTGTGAGGGAGTGAGGGTGTGATGGTGTGAGGGTGTGATGGTGTGAGGGATCGAGGGTGTGAGGGAGCGAGGGTATGAGGGAGTGAGGGTGAGGGATTGAGGGTGTGAGGGAGTGAGGGTGTGAGGGAGAGAGGGTGTGAGGGAGAGAGGGTGTGAGGGAGAGAAGGTGTGGGAGCGAGGGTGTGAGGGAGCGAGGGTGTGAGGAAGCGAGGGAGTGAGGGTGTGAGGGAGTGAGTGTGTGAAGGAGTAACGGTGCGATGGTGTGAGGAAGCCAGGGTGTGAGGGACCGAGGGTGAGGGAGTGAGGGTGTGAGGGAGTGAGGGTGTGAGGGTGTAAGGGAGCGAGGGTGAGGGAGCGAGGGTGAGGGAGCAATGGTGTGATGATGTGAGAGAGTGAGGGTGCGGGAGCGAGGGTGAGGGAGTGAGAGTGTGAGGGAGCGAGGGTGCGAGGGTGTGAGGGAGTGAGGGTGTGAAGGAGTGAGGGTGTGAGGGTGCGAGGGAGTGATGGTGTGAGGGAGTGATGGTGTGAGGGAGTGAGGGAGTGATGGTGTGAGGGTGTGAGGGAGTGAGGGTGTGAGTTTGTGAGGGAGTGAGGGGTGAGTTAGTGTTTCGGGGTGAGGGAGTGAGGGGTGAGTTAATGTTTCGGGGTGAGGGAGTGAGGGGTGAGTTAGTGCTTCAGGGTGAGGGAGTGAGGGGTGAGTTAGTGTTAGTCAGGGTGAGGGGTGAGTTAGTGTTTCGGAGTGAGGGAGTGAGGGGTGAGTTAGTGTTAGTCAGGGTGAGGGGTGAGTTAGTGTTAGTCAGGGTGAGGGGTGAGTGAGTGTTTCGGGGTGAGGGATGAGTTAGTGTTAGGGTGAGGGAGTGAGGGGTGAGTTAGTGTTTCGGGGTGAGGGAGTGAGGGGTGAGTTAATGTTATTTAGGGTGAGGGAGTGAGGGGTGAGTTAGTGTTTCAGGATGAGGGAGTGAGGGGTGAGGGAGTGAGGGGTGAGTTAGTGTTTCAGGGTGAGGGAGTGAGGGGTGAGTTAGTGTTTCAGGATGAGTTAGTGTTTCAGGGTGAGGGGTGAGTTAGTGTTTCGGGGTGAGAGTGTTTCGGGGTGAGGGGTGAGTTAGTGTTTCAGGGTGAGGGGTGAGTTAGTGTTTCGGGGTAAGGGGTGAGTTAGTGTTTCAGGGTGAGGGAGTGAGGGGTGAGGGAGTGAGGGGTGATTTAGTGTTAGGGTGAGGGAGTGAGGGGTGAGTTAGTGTTTCGGGGTGAGGGGTGAGTTAGTGTTAGTTAGGGTGAGGGAGTGAGGGGTGAGTTAGTGTTTTGGGGTGAGGGAGTGAGGGGTGAGTTAGTGTTACTTAGGGTGAGGGAGTGAGTTAGTGTTTCGGGGTGAGTGAGTGAGGGGTGAGTTAGTGTTACTTAGGGTGAGGGAGTGAGGGATGAGTTAGTGTTTCGGGGTGAGGGTGTGAGGGTGTGAGGGAGTGATGGTGTGAGGAAGTAAGGGTGTGAGGGAGTGCGGGTGTGAGAGTGTGAGGGAGCGAGGGTGTGAGGGAGCGAGGGTGTGAGGGAGCGAGGGTGTGAGGGAGCGAGGTTGATGGAACGAGGGTGTGGGAGCGAGAGTGTGAGGGAGAAAGGGTGAGGGAGTGAGTGTGAGGGAGTGAGAGTGTGAGGGAGTGAGAGTGTGAGGGAGTGAGAGTGTGAGGGAGCGCGGGTGTGAGGGAGCGCGGGTGTGAGGGAGCGCGGGTGTGAGGGAGCGCGGGTGTGAGGGAGCGCGGGTGTGAGGGAGCGCGGGTGTGAGGGAGCGCGGGTGTGAGGGAGCGCGGGTGTGAGGGAGCGCGGGTGTGAGGGAGCGCGGGTGTGAGGGAGCGCGGGTGTGAGGGAGCGCGGGTGTGATGGTGTGAGAGAGAGATGGTGTGAGGGAGCGAGGGTGTGAGGGACCGACGGTTTGAGGGAGCGAGGGTGAGGGTGAGGGAGTGAGGGTGAGGGAGTGAGGGTGAGGGAGTGAGGGTGTGAGGGAGTGAGGGTGTGAGGGAGTGAGGGTGTGAGGGTGTGAGGGAGTGAGGGTGTGATGGTGTGAGGGTGTGATGGTGTGAGGGATCGAGGGTGTGAGGGAGCGAGGGTATGAGGGAGTGAGGGTGAGGGATTGAGGGTGTGAGGGAGTGAGGGTGTGAGGGAGAGAGGGTGTGAGGGAGAGAGGGTGTGAGGGAGAGAAGGTGTGGGAGCGAGGGTGTGAGGGAGCGAGGGTGTGAGGAAGCGAGGGAGTGAGGGTGTGAGGGAGTGAGTGTGTGAAGGAGTAACGGTGCGATGGTGTGAGGAAGCCAGGGTGTGAGGGACCGAGGGTGAGGGAGTGAGGGTGTGAGGGAGTGAGGGTGTGAGGGTGTAAGGGAGCGAGGGTGAGGGAGCGAGGGTGAGGGAGCAATGGTGTGATGATGTGAGAGAGTGAGGGTGCGGGAGCGAGGGTGAGGGAGTGAGAGTGTGAGGGAGCGAGGGTGCGAGGGTGTGAGGGAGTGAGGGTGTGAAGGAGCGAGGGAATGAGGGTGTGAGGGTGCGAGGGAGTGATGGTGTGAGGGAGTGATGGTGTGAGGGAGTGAGGGAGTGATGGTGTGAGGGTGTGAGGGAGTGAGGGTGTGAGTTTGTGAGGGAGTGAGGGGTGAGTTAGTGTTTCGGGGTGAGGGAGTGAGGGGTGAGTTAATGTTTCGGGGTGAGGGAGTGAGGGGTGAGTTAGTGCTTCAGGGTGAGGGAGTGAGGGGTGAGTTAGTGTTTCAGGGTTAGGGAGTGAGGGGTGAGGGAGTGAGGGGTGAGTTAGTGTTAGGGTGAGGGGTGAGTTGGTGTTTCGGGGTGAGGGAGTGAGGGGTGAGTTAATGTTGGTTAGGGTGAAGGAGTGAGGGGCAAGTTAGTGTTTCAGGGTGAGGGAGTGAGGGTGTGAGGGAGCGAGGGTGAGGGAGCGAGGGTTAGGGAGCAATGGTGTGATGGTGTGAGAGAGTGAGGGTGCGGGAGCAAGGGTGAGGGAGTGAGAGTGTGAGGGAGCGAGGGTGTGAGGGAGCGAGGGTGTGAGGGAGCGAGGGTGTGAGGGAGCGAGGGTGTGAAGGAGCGAGGGTGTGAAGGAGCGAGGGAGTGAGGGTGTGAGGGAGTGAGGGTGTGAGGGAGTGAGGGAGTGAGGGAGTGAGGGAGTGAGGGAGTGAGGGTGTGAGGGAGTGATGGTGTGAGGGAGTGAGGGAGTGAGGGAGTGATGGTGTGAGGGAGTGATGGTGTGAGGGAGTGATGGTGTGAGGGAGTGATGGTGTGAGGGTGTGAGGGTGTGAGTTTGTGAGGGTGTGAGTTTGTGAGGGAGTGAGGGGTGAGTTAGTGTTTCGGGGTGAAGGAGTGAGGGGTGAGGGAGTGAGGGGTGAGTTAATGTTTCGGGGTGAGTTAGTGTTTCAGGGTGAGGGAGTGTGGGGTGAGTTAGTGTTAGTTAGGGTGAGGGGTGAGTTAGTGTTAGTTAGGGTGAGGGAATGAGGGGTGAGTTAGTGTTTCAGGGTGAGGGGTGAGTTAGTGTTAGTTAGGGTGAGGGAATGAGGGGTGAGTTAGTGTTTCAGGGTGAGGGAGTGAGGGGTGAGGGAGTGAGGGGTGAGTTAGTGTTTCAGGATGAGGGGGTGAGGGGTGAGGGAGTGAGGGAATAACGGTGTGAGGGATTGACGGTGTGAGGGAGTGACAGTGTGAGGGTGTGAGACAGTGAGGGTGTGAGACTGTGAGGGTGTGAGTTTGTGAGGGAGTGAGGGGTGAGGTAGTGTTTCGGGGTGAGGGAGTGAGGGAGTGAGGGACTGTTTCAGGGTGAGGGGGTGAGGGAGTGTTTCAGGTGAGGGAGTGAGGGGTGAGTTAGTGTTTCACGGTTAGGGAGTGAGGGGTGAGGGAGTGAGGGGGTGAGTTAGTGTTAGTCAGGGTGAGGGGTGAGTTAGTGTTTCGGGGTGAGGGGTGAGTTAGTGTTTCGGGGTGAGGGGTGAGTTAGTGTTAGGGTGAGGGAATGAGGGGTGAGTTAGTGTTTTAGGGTGAGGGAGTGAGGGGTGAGTTAGTGTTAGTTAGGGTGAGGGAGTGAGGGGTGAGTTAGTGTTTTGGGGTGAGGGAGTGAGGGGTGAGTTAGTGTTTCAGGGTGAGGGAGTGAAGTGTGAGGGAGTGACGGTGTGAGGGAGTGACAGTGTGAGGGTGTGAGACAGTGAGGGTGTGAGTTTGTGAGGGTGTGAGTTTGTGAGGGAGTGAGGGGTGAGTTAGTGTTTTGGGGTGAGGGAGTGAGGGATGAGGTAGTGTTAGTTAGGGTGAGGGAATGAGGGGTGAGGTAGTGTTAGGGTGAGGGGGTGAGGGGGTGAGTTAGTGTTTCAGGGTGAGGGGTGAGTTAGTGTTAGTTAGGGTGAGGGAGTGAGGGGTGAGTTAGTGTTAGTTAGGGTGAGGGGGTGAGGGGTGAGTTAGTGTTAGTTAGGGTGAGGGGGTGAGGGGTGAGTTAGTGTTAGTTAGGGTGAGGGAGTGAGGGGTGAGTTAGTGTTTCGGGGTGAGGGAGTGAGGGGTGATTTAGTGTTTCAGGGTGAGGGGGTGAAGGGTGAGGGAGTGAGGGAGTGATGGTGTGAGGGAGTGACAGTGTGAGGGTGTGAGACAGTGAGGGTGTGAGTTTGTGAGGGTGTGAGTTTCTGAGGGAGTGAGGGGTGAGTTAGTGTTTCGGGGTGAGGGAGAGAGGGGTGAGGTAGTGTTAGTTCGGGTGAGGGAGTGAGGGGGTGAGGTAGTGTTAGGGTGAGGGGGTGAGGGGTGAGTTAGTGTTTCAGGGTGAGGGGTGAGTTAGTGTTAGTTAGGGTGAGGGAGTGAGGGGTGAGTTAGTGTTAGTTAGGGTGAGGGGGTGAGGGGTGAGTTAGTGTTTCGGGGTGAGGGGTGAGTTAGTGTTAGTTAGGGTGAGGGAATGAGGGGTGAGTTAGTGTTTCAGGGTGAGGGAGTGAGGGGTGAGTTAGTGTTAGTTAGGGTGAGGGGTGAGTTAGTGTTTCAGGGTGAGGGAGTGAGGGGGTGAGGGAGTGAGGGGTGAGTTAGTGTTTCAGGATGAGGGGGTGGGGGTGAGGGAGTGAGGGAATAACGGTGTGAGGGATTGACGGTGTGAGGGAGTGACAGTGTGAGGGTGTGAGACAGTGAGGCTGTGAGTTTGTGAGGGAGTGAGGGGTGAGGTAGTGTTTCGGGGTGAGGGAGTGAGGGAGTGAGGGACTGTTTCAGGGTGAGGGAGTGAGGGGTGAGGGAGTGTTTCGGGGTGAGGGAGTGAGGGATGAGGGAGTGTTTCAGGGTGAGGGAGTGAGGATCGAGGGAGTGTTTCGGTGTGAGCTAGTGTTTCAGGTGAGGGAGTGAGGGTTGAGTTAGTGTTTCACGGTTAGGGAGTGAGGGGTGAGGGAGTGAGGGGTGAGTTAGTGTTAGTCAGGGTGAGGGGTGAGTTAGTGTTAGTTAGGGTGAGGGAGTGAGGGGTGAGTTAGTGTTTCGGGGTGAGGGGTGAGTTAGTGTTAGTTAGGGTGAGGGGTGAGGGGTGAGTTAGTGTTAGTTAGGGTGAGGGGTGAGTTAGTGTTAGTTAGGGTGAGGGAATGAGGAGTGAGTTAGTGTTTTAGGGTGAGGGAGTGAGGGGTGAGTTAGTGTTAGTTAGGGTGAGGGAGTGAGGGGTGAGTTAGTGTTTCGGGGTGAGGGAGTGAGGGGTGAGGGGTGAGTTAGTGTTTCAGGGTGAGGGAGTGAGGTGTGAGGGAGTGACGGTGTGAGGGAGTGACAGTGTGAGGGAGTGACAGTGTGAGGGTGTGAGACAGTGAGGGTGTGAGTTTGTGAGGGTGTGAGTTTGTGAGGGAGTGAGGGGTGAGTTAGTGTTTCGGGGTGAGGGAGTGAAGGATGAGGTAGTGTTAGGGTGAGGGAGTGAGGGGTGAGGTAGTGTTAGGGTGAGGGGGGTGAGGGGTGAGTTAGTGTTTCAGGGTGAGGGGTGATTTAGTGTTAGTTAGGGTGAGGGAGTGAGGGGTGAGTTAGTGTTAGTTAGGGTGAGGGGGTGAGGGGTGAGTTAGTGTTTCGGGGTGAGGGGTGAGTTAGTGTTTCGGGGTGAGGGGTGAGTTAGTGTTAGTTAGGATGAGGGGGTGAGGGGTGAGTTAGTGTTAGGGTGAGGGACTGAGGGGTGAGTTAGTGTTTCAGGGTGAGGGAGTGAGGGGTGAGGGAGTGAGGGAGTGACGGTGTGAGGGGAGTGACAGTGTGAGGTTGTGAGACAGTGAGGGTGTGAGTTTGTGAGGGTGTGAGTTTCTGAGGGAGTGAGGGGTGAGTTAGTGTTTCGGGGTGAGGGAGTGAGGGGTGAGGTAGTGTTAGTTAAGGTGAGGGAGTGAGGGGTGAGGTAGTGTTAGGGTGAGGGGGGTGAGGGGTGAGTTAGTGTTTCAGGGTGAGGGGTGAGTTAGTGTTAGTTAGGGTGAGGGAGTGAGGGGTGAGTTAGTGTTAGTTAGGGTGAGGGGGTGAGGGGTGAGTTAGTGTTTCGGGGTGAGGGGTGAGTTAGTGTTAGTTAGGGTGAGGGGTGATTTAGTGTTAGTTAGGGTGAGGGGGTGAGGGATGAGTTAGTGTTTTGGGGTGTGGGGTGAGTTAGTTTTAGTTAGGGTGAGGGAGTGAGGGGTGAGTTAGTGTTAGTTAGGGTGAGGGGCTGAGGGGTGAGTTAGTGTTAGTTAGGGTGAGGGGTGAGTTAGTGTTAGTTAGGGTGAGGGGGTGAGGGGTGAGTTAGTTAGTTAGGGTGAGGGGGGTGAGGGGTGAGTTAGTGTTAGTTAGGGTGAGGGGGGTGAGAGAGTGAGGAGTGAGGGGCTGAGGGGTGAGTTAGTGTTAGTTAGGGTGAGGGGGTGAGGGAGTGAGGAGTGAGGGGCTGAGGGGTGAGTTAGTGTTAGTTAGGGTGAGGGAGTGAGGGGTGAGTTAGTGTTAGTTAGGATGAGGGGGTGAGGGGTGTGTTTGTGTTTCAGGGTGAGGAGTGAGGGGTGAGTTAATGTTTCAGGGTGAGGAGTGAGTTAGTGTTAGTTAGGATGAGGGGCTGAGGGGTGAGTTAGTGTTAGGGTGAGGGAGTGAGGGGTGAGTTAGTGTTTCAGGGTGAGGGAGTGAGGGTTGAGTTAGTGTTTCACGGTTAGGGAGTGAGGGGTGAGGGAGTGAGGGGTGAGTTAGTGTTAGTCAGGGTGAGGGGTGAGTTAGTGTTAGTTAGGGTGAGGGAGTGAGGGGTGAGTTAGTGTTTCGGGGTGAGGGGTGAGTTAGTGTTAGTTAGGGTGAGGGGTGAGGGGTGAGTTAGTGTTAGTTAGGGTGAGGGGTGAGTTAGTGTTAGTTAGGGTGAGGGAATGAGGAGTGAGTTAGTGTTTTAGGGTGAGGGAGTGAGGGGGTGAGTTAGTGTTAGTTAGGGTGAGGGAGTGAGGGGTGAGTTAGTGTTTCGGGGTGAGGGAGTGTGGGGTGAGGGGTGAGTTAGTGTTTCAGGGTGAGGGAGTGAGGTGTGAGGGAGTGACGGTGTGAGGGAGTGACAGTGTGAGGGTGTGAGACAGTGAGGGTGTGAGTTTGTGAGGGTGTGAGTTTGTGAGGGAGTGAGGGGTGAGTTAGTGTTTTGGGGGTGAGGGAGTGAGGGATGAGGTAGTGTTAGTTAGGGTGAGGGAATGAGGGGTGAGGTAGTGTTAGGGTGAGGGGGTGAGGGGTGAGTTAGTGTTTCAGGGTGAGGGGTGATTTAGTGTTTGTTAGGGTGAGGGAGTGAGGGGTGAGTTAGTGTTAGTTAGGGTGAGGGAGTGAGGGGTGAGTTAGTGTTTCAGGGTGAGGGGTGAGTTAGTGTTAGTTAGGGTGAGGGAGTGAGGGGTGAGTTAGTGTTTCAGGGTGAGGGAGTGAGGGGTGAGTTAGTGTTTCGGGGTGAGGGAGTGAGGGGTGAGTTAGTGTTTCAGGGTGAGGGGGTGAGGGGTGAGGGAGTGAGGGAGTGATGGTGTGAGGGAGTGACAGTGTGAGGGAGTGACAGTGTGAGGGTGTGAGACAGTGAGGGTGTGAGTTTGTGAGGGTGTGAGTTTGTGAGGGTGTGAGTTTGTGAGGGTGTGAGTTTGTGAGGGTGTGAGTTTGTGAGGGTGTGAGTTTGTGAGGGTGTGAGTTTGTGAGGGTGTGAGTTTCTGAGGGAGTGAGGGGTGAGTTAGTGTTTCGGGGTGAGGGAGTGAGGGGTGAGGTAGTGTTAGTTAGGGTGAGGGAGTGAGGGGTGAGGTAGTGTTAGGGTGAGGGGGTGAGGGGTGAGTTAGTGTTTCAGGGTAGGGGTGAGTTAGTGTTAGTTAGGGTGAGGGAGTGAGGGGTGAGTTAGCGTTAGTTAGGGTGAGGGGGTGAGGGGTGAGTTAGTGTTTCGGGGTGAGGGGTGTGTTAGTGTTAGTTAGGGTGAGGGAATGAGGGGTGAGTTAGTGTTAGTTAGGGTGAGGGGTGAGTTAGTGTTTCAGGGTGAGGGGGTGAGGGAGTGAGGGGTGAGTTAGTGTTTCAGGATGAGGGGGTGAGGGGTGAGGGGGTGAGGGAATAACGGTGTGAGGGATTGACGGTGTGAGGGAGTGACAGTGTGAGGGTGTGAGACAGTGAGGGTGTGAGTTTGTGAGGGTGTGAGTTTGTGAGGGAGTGAGGGGTGAGGTAGTGTTTTGGGGTGAGGGAGTGAGGGAGTGAGGGACTGTTTCAGGGTGAGGGAGTGAGGGGTGAGGGAGTGTTTCGGGGTGAGGGAGTGTTTCAGGGTGAGGGAGTGAGGATCGAGGGAGTGTTTCGGTGTGAGCTAGTGTTTCAGGTGAGGGAGTGAGGGGTGAGTTAGTGTTTCACGGTTAGGGAGTGAGGGGGTGAGGGAGTGAGGGGTGAGTTAGTGTTAGTCAGGGTGAGGGGTGAGTTAGTGTTAGTTAGGGTGAGGGGTGAGGGGTGAGTTAGTGTTAGTTAGGGTGAGGGAATGAGGGGTGAGTTAGTGTTTCGGGGTGAGGAAGTGAGGGGTGAGTTAGTGTTAGTTAGGGTGAGGGAGTGAGGGGTGAGTTAGTGTTTCGGGGTGAGGGAGTGAGGGGTGAGTTAGTGTTTCAGGGTGAGGGAGTGAGGTGTGAGGGAGTGACGGTGTGAGGGAGTGACAGTGTGAGGGTGTGAGACAGTGAGGGTGTGAGTTTGTGAGGGTGTGAGTTTGTGAGGGAGTGAGGGGTGAGTTAGTGTTTCGGGGTGAGGGAGTGAAGGATGAGGTAGTGTTAGGGTGAGGGAGTGAGGGGTGAGGTAGTGTTAGGGTGAGGGGGTGAGGGGTGAGTTAGTGTTTCAGGGTGAGGGGTGATTTAGTGTTAGTTAGGGTGAGGGAGTGAGGGGTGAGTTAGTGTTAGTTAGGGTGAGGGGGTGAGGGGTGAGTTAGTGTTTCGGGGTGAGGGGTGAGTTAGTGTTTCGGGGTGAGGGGTGAGTTAGTGTTAGTTAGGATGAGGGGGTGAGGGGTGAGTTAGTGTTAGGGTGAGGGACTGAGGGGTGAGTTAGTGTTTCAGGGTGAGGGAGTGAGGGGTGAGGGAGTGAGGGAGTGACGGTGTGAGGGAGTGACAGTGTGAGGGTGTGAGACAGTGAGGGTGTGAGTTTGTGAGGGTGTGAGTTTCTGAGGGAGTGAGGGGTGAGTTAGTGTTTCGGGGTGAGGGAGTGAGGGGTGAGGTAGTGTTAGTTAAGGTGAGGGAGTGAGGGGTGAGGTAGTGTTAGGGTGAGGGGGTGAGGGGTGAGTTAGTGTTTCAGGGTGAGGGGTGCATTAGTGTTAGTTAGGGTGAGGGAATGAGGGGTGAGTTAGTGTTAGTTAGGGTGAGGGGGTGAGGGGTGAGTTAGTGTTTCGGGGTGAGGGGTGAGTTAGTGTTAGTTAGGGTGAGGGGTGATTTAGTGTTAGTTAGGGTGAGGGGGTGAGGGATGAGTTAGTGTTTTGGGGTGTGGGGTGAGTTAGTTTTAGTTAGGGTGAGGGAGTGAGGGGTGAGTTAGTGTTAGTTAGGGTGAGGGGCTGAGGGGTGAGTTAGTGTTAGTTAGGGTGAGGGGTGAGTTAGTGTTAGTTAGGGTGAGGGGGTGAGGGAGTGAGGAGTGAGGGGCTGAGGGGTGAGTTAGTGTTAGTTAAGGTGAGGGAGTGAGGGGTGAGTTAGTTAGTTAGGGTGAGGGGGTGAGGGGTGAGTTAGTGTTAGTTAGGGTGAGGGGGTGAGAGAGTGAGGAGTGAGGGGCTGAGGGGTGAGTTAGTGTTAGTTAGGGTGAGGGGGTGAGGGAGTGAGGAGTGAGGGGCTGAGGGGTGAGTTAGTGTTAGTTAGGGTGAGGGAGTGAGGGGTGAGTTAGTGTTAGTTAGGATGAGGGGGTGAGGGGTGTGTTTGTGTTTCAGGGTGAGGAGTGAGGGGTGAGTTAATGTTTCAGGGTGAGGAGTGAGTTAGTGTTAGTTAGGATGAGGGGCTGAGGGGTGAGTTAGTGTTAGGGTGAGGGAGTGAGGGGTGAGTTAGTGTTTCAGGGTGAGGGAGTGAGGGGTGAGTTAGTGTTAGGGTGAGGGGGTGAGGGGTGAGTTAGTGTTAGTGTTTCGGGGTGAGGGGTGAGTTAGTGTTTCCGGGTGAGAGGGTGAGTTAGTGTTAGGGTGAGGAAGTGAGGCGTGAGTTAGTGTTAGTTAGTGTTTCGGGGTGAGGGTTGAGTTAGTGTTAGTTAGGGTGAGGGAGTGAGGGGTGAGTTAGTGTTAGTTAGGGTGAGGGAGTGAGGTGTGAGTTAGTGTTAGTTAGGGTGAGGGGGTGAGGGGTGAGTTAGTGTTAGTTAGGGTGAGGGGTGAGTTAGTGTTAGGGTGAGGGAGTGAGTGGTGAGTTAGTGTTAGTTAGTGTTTCGGGGTGAGGGGTGAGTTAGTGTTTCAGGGTGAGGAGTGAGTGGTGAGTTAGTGTTAGTGTTTCGGGGTGAGGGGTGAGTTAGTGTTTCAGGGTGAGGAGTGAGGGGTGAGTTAGTGTTAGTTAGTGTTTCGGGGTGAGGGTTGAGTTAGTGTTAGGGTGAGGGAGTGAGGGGTGTGTTAGTGTTAGTTAGGCTGAGGGAGTGAGGGGTGTGTTAGTGTTAGTTAGGCTGAGGGAGTGAGGTGTGAGTTAGTGTTAGGGTGAGGGGGTGAGGGGTGAGTTAGTGTTAGTTAGTGTTTCGGGGTGAGGGGTGAGTTAGTGTTAGTTAGTGTTTCGGGGTGAGGAGTGAGTGGTGAGTTAGTGTTAGTTACTGTTTCGGGGTGAGGGGTGAGTTAGTATTAGTTAAGGTGAGGGAGTGAGGTGTGAGTTAGTGTTAGTTAGGGTGAGGGAGTGAGGTGTGAGTTAGTGTTAGTTAGGGTGAGGGGGTGAGGGGTGAGTTAGTGTTAGTGTTTCGGGGTGAGGGGTGAGTTAGTGTTTCAGGGTGAGGAGTGAGGGGTGAGTTAGTGTTAGTGTTTCGGGGTGAGGGGTGAGTTAGTGTTTCAGGGTGAGGAGTGAGGGGTGAGTTAGTGTTCGTGTTTCGGGGTGAGGGGTGAGTTAGTGCTGGTTCGGGTGTGACTCTGCACTGAGTGTGTACAGCACAGGAGCTGTGTCTCTGGGTGGATTCAGTGTTCTGCTGGAGACTCTCCCTCAGTGAACGCCAGCTCAGTGCCCGATCTGTTGTTGTCTTGATCGCTCACTGTTCAATTCCTCACCAACACTCCGCTGAGACAGATGAGGAATAGAATCTCTCCGTTCCCACAGACTCTGAGATTGAACAGGATCAGCAGAGTCCGGACATGCTTTAGGAAAGAGCAGCCACTCCTGCCCAGTTTTTCTGAGATTACAATAAAGGACCTGATGTCACGTGGGGTGAAATGGATCCAGATGTGTGAGAGGAGCAGTTTGTATCACTGAGGACTCTGAGGCTAATTCTCCTTGATTGGATTTTTCTATTTCAGATAATTTGTTTCTATCTCCGGAATCACCCTGCAGCCTGGGATTGCGATTGCGACCGTACCCCTGGAGTGCTTACTCCACAGTTGGACTTAAGCATCTAGTTGAGGATTACCTATCACCGATGTTAGACCCTCAGAGCACGCTCCGGAGCCAGGGCACTGCAAGGAACATTGACAATAACGGCAATGCTGCCTTCACAGTGGGAATGCTGCACAAAACTCCATACAACTGCATCAACTGTGACAAGGTAAGCACTCACACCCAGATACACCCAGTCACACTCAGATACACCCAGTCACACTCAGATTCACCTAGTCACACTCACACAACCACTCACACTCAGATACACCCAGATACACCCAGTCACACTCAGATACACCCAGTTACACTCAGATTCACCTAGTCACACTCACACAACCACTCACACTCAGATACACCCAGTTACACTCAGATTCACCCAGTCACACTCACACAACCACTCACACTCAGATTCACCTAGTCACACTCACACAACCACTCACACTCAGATACACCCAGTCACACTCATATACACCCAGTCACACCCAGTCACACTCAGATTCACCCAGTCACACCCAGTTACACCCAGTCACACTCAGATACACCCAGTTACACTCAGATTCACCTAGTCACACTCACACAACCACTCACACTCAGATACACCCAGTCACACTCAGACACACCCAGTCACACTCAGATACACCCAGTCACACCCAATCACACCCAGTCATACTCAGATACACCCAGACACACCCAGTCACACTCAGTTACACCCAGTCACACTCAGATACACCCAGTTACACTCAGATTCACCTAGTCACACTCACACAACCACTCACACTCAGATACACCCAGTTACACTCAGATTCACCTAGTCACACTCACACAACCACTCACACTCAGATACACCCAGTTACACTCAGATTCACCTAGTCACACTCACACAACCACTCACACTCAGATACACCCAGTCACACTCAGACACACCCAGTCACACCCAGTCACACCCAGTCACACTCAGATACACCCAGTCACACCCAGTCACACCCAGTCACACTCAGATACACTCAGATACACTCAGATACACTCAGATACACCCAGTTACACCCAGTCACACCCAGTCACACTCAGATACACCCAGTCACACTCAGACACACCCAGTCACACCCAGACACACTCAGATACACCCAGACACACTCAGATACACCCAGTCACACCCAGCTACACCCAGTCACACTCAGCTACACCCAGTCACACTCAGCTACACCCAGTCACACTCAGTTACACCCAGACACACCCAGTCACATCCAGTCACACCCAGTCATACCCAGACACACTCAGATACACCCAGACACACTCAGATACACCCAGACACACTCAGATAACCCAGTCACACCAAGTCACACTCAGATACACCCAGACACACTCAGATACACCCAGACACACTCAGATACACCCAGTCACACCAAGTCACAGTCAGATACACCCAGACACACTCAGATACACGCAGTCACACTCAGATACACCCAGTCACACCCAGTCACACTCAGATACACCCAGTCACACCCAGTCACACCCAGATACACCCAGTTACACTCAGACACACCCAGTTACACTCAGATTCACCTAGTCACACTCACACAACCAGTCACACTCAGATAGCCCCAGTCACACTCAGATACACCCAGTCACATTCAGACACACCTAGTCACACTCAGACACACCCAGTCACACTCAGACACACCCAGTCACACTCAGATACACCCAGTCACACCCAGTCACACTCAGATACACCCAGTCACACCCAGTCACACTCAGATACACCCAGTCACACCCAGATACACCCAGTCACACTCAGATACACCCAGTCACACCCAGTTACATTCAGACACACCCAGTTACGCTCAGACACACCCAGTCACACTCACACACCCAGTCACACTCAGATACACCCAGTCACACTCACACACCCAGTCACACTCAGATTCACCTAGTCACACTCACACACCCAGTCACACTCAGACACACCCAGTCACACTCACACACCCAGTCACACTCACACACCCAGTCACACTCAGCCTCTCTCAGATACACCCAGTCACACCCAGTCACACTCAGACACACCCAGTCACACTCAGATACACCCAGTCACACTCAGAAACACCCAGTCACACTCAGACACACCCAGTCATACTCAGACACACTTAGACACCACCCAGTCACAACCAGTCACACTCAGACACCACCCAGTCACACTCAGACACATCCAGTCACACTTAGTCACACCCAGTCACACTCAGTCACTCTCAGATGCCACCCAGTCACACTCAGACTCCACCCAGTCACACTCAGACACCACCCAGTCACACTCAGACGCCACCCTGTCACACCTAGACACCACCCAGTCACACTTAGACACACTCAGTCACACTCAGTCACTCTCAGACACCACCCAGCCACAATCAGACGCCACTCAGTCACACTCAGACCCCACCTAGTCACTCTCAGGCACACCCAGTTGCATCCAGTCACACTCAGACGTGCCCAGTCACACTTGCACATACCAGGCACACACTACACACCAGACATACACTACACATGACACACACCACTCACATTTGTACACACTCAGTCATATTCAAACACAATCATACACAACCAGTCACAATCAGACACACTCAATCATAATCAGACACACTCAGGCACACCCAGTCACTCTCATACACACCTAGTCACACTCAATCATAATCAGACACACTCAGGCACACCCAGTCACTCTCATACACACCCAGTCACAATCAGACACACTCAATCATAATCAGACACACTCAGGCACACCCAGTGACAAGCAAACACACCCTGTCACGCTTGTACACACTAATCACACTCATAAACACCCAGTCACACTTAGACACACCCATTTACACTCAGACACACCTAGTTAGACTTAGAAGCATCCAGTCACACTTGTACACACAAGTTGCACTCGCACATAACTAGTCACACTCAGACACACAGTCACATTCATACACACCCAGTCACACTCTGATGTGCCCAGTCACACTCAGACACACTCAGACACACATATACACCCAGGCCAGAACTTTACACCCTGTGGGTTGGCATGTACCCAGCCTGAATGGATGTAAGATCGCACGAGGTGACTCTGGGTGAGTGTCCCGACTTCATCGTGTGCTTACACAATACTTTGCTTGGCGGAAAAAGCCGGAAGAGTTCCTGCTGAATATTAAGCTCATTAGCGGCCCAATTGTAACTTTACAGTTGGCATGCGGGCCAATCGGCCAGGCAGGCTTTACATTTTTGATGAAAACTCATCCAAGGGCGGGATGAAATCTCCTTTAGGATTTAAAATAAAAAGAAATGTCTAGAGAGTGTTTTTTAATGAGGTATGCTTTCAGATGCTTGATTGTGATGCAAGGACATTTTTGCCAGCATTTTTGTACTTTATTTTGTTATTTAGAGGTCTGCAGCTCCCTGAGGCAGTTGTCTGCCTTCAGGGAGCTCAGTGGAAGCACTCACCAGCACCCACGGTGACATCAGCATCCGCCCTCTTCCCGCCGCCAAAGACAGCGCTGAGTCTTTCCCAGTGCACAGGTCACGCTGACTGACTGTTAATTGGCCATTGTGGCTGGAGGACAAACATAGTCGGGGGATGGTTTCCTGTCTCTTCCCGGGCCCACCAATCGCACCTGCCTGATGAGCGCAAAATTCAGGCCTCGGGCACACTCAGGTACTCTCAAGCATACCCAGTCACACCCAGTCACACCCGTACACACCCAGTCACACCCAGTCACACCCATACACACCCATACACACCCATACACACCCAGTCACACCCAGTCACACCCATACACACCCAGTCACACCCAGTCACACCCATACACACCCAGTCACACCCAGTCACACCCAGTCACACCCGTACACACCCAGTCACACCCGTACACACCCATTCACACCCAGTCACACCCAGTCACACCCATACACACCCATACACACCCAGTCACACCCAGTCACACCCGTACACACCCAGTCACACCCGTACACACCCAGTCACACCCAGTCACACCCGTACACACCCAGTCACACCCGTACACACCCAGTCATACCCAGTCACACCCGTACACACCCAGTCACACCCGTACACACCCAGTCACACCCAGTCACACCCAGTCACACCCGTACACACCCAGTCACACCCAGTCACACCCAGTCACACCCGTACACACCCAGTCACACCCAGTCACACCCAGTCACACCCGTACACACCCAGTCACACCCAGACACACCCAGTCACACCCGTACACACCCAGTCACACCCAGTCACACCCAGTCATACCCGTACACACCCAGTCACACCCAGTCACACCCAGTCACACCCGTACACACCCAGTCACACCCGTACACACCCAGTCACACCCAGTCACACCCAGTCATACCCGTACACACCCAGTCACACCCGTACACACCCAGTCACACCCAGTCACACCCGTACACACCCAGTCACACCCAGTCACACCCAGTCACACCCGTACACACCCAGTCACACCCAGTCACACCCGTACACACCCAGTCACACCCGTACACACCCAGTCACACCCAGTCACACCCGTACACACCCAGTCACACCCGTACATACCCAGTCACACCCAGTCACACCCGTACACACCCAGTCACACCCGTACACACCCGTACACACCCAGTCACACCCGTACACACCCAGTCACACCCAGTCACACCTGTACAAACCCAGTCACACCCGTACACACCCAGTCACACCCAGTCACACCCAGTCACACCCGTACACACCCAGTCACACCCAGTCACACCCGTACACACCCAGTCACACCCGTACACACCCAGTCACACCCAGTCACACCCGTACACACCCAGTCACGCCCAGTCACACCCGTACACACCCAGTCACACCCGTACACACCCAGTCACACCCAGTCACACCCATACACACCCAGTCACACCCGTACACACCCATACACACCCAGTCACACCCGTACACACCCAGTCACACCCGTACACACCCGTACACACCCGTACACACCCAATCACACCCGTACACACCCAGTCACACCCAGTCACACCCGTACACACCCAGTCACACCCGTACGCACCCAGTCACACCCGTACGCACCCAGTCACACCCGTACACACCCAGTCACACCCAGTCACACCCGTACACACCCAGTCACACCCAGTCACACCCGTACACACCCAGTCACACCCGTACACACCTCAGTCACACCCAGTCACACCCGTACACACCCAGTCACACCCGTACATACCCAGTCACACCCAGTCACACCCGTACACACCCAGTCACACCCGTACACACACAGTCACACCCAGTCACACCCGTACACACCCAGTCACACCCGTACACACCCAGTCACACCCAGTCACACCCGTACACACCCAGTCACACCCGTACGCACCCAGTCACACCCAGTCACACCCAGTCACACCCGTACACACCCAGTCACACCCAGTCACACCCGTACACACCCTGTCACACCCAGTCACACCCGTACACACCCAGTCACACCCAGTCACACCCGTACACACCCAGTCACACCCGTACACACCCAGTCACACCCAGTCACACCCGTACACACCCAGTCACACCCAGTCACACCTGTACACACCCAGTCACACCCGTACACACCCAGTCACACCCGTACACACCCGTACACACCCAGTCACACCCGGTCACACCTGTACACACCCAGTCACACCCGTACACACCCAGTCACACCCGGTCACACCCGTACACACCCAGTCACACCCAGTCACACCCGTACACACCCAGTCACACCCGTACACACCGAGTCACACCCAGTCACACCCGTACACACCCAGTCACACCCAGTCACACCCGTACACACCCGTACACACCCAGTCACACCCGTACACACCCAGTCACACCCGTACACACCCGCACACACCCAGTCACACCCGCACACACCCAGTCACACCCGTACACACCCAGTCACACCCAGTCACACCTGTACACACCCAGTCACACCCAGTCACATCCAGTCACACCCAGTCACACCCGCACACACCCAGTCACACCCAGTCACACCCGCACACACCCAGTCACACCCAGTCACCCTCGTACACACCCAGTCACACCCAGTCACATCCAGTCACACCCAGTCACACCCGCACACACCCAGTCACACCCGCACACACCCAGTCACACCCGTACACACCCAGTCACACCCAGTCACACCCGTACACACCCAGTCACACCCGGACACACCCAGTCACACCCAGTCACACCCGTACACACCCAGTCACACCCGTACACACCCAGTCACACCCAGTCACACCCGTACACACCCAGTCACACCCAGTCACACCCGTACACACCCAGTCACACCCGTACATACCCAGTCACACCCAGTCACACCCAGTCACACCCGTACACACCCGTACACACCCAGTCACACCCGTACACACCCAGTCACACCCGTACACACACAGTCACACCCAGTCACACCCGTACACACCCAGTCACACCCGTACACACCCAGTCACACCTGTACACACCCAGTCACACCCAGTCACACCCGTACACACCCAGTCACACCCGTACGCACCCAGTCACACCCGTACACACCCAGTCACACCCAGTCACACCCAGTCACACCCGTACACACCCAGTCACACCCGTACACACCCAGTCACACCCAGTCACACCCAGTCACACCCGTACACTCCCGTACACACCCAGTCACACCCGTACACACCCAGTCACACCCAGTCACACCCAGTCACACCCGTACACACCCAGTCACACCCAGCCACACCCAGTCACACCCGTACACACCCAGTCACACCCAGTCACACCCAGTCACACCCGTACACACCCAGTCACACCCAGTCACACCCGTACACACCCAGTCACACCCGTACACACCCAGTCACACCCAGTCACACCCAGTCATACCCGTACACACCCAGTCACACCCAGTCATACCCATACACACCCAGTCACACCCAGTCACACCCAGTCACACCCGTACACACCCAGTCACACCCGTACACACCCAGTCACACCCAGTCACACCCAGTCATACCCGTACACACCCAGTCACACCCGTACACACCCAGTCACACCCAGTCACACCCGTACACACCCAGTCACACCCAGTCACACCCAGTCACACCCGTACACACCCAGTCACACCCAGTCACACCCGTACACACCCAGTCACACCCGTACACACCCAGTCACACCCAGTCACACCCGTACACACCCAGTCACACCCGTACATACCCAGTCACACCCAGTCACACCCGTACACACCCAGTCACACCCGTACACACCCGTACACACCCAGTCACACCCGTACACACCCAGTCACACCCAGTCACACCCGTACACACCCAGTCACACCCAGTCACACCTGTACACACCCAGTCACACCCGTACACACCCAGTCACACCCAGTCACACCCAGTCACACCCGTACACACCCAGTCACACCCAGTCACACCCGTACACACCCAGTCACACCCGTACACACCCAGTCACACCCAGTCACACCCGTACACACCCAGTCACGCCCAGTCACACCCGTACACACCCAGTCACACCCGTACACACCCAGTCACACCCAGTCACACCCATACACACCCAGTCACACCCGTACACACCCATACACACCCAGTCACACCCGTACACACCCGTACACACCCAATCACACCCGTACACACCCAGTCACACCCAGTCACACCCGTACACACCCAGTCACACCCGTACGCACCCAGTCACACCCGTACACACCCAGTCACACCCGTACACACCCAGTCACACCCAGTCACACCCGTACACACCCAGTCACACCCGTACGCACCTCAGTCACACCCAGTCACACCCGTACACACCCAGTCACACCCGTACATACCCAGTCACACCCAGTCACACCCGTACACACCCAGTCACACCCGTACACACACAGTCACACCCAGTCACACCCGTACACACCCAGTCACACCCGTACACACCCAGTCACACCCAGTCACACCCGTACACACCCAGTCACACCCGTACGCACCCAGTCACACCCAGTCACACCCAGTCACACCCGTACACACCCAGTCACACCCAGTCACACCCGTACACACCCTGTCACACCCAGTCACACCCGTACACACCCAGTCACACCCAGTCACACCCGTACACACCCAGTCACACCCGTACACACCCAGTCACACCCAGTCACACCCGTACACACCCAGTCACACCCAGTCACACCTGTACACACCCAGTCACACCCGTACACACCCAGTCACACCCGTACACACCCGTACACACCCAGTCACACCCGGTCACACCTGTACACACCCAGTCACACCCGTACACACCCAGTCACACCCAGTCACACCCGTACACACCCAGTCACACCCAGTCACACCCGTACACACCCAGTCACACCCGTACACACCGAGTCACACCCAGTCACACCCGTACACACCCAGTCACACCCAGTCACACCCGTACACACCCGTACACACCCAGTCACACCCGTACACACCCAGTCACAACCGTACACACCCGCACACACCCAGTCACACCCGCACACACCCAGTCACACCCGTACACACCCAGTCACACCCAGTCACACCTGTACACACCCAGTCACACCCAGTCACATCCAGTCACACCCAGTCACACCCGCACACACCCAGTCACACCCAGTCACACCCGCACACACCCAGTCACACCCAGTCACCCTCGTACACACCCAGTCACACCCAGTCACATCCAGTCACACCCAGTCACACCCGCACACACCCAGTCACACCCGCACACACCCAGTCACACCCGTACACACCCAGTCACACCCAGTCACACCCGTACACACCCAGTCACACCCGGACACACCCAGTCACACCCAGTCACACCCGTACACACCCAGTCACACCCGTACACACCCAGTCACACCCAGTCACACCCGTACACACCCAGTCACACCCGTACATACCCAGTCACACCCAGTCACACCCAGTCACACCCGTACACACCCAGTCACACCCAGTCACACCCGTACACACCCAGTCACACCCGTACACACACAGTCACACCCAGTCACACCCGTACACACCCAGTCACACCCGTACACACCCGTACACACCCAGTCACACCTGTACACACCCAGTCACACCCAGTCACACCCGTACACACCCAGTCACACCCGTACGCACCCAGTCACACCCGTACACACCCAGTCACACCCAGTCACACCCAGTCACACCCGTACACACCCAGTCACACCCGTACACACCCAGTCACACCCAGTCACACCCAGTCATACCCGTACACACCCAGTCACACCCGTACACACCCAGTCACACCCAGTCACACCCGTACACACCCAGTCACACCCAGTCACACCCAGTCACACCCGTACACACCCAGTCACACCCAGTCACACCCGTACACACCCAGTCACACCCAGTCACACCCAGTCACACCCGTACACACCCAGTCACACCCGTACACACCCAGTCACACCCAGTCACACCCAGTCATACCCGTACACACCCAGTCACACCCGTACACACCCAGTCACACCCAGTCACACCCGTACACACCCAGTCACACCCAGTCACACCCAGTCACACCCGTAACACACCCAGTCACACCCAGTCACACCCGTACACACCCAGTCACACCCGTACACACCCAGTCACACCCGTACACACCCAGTCACACCCGTACATACCCAGTCACACCCAGTCACACCCGTACACACCCAGTCACACCCGTACACACCCGTACACACCCAGTCACACCCGTACACACCCAGTCACACCCAGTCACACCCGTACACACCCAGTCACACCCAGTCACACCCGTACACACCCAGTCACACCCAGTCACACCCGTACACACCCAGTCACACCCGTACACACACAGTCACACCCAGTCACACCCGTACACACCCAGTCACACCCGTACACACCCGTACACACCCAGTCACACCTGTACACACCCAGTCACACCCAGTCACACCCGTACACACCCAGTCACACCCGTACGCACCCAGTCACACCCGTACACACCCAGTCACACCCAGTCACACCCAGTCACACCCGTACACACCCAGTCACACCCGTACACACCCAGTCACACCCAGTCACACCCAGTCATACCCGTACACACCCAGTCACACCCGTACACACCCAGTCACACCCAGTCACACCCGTACACACCCAGTCACACCCAGTCACACCCAGTCACACCCGTACACACCCAGTCACACCCAGTCACACCCGTACACACCCAGTCACACCCGTACACACCCAGTCACACCCGTACACACCCAGTCACACCCGTACATACCCAGTCACACCCAGTCACACCCGTACACACCCGTACACACCCAGTCACACCCGTACATACCCAGTCACACCCAGTCACACCCGTACACACCCAGTCACACCCGTACATACCCAGTCACACCCAGTCACACCCAGTCACACCCGTACACACCCAGTCACACCCAGTCACACCCGTACACACCCAGTCACACCCGTACACACACAGTCACACCCAGTCACACCCGTACACACCCAGTCACACCCGTACACACCCGTACACACCCAGTCACACCTGTACACACCCAGTCACACCCAGTCACACCCGTACACACCCAGTCACACCCGTACGCACCCAGTCACACCCGTACACACCCAGTCACACCCAGTCACACCCAGTCACACCCGTACACACCCAGTCACACCCGTACACACCCAGTCACACCCAGTCACACCCAGTCATACCCGTACACACCCAGTCACACCCGTACACACCCAGTCACACCCAGTCACACCCGTACACACCCAGTCACACCCAGTCACACCCAGTCACACCCGTACACACCCAGTCACACCCGTACACACCCAGTCACACCCGTACACACCCAGTCACACCCGTACACACCCAGTCACACCCGTACATACCCAGTCACACCCAGTCACACCCGTACACACCCAGTCACACCCGTACACACCCGTACACACCCAGTCACACCCGTACACACCCAGTCACACCCAGTCACACCCGTACACACCCAGTCACACCCAGTCACACCTGTACACACCCAGTCACACCCGTACACACCCAGTCACACCCAGTCACACCCGTACACACCCGTACACACCCAGTCACACCCAGTCACACCCGTACACACCCAGTCACGCCCAGTCACACCCGTACACACCCAGTCACACCCGTACACACCCAGTCACACCCAGTCACACCCATACACACCCAGTCACACCCCGTACACACCCATACACACCCAGTCACACCCGTACACACCCAGTCACACCCGTACACACCCGTACACACCCGTACACACCCAATCACACCCGTACACACCCAGTCACACCCAGTCACACCCGTACACACCCAGTCACACCCGTACGCACCCAGTCACACCCGTACACACCCAGTCACACCCAGTCACACCCGTACACACCCAGTCACACCCAGTCACACCCGTACACACCCAGTCACACCCAGTCACACCCGTACACACCCAGTCACACCCGTACACACCTCAGTCACACCCAGTCACACCCGTACATACCCAGTCACACCCAGTCACACCCGTACACACCCAGTCACACCCGTACACACACAGTCACACCCGTACACACCCAGTCACACCCGTACACACCCAGTCACACCCGTACACACCCAGTCACACCCGTACGCACCCAGTCACACCCAGTCACACCCAGTCACACCCGTACACACCCAGTCACACCCAGTCACACCCGTACACACCCTGTCACACCCAGTCACACCCGTACACACCCAGTCACATCCAGTCACACCCGTACACACCCAGTCACACCCGTACACACCCAGTCACACCCAGTCACACCCGTACACACCCAGTCACACCCAGTCACACCTGTACACACCCAGTCACACCCGTACACACCCAGTCACACCCGTACACACCCGTACACACCCAGTCACACCCGGTCACACCTGTACACACCCAGTCACACCCGTACACACCCAGTCACACCCAGTCACACCCGTACACACCCAGTCACACCCAGTCACACCCGTACACACCCAGTCACACCCGTACACACCGAGTCACACCCAGTCACACCCGTACACACCCAGTCACACCCAGTCACACCCAGTCACACCCGTACACACCCAGTCACACCCGTACACACCCGCACACACCCAGTCACACCCGCACACACCCAGTCACACCTGTACACACCCAGTCACACCCAGTCACACCTGTACACACCCAGTCACACCCAGTCACATCCAGTCACACCCAGTCACACCCGCACACACCCAGTCACACCCAGTCACACCCGCACACACCCAGTCACACCCAGTCACCCTCGTACACACCCAGTCACACCCAGTCACATCCAGTCACACCCAGTCACACCCGCACACACCCAGTCACACCCGCACACACCCAGTCACACCCGTACACACCCAGTCACACCCAGTCACACCCGTACACACCCAGTCACACCCGGACACACCCAGTCACACCCAGTCACACCCGTACACACCCAGTCACACCCGTACACACCCAGTCACACCCAGTCACATCCGTACACACCCAGTCACACCCAGTCACACCCGTACACACCCAGTCACACCCGTACATACCCAGTCACACCCAGTCACACCCAGTCACACCCGTACACACCCAGTCACACCCAGTCACACCCGTACACACCCAGTCACACCCGTACACACACAGTCACACCCAGTCACACCCGTACACACCCAGTCACACCCGTACACACCCGTACACACCCAGTCACACCTGTACACACCCAGTCACACCCAGTCACACCCGTACACACCCAGTCACACCCGTACGCACCCAGTCACACCCAGTCACACCCGTACACACCCAGTCACACCCAGTCACACCCAGTCACACCCGTACACACCCAGTCACACCCAGTCACACCCAGTCACACCCGTACACACCCAGTCACACCCAGTCACACCCAGTCACACCCGTACACACCCAGTCACACCCAGTCACACCCGTACACACCCAGTCACACCCGTACGCACCCAGTCACACCCAGTCACACCCAGTCACACCCGTACACACCCAGTCACACCCAGTCACACCCAGTCACACCCAGTCACACCCGTACACACCCAGTCACACCCAGTCACACCCGTACACACCCAGTCACACCCGTACACACCCAGTCACACCCAGTCACACCCGTACACACCCAGTCACACCCAGTCACACCCGTACACACCCAGTCACACCCGTACACACCCAGTCACACCCGTACACACCCGTACACACCCGGTCACACCCGTACACACCCAGTCACACCCGTACACACCCAGTCACACCCAGTCACACCCGTACACACCCAGTCACACCCAGTCACACCCAGTCACACCCGTACACACCCAGTCACACCCAGTCACACCCGTACACACCGAGTCACACCCAGTCACACCCGTACACACCCAGTCACACCCAGTCACACCCGTACACACCCGTACACACCCAGTCACACCCGTACACACCCAGTCACACCCAGTCACACCCGTACACACCCAGTCACACCCGTACACACCGAGTCACACCCAGTCACACCCGTACACACCCAGTCACACCCAGTCACACCCGTACACACCCAGTCACACCCAGTCACATCCAGTCACACCCAGTCACACCCGCACACACCCAGTCACACCCAGTCACACCCGCACACACCCAGTCACACCCAGTCACCCTCGTACACACCCAGTCACACCCAGTCACATCCAGTCACACCCAGTCACACCCGCACACACCCAGTCACACCCGCACACACCCAGTCACACCCGTACACACCCAGTCACACCCAGTCACACCCGTACACACCCAGTCACACCCGGACACACCCAGTCACACCCAGTCACACCCGTACACACCCAGTCACACCCGTACACACCCAGTCACACCCAGTCACACCCGTACACACCCAGTCACACCCGTACACACCCAGTCACACCCGTACACACCTAGTCATACCCACTCACACCCGTACACACCCAGTCACACCCGTACACACCCAGTCACACCCGTACACACCCGTACACACCCAGTCACACCCGTACGCGCCCAGTCACACCCGTACGCACCCAGTCACACCCGTACACACCCAGTCACACCCAGTCACACCCGCACACACCCAGTCACACCCGCACACACCCAGTCACACTCGTACACACCCAGTCACACCCAGTCACACTCGTACACACCCAGTCACACCCAGTCACACTCGTACACACCCAATCACTCCCAGTCACACCCGTACACACCCAGTCACACCCGTACACACCCATACACACCCAGTCACACACAGTCACACCCAGTCACACCCGTACACACCCAGTCACACCCGTACACACCCAGTGACGCCCGTACACACCCAGTCAAACTCAGTCACACCCAGTCACACCCATACACACCCAGTCACACCCGTACACACCCAGTCACACCCAGTCACACCCAGTCACACCCAGTCAAACTCGTACACACCCAGTCACACCCAGTCACACCCGTACACACCCAGTCACACCCGTACACACCCAGTCACACCCGTACACACCCGTACACACCCAGTCACACCCGTACACACCCAGTCACACCCAGTCACACTCGTACACACCCAGTCACACCCAGTCACACTCATATACACCGAGTCACAACCAGTCACACTTGTACACACCCAGTCACACTTGTACACACCCAGTCACTGCCAGTCATACTCGTACTCACCCAGTCACTGCCAGTCACACTCGTACACACCCAGTCACACCCAGTCACACTCGTATACACCCAGTCACACCCAGTCACACTCATATACACCAAGTCACAACCAGTCACACTTGTACACACCCAGTCACACTTGTACACACCCAGTCACTGCCAGTCACACTCGTATACACCCAGTCATACTTGTACACACCCAGTCATACTTGTACACACCCAGTCACACTCGTACACACCCAGTCACAGCCAGTCACACTCGTACACACCCAGTCACAGCCAGTCACACTCATACACACCCAGTCACAGCCAGTCACACTTGTACACACCCAGTCACAGCCAGTCACACTTGTACACACCCAGTCACAGCCAGTCACACCAGTACACATCCAGTCACACCCAGCCACACTCACATCCAGCCGCACTCACATCCAGCTTCACTCACATTCAGCCACACTCACACCCAGTCACACTCACATCTGGACACACACACACCCAGCTGCACTCACACCCGGACACACACACACCAAGCCGCACTCATACCCAGCCGCACTCATACCCAGCCGCACTCATACCCAGCCGCACTCACACCCGGCCACACTCACACCCGGCCACACTCACACCCGGCCCCACTCACACCCGGCCCCACTCAATCCCGGCCCCACTCAATCCCGGCCCCACTCACACCCGGCCACACTCAATCCCGGCCTCACTCACACCCGGCCCCACTCACACCCGGCCCAACTCAATCCCGGCCCCACTCACACCCGGCCCCACTCACACCCGCCACACTCACACCCGGCCACACTCACACCTGGCCACACTCACACCTGGCCACACTCACACTCGGACACACTCACACCTGGACACACTCACACCTGGACACACTCACACCTGGACACACTCATGCCCAGTCACACTCATGCCCAGTCACAGTCACACCCGGACACACTCACACCCGACCACACTCACACCTGGACACACTCACACCCCGCCACACATACACCCAGTCACACTCACACCCAGCCACACTCACACCCAGCCACACTCACACCCGGCCACACACACGCCCGGCCACACTCACACCCAGGCACACTCATGCCCAGTCACATTCACACCCGGACACACTCTCCCAGCCACATTCACACCCGGACATACTCACACCCGGACACACTCACACCCAGACACACTCACACCCGGACACACTCACACCCAGTCACAAGCACACCCAGTCACACTCACACCCGGACACACTCACACCCGGACACACTCACACCCGGACACACTCACACCCGGACGCGCTCACACCCGGACGCGCTCACACCCGGACGCACTCACACCCGGACGCACTCACACCCGGACACACTCACACCCGGACACACTCACACCCGGATACACTCACACTCAGACCCAGTCACACTCAGACACAGCCACACTCAGACCCAGCCACACTCAGACCCAGCCACACTCAGACCCAGCCACACTCACATCCGGACACATTCACACCCAGCCACACTCACACCCAGCCACACTCACACCCAGCCACACTCACACCCAGCCACACTCACACCCAGCCACACTCACACCCAGCCGCACTCACACCCAGCCGCACTCACACCCAGCCGCACTCACACCCAGCCGCACTCACACCCAGCCGCACTCACACCCAGCCGCACTCACACCCAGCCGCACTCACACCCAGCCGCACTCACACCCAGTCACACTCACACCCAGCCACACTCACACCCAGCCACACTCACACCCAGCCGCACTCACACCCAGCCGCACTCACGCCCGGCCACACTCACGCCCGGCCACACTCACGCCCGGCCGCACTCACACCCAGTGGCACTCAGACCCAGCCGCACTCACACCCAGCCACACTCACACCCAGCCACACTCACACCCAGCCGCACTCACACCCAGCCGCACTCACGCCCGGCCACACTCACACCCGGCCGCACTCACACCCAGTGGCACTCAGACCCAGTCACACTCAGACCCAGTCACACTCACACCTGGACACACACACCCAGCTGCACTCACACCCAGCCACACTCACACCCAGCCGCACTCACACCCAGCCACACTCACACCCAGCCGCACTCACACCCAGCCGCACTCACACCCAGTCACACTGACACCTGGACACACACACACCCAGCCACACTCACACCCAGCCAAACTCACACCCGGTCACACTCACACCCGGCCACACTCACACCCGGCCACACTCACACCCAGCCACACTCACACCCAGCCATACTCACACCCAGCCACACTCACACCCAGCCAAACTCACACCCGGTCACACTCACACCCGGCCACACTCACACCCGGCCACACTCACACCCGGCCACACTCACACCCGGCCACACTCACACCTGGCCACATTCACACCCAGCCACACTCCCACCTGGACCCATGCCCAGTCACACTCACACCTGGACACGCACACACCCAGCCGCACTCACACCCAGCCACACTCACACCTGGACACACTCACGCCCAGTCAGACACTCACCTGGAGACAAACACACCCAGCCACACATACGCAAAGTCACACTCACACCTGGACACACACATGCCCGGCCACGCTCACACCTGGGCACACTCAGGCCCAGTCACACTCACACCCAGCCACACTCATACCCGGCCACACTCACACCCAGTCACACTCACACCCCGCCACACATACGCCCAGTCACACTCACCCCCAGCCACACTCACACCCAGCCACACTCACACCCGGCCACACACACGCCCGGCCACACTCACACCCAGGCACAGTCATGCCCAGTCACACTCACACCCGGACACACTCTCCCAGCCACATTCACACCCGGACATACTCACACCCGGACACACTCACACCCAGACACACGCACATCCAGTCACACGCACACCTGGACACACTCACACCCGGACACACTCACACCCGGACACACTCACACCCAGCCGCACTCACACCCAGCCGCACTCACACCCAGCCGCACTCACACCCAACCGCACTCACACCCAGCCACACTCACACCCAGTAACACTCACACCCAGTCACACTCACACCCAGTCGCACTCAGACCCAGTCGCACTCAGACCCAGTCACACTGACACCTGGACACACACACACCCAGCCACACTCACACCCAGCCAAACTCACACCCGGTCACACTCACACCCGGCCACACTCACACCCAGCCACACTCACACCCAGCCACACTCACACCCGGCCACACACACGCCCGGCCACACTCACACCCAGGCACAGTCATGCCCAGTCACACTCACACCCGGACACACTCTCCCAGCCACATTCACACCGGACATACTCACACCCGGACACACTCACACCCAGACACACGCACATCCAGTCACACGCACACCTGGACACACTCACACCCGGACACACTCACACCCGGACACACTCACACCCAGCCGCACTCACACCCAGCCGCACTCACACCCAGCCGCACTCACACCCAACCGCACTCACACCCAGCCACACTCACACCCAGTAACACTCACACCCAGTCACACTCACACCCAGTCGCACTCAGACCCAGTCGCACTCAGACCCAGTCACACTGACACCTGGACACACACACACCCAGCCACACTCACACCCAGCCAAACTCACACCCGGTCACACTCACACCCGGCCACACTCACACCCAGCCACACTCACACCCGGCCACACTCGCACCCGGCCACACTCGCACCCAGCCACACTCACACCCAGCCACACTCACACCCAGCCACACTCACACCCAGCCACACTCACACCCGGTCACACTCACACCCGGCCACACTCACACCCGGCCACACTCACACCCGGCCACACTCACACCTGGCCACATTCACACCCAGCCACACTCCCACCTGGACCCATGCCCAGTCACACTCACACCTGGACACACACACACCCAGCCGCACTCACACCCAGCCACACTCACACCTGGACACACTCACGCCCAGTCAGACACTCATCTGGAGACAAACACACCCAGCCACACATACGCAAAGTCACACTCACACCTGGACACACACATGCCCGGCCACGCTCACACCTGGGCACACTCAGGCCCAGTCACACTCACACCCGGCCACACACACGCCTGGCCACACTCACACCCAGGCACACTCATGCCCAGTCACACTCACACCCGGACACACTCTCCCAGCCACATTCACACCCGGACATACTCACACCCGGACACACTCACACCCAGACACACGCACACCCAGTCACACTCACACCTGGACACACTCACACCCGGACACACTCACACCCGGACACACTCACACCCGGACACACTCACACCCAGCCACACTCACACCCAGCCACACTCACACCCAGCCGCGCTCACACCCAGCCGCGCTCACACCCAGCCGCACTCACACCCAGTCGCACTCAAACCCAGTCGCACTCAGACCCAGTCACACTGACACCTGGACACACACACACCCAGCCACACTCACACCCAGCCAAACTCACACCCGGTCACACTCACACGCGGCCACACTCACACCCAGCCACACTCACACCCAGCCACACTCACACCCGGCCACACTCACACCCGGCCACACACACACCCGGCCACACTCGCACCCGGCCACACTCGCACCCGGCCACACTCGCACCCGGCCA